>WBNH01010562.1:37291-56115 GCA_013401255.1 Urocolius indicus | reverse complement strand
CGCAGGTGAGCCGAGCCGCGCCGAGCCGGGCTCCCCGCACGCTGCGGGCCCTCGCCGGGCGCCGCTGGGGACGAGCCCTGGGGCGGTTCGCCCGTCTCCGGGCCGCGCGGGGCGAGCGGCCCCCACGGCGCTTTGCTTTGGGAGCCTGCTTGGTCCCGAAGGCGCTTCCAAAGCGAGCAAAGGCTCCGTCCCGCAGAACGAGCCGCGGTGGTGAACCGCGGCAGGGCGGCTCGGTGGGGCTCCCGGAGGCAGAACCGGCGCGCCTCGGCAGCGGTGGCGGGAGCGGAGAGCCGGGCGCGGCCCGGCGCTGGGCGGCTGAGCAACATCTGCCACGCTCTCCGATCTTATTAAGAGGTGGTTTGGGGGTTGGAGTTGCTCGTGTGACGCGGCGATGAAGGGGGGGGAAAGTCCTTGCTTAATGATGCTCTGGTGAGGTTAACGGTATGTAACGTGCTTGAGTTTTGTGGTCTAAGTTATCCAAGTGTAAACGAGGTCATGTTTTAAAGTGGTTATAGTTTTGTTTCGCTATGGTAAAGGAATGAGCCTTTTTCAACAGTCATAGTTTTTAATAGGAAAGCCCAAATGGGTCCTTGTGCTCTTCTCTTTAAACCCAGCAGGGCAAAGGTTTGTTGTGACTGAGGTGCTGTAAGAGGACTGCTGTTCTCTGCCTGCATCAGGCAGTGAGATGGTGTGGGTTCGTGCTGTACCTCATTCCTTTGTGCCTATGCACTGCAAAAAGTACCCCTCTTAACTCATCTTGTAATGCTACGCAACTCTTGAAGGAAATGTACCGTTTCGTTGCTCTTCTGTCTCAGGTTTGAAGCCTGAAGGTATGTGAGTATGCCCTGTGAAGGACTTGAGTTAGTATGCCTGCAAAACAAGCAGCCAGGACCCAGTCGGTTTTACAGAGACTCTTGTTCGAGATGTTATTCCTCCAATTGTCTGCATGGTGCTACAGTCTTGTCACAGGCAGTGGGGAGACTGATGGCCTCCCGGCACTGCAGGCTTGCTGGGCCTCAGGCTGGCACTTTGGCACAGACCGTTTTCACCAGGGATTGAAATGTCAGTGCCAAACTGCACTGCCGAGGTGTGGGAATGTGCCGTGGCCTGCCAATTCTGCTGTGGGCAGCAGCCTGCTCCAGCAGGCCAGTGGTAACATCTCAGCCTTCCGATGTTTGGTGAACTTGATTAAGGGAAAGCTTTACGACTGGTCCTACCTGGTCTTAATTGTATCGAGATGCTTGTGACTGTGAATAACAGCAATCTTTGTCTACCTGAGTCTCTGTTCCTCTTGCATATGCGACCCAAGTTGAAACAACACTAATGTATATGTGAAGCATTTAAGAGGTAGGGACCTACAATGGTTAAAATTGCTGTCACGATCTGAGTTTTCTTCCTTGCATTTAGTTATGACATGAGAGTCTGAGTTCTTGCTTTAAACTTGGATGGTACCTGCTCAGATAATGTGCAGCCAATGAACTTCCCTTGAGAGCAGTATGTTTCCGTCTTGTAGGAACAGGAGAAATGAGAAGCAGATACTTCATACCTTGAAATTTCTGAGATGCCATACTTTGAACAAACAAAAAGCAGAGACAGAAAGGTTCCTAGAGCCTTCCCTGCATATGCAAAGGAGAAGCCTTTGCAATTTTAAGGAAACCTGATTAGTTGAGAACATTAGTGGAGGATGGTGAGGCACTGGAATATGTTGCCCAGAGGTGGTAGATGCCCCATTCCTGGAAGTGTTCAAGGCCAGGTTAGATGGGGCTTTGAGTAAAATGGTCAAGTGGAAAGTGTCCCTGCCCATGGCAGGGAGGTTGGACTACATGATCTTTAAGGTTCTGTCCAACCCAAACCACTCCGTGATTTTGTGCAAATGAGTTGGGATTGCAGGGTAAAAGAAACACAGTCTTCATCTAAAACATAAAAACTAGAGTCCACCTTTATAATATTCTTCGCCTGGCTTAACTGTGGGCTTCTGCTAAAAGGTGTTTGTCCTGCTTTTTCTACTGTATTACGTTTGATCTGTGCAGTTGTCTAATTAGGTGTTAAGTTGACTGAAAACTTGTGCAATACAGGTGAATGAGAAAAGTGTGTATGGTTATTAGATGTTGCAGAGGAGGCAGCAGTGGGAAGGAGAGCAGAGCTGTGCTTTAAATGGCAGCCTGCAATTAGATCAGGTTTAATAAGATACTGTGAAACGGTGCTATTAAATTGTGTCCTCTCTTCCCGAAGATACTGTTAGAGTCTAATCAGATTATTAGATCACTTTCACTACTGAGTATGAACTGCCTGTAGCTTAAGTTTCCGAGCCATAAGATTGGTGGTGTGACTTACAAAAGTGTTACAGGTTTAGGGTACAGTTACATCGGCATTTGGGGCTATTTTTCCCCACCTCTTTCCTGTTTAGACAGTTGAACAAATGCAACTAGGGAAAGAAGAGGCTAAAGAGCTAATCTTGAGACCCACAAACAATTGTACTGGTTGGAAGCAATGGTGTTTAGTTAGGTAATGACTAAGGTGGGGCATGGATGGGTTGAGAGCAGATTTGAGCAGCTTTGCTGCTATGAAAGATTTCCATGAAACCAGGGCTGTAACATGCCTTAGAGCAATAAAATTTTCCTCAATGGGAGGAGAAGGAGAATACTTCAAACTTTGTAGGTTTCCGTTTTCTATCTACTCTTTAATTTAAATAACAAAAACTCCCCCAAACCACATTATCGTTAACTATTTGGAAATAGCTATAAGATGCTAATCTAGATAGATTTCTGCTGTACCTAAAATGAAATGACTTAAATGGAATGTACCATGTTGTTGCTGATTGCAGTTTCTAAACTCCTTTGTTTTTAGGTGACTATAGGCCGAGGATTGGATCTCACATACCAGCTGGTGTCAAAAACCTGCCCCCTGATGATCTCTCGTAAGCACTGTGTTTTCCAGCAGAATGCAGATGGGCAGTGGACTGTCAAGGATAATAAGGTATAGAGACCGATTAAAGACCTTGTACTGTGGTACTCGCTGGAGAGGATGCCCTGCTTGGGCTCAAACACTTATGGGCTGTGGTATAATATTGTGTAAGTGTGATAGAAAGGCAAGGTGTCTTGCCTGTTGTGCACTTCCAGCAGTAGCTGCAATTTGGCTGCAGACCAGATTTCTTTATGTAGATGTGTCTCTGGGTTTAACAATTTTCAGAAAGTTGTGGTGTTGCCAAGGGCACTTTGCAGTCTGGGAACCTATTTTTGTGCTGCTTTCCTTAAAAAAAAAAAAAAAAAAAAAAAAAAAAACCTATTAATTTTGGCAGTATTCTAGAGGATAATGTTCTTGTATTGTTAATGAAAGGATAAACTGATACTCCTTGTAGTGACACAGTTGATTTAATTATAATCAACTACAACAAGAATCTATCTTTAGAAAAAACATACTTCATGTTACGCTCAAATGAGTTTCTTCTGAAAGCCCTCAGCTGATTGAAGTGTTGACATCAGAGTCCTGAGCTAGCTCTCCCTTTGTCTTCAGTAACCTGGTTTTTATACCATGATCTCTCTACTTTCTCATTCAGGCTGAAAACTGTAAAACCAGCAAATTGCTTTAAGGCAGCACTGGTAGAACAAAACTGTTCAACACATCATGTAGATTTGAAAGATGTTTGGGGTCAGCATCAAACGAGACAGAAGGAATGGAGTACCTACTATTAAAATGATACTGTTAACCAAAGCTCTGTACTTACATAAACTTGAGAATGTACAGGTTTTAGATGACTGGAAACATCTGTGATAGATGCTACTAACGCTTCCTCTGTGTTATCACTACCACCATTTTGTCAAGTTGTTTTATTAAATCTCTTTGAGATACACCAGTTGTCAGTGATTCTGCAGTTTCTCTTGAGCACAGGTCAGTTTTGCTGTTTTTCAAAAATGTTTCTTGAGCTAGTGTCCAATTTAAAGCCCCCTTTTTCTGCCTTGAATGTTATCTCTAGAAGAACATTTCCCTTCCAGTTTAAATTTTCCCTGGATTTACGGAGAACTGTCTCGTTTGTCATTAATCAGTGTAAGCAATGCTCCTTTTTTTTTTCTTCTCTACTTTCTTCCTGAATTTCAGGTTGCATTAATTGTAAAGTGTTACTGCAATGTTCTTGACAGTGGTCTGTGCTGGAGTCTTGTTACTGGATTGTCCTTTATTCCGAAGGTTTTGAGCAGCTTCATTGTTTTCCTTCTGCACAGGCACATACATTAATATTGGTCTGAGTGCTTGTGCACAAAATCTGTAATGCGGGAATAATGCAATAACTGTAATAAGTGGGACCCTAAGCCCAGAAATTGGGTATTGCAAGGTTTATTTAAAGAGGTGGCTTACTCTGATTGCAACACTGAAGAGGTTGGATATGTTTACAGTTGCCAGAAATAACTTGCAGAGGAGTGTGTAACTGCATACTAAATTTTGCTGATTCTCTGTTCATTTGCAGAGTCTAAACGGAGTCTGGCTTAACAAACAGCGCCTGGATCCCTCAAAAGCCTATCCTATCGCTGAAGGAGACCGGATCCAGTTGGGAGTGCCTTTGGAAAACAAAGAGACTGCTGAATATGAGTATGAAGTAATTAAAGAGGAATGGGAGAAAATCAAACCCTTTTTAGCCCAAAGGAGTGACCTGGGGAAAGTTAAGAGTTCAAGAACTAAACGTAAATATACTTTGGAGGAATTGGACACATCTGGATCAGAAGGTCCTTCAAATTCCAGATCCAAAAGAGACAGAATGTCCTGTGACAGTGAACCTTTGGGTAGATCATGGGGAAGGGTAGAAGAGGCCAAACAGCTAACAGAGAAGACGTATGTCAAGCTTCCTTCTCCTGGACCAAGCGAGGAGGACATCGGTGCAGTGTGTAGCAGCCCTGTGTGCTCTGAGAAAGCTGTGTCTGTTCCCCATAAGGACCAGAAAGGTTCTGGTCTCGCGCAGTCATGGACTGGCTTAGAAATGGTGAAGAAAACTCTGGTAGATATAATGAAGTTAAAGGTGAAAGTGCAGGAGAAGCAGACAGCAGTTCTGCATGTGAAGCAGAAGCGCAGGAAGTGTGCTCAGAAGGAGGTCCTGGCAATGGAGCAGGAGCTGCGGGACTTGCAAAACCAGCTGTGCGTGGAACAAGAGCATCACCAGCAGCAGGTGGAAGAGCTGGAGAGGACGTTCTCTAAAGAGCAGCAGAAGCTGGAGGTATAATGGTGATAGTCTCTTAGGCATGTGTCTTGTCGTGTTTCTGGAATGCCTAATCTAAGACATTGACCCAAATATGACACAAAAACACAAATAATGTCTGCGTGAATTATTCTTGTTAAAACTGTTGTGAAAGTATATCCTAGTGTATCCAAAAGAAAGTGCAGAGACTGAAGGGATTGAGCTGCATGGGGAATTAGGACAAAGTTGCTGAATATTCAAAAAAATTATTATTTATTGACAAACAGGTTCCCTACAGCAAGATAGTAAAGCATTTCAGTTCATAAAAAGTGTGGTTTTAAAGAAATCAAAAGTCTCTGCCGGATCTCCTGGCTACAGAGAGGACTTAAGTGTGAATTTCTCTCGGCATACGGCTCCGTTCTTGCTCAGTCTGCATAGCAAATCCATTCCTTTTCCAAGCAAATGAATTACAGTTTGCTTTAATCCCTGGAGGGAGAATTTTATTTCATACTTTTTAAAAATCCTTTCTTGCAATCATTAGATGTCTTCAACAAGTATGTGTATGCTGATAACTCACTTCTTTAGATAAACACTGAAGTCTTTCTATTTGACTTTGCTCAAAATCTGGCTTAAAGGAAATGAGTATTCACCTTGGAGTGCATTTCGTAATTGGTCAGTTGCTTCCTTTAAAGTCTGCTGCTAAAGGCAATATACCTCTGTCAGAAGTACAGAAAGTCTGGAGTTGTGTGCTTTGGCACAATGGGAAGTTCAGCTGGAGCTGTAGGTATGGCTGACCTTGGGGAATGGGCTCAAAGACACAAGTTGCAGCTTTTTCTTATGTTTAAGCTGTTGCTAAATGTGCCCGTGCCTTTAGAGCTAGGTGGAGGCGTTCCAAGTATGTAACTGTAATTGATGAATCTATTTAAACTCATCACTGTAAAAGATAGCTCTAGTTTGTTGTACGTGTGTAACCGTAGAGTAGGACATCTCAGGGTTTGCTGAAAAAGTGGTTTCTTTCAGCACATCCTCCACAGGGAATGTGCAAAGTATTAATTTTCTGTCTCTCGCTTTCCTTCCCCCACCCCAGGGAGTTAAATGGCAACATGGAGAAGAGAATCTGAAGGAGCAGCTGGCCCAGGTCCTGCAGGAGGCAAGTAGTTAGGAGTCTATATTTGGTCTGTGTAACTCAGATGTTTGAATCTGTCTTACTGCTGTGGACTCTTGGTAGAAGACTATGCCTTAGGTGCAGATTGTATGATCTTCACCTACAGACCAGATTTCTGTCAGAAAGTGGCAGACTTTGCTTTGTAGGAGTTGCCAGTTGCCTGCAGATATGATGAGAATATGCATTCAGATTGAAAGCATTAAGTAGCTTTTTAAGTTTCATTTTATTTTCATTTGGTCCTTGAACCGATGGGCTTTTTTTGCAAGGTCTGTCTGCTATGGATCTGTTTTGGGGAAGTTGTTTTGGCATTTTTAAGCCGAGGAAAAAAAGCCTTACTTTTGATCAGCAATGTTATTGAAAGGAATTGCAACACACTTTGGGTTTCCTAGTTTTTTTCCAAAAGGTCTTTCCTTTTGCAAAGCTAGTCTGAAAACAGCTTCGGGTAATCCTGCAGATGGTGACAGGTTTTTGTGATCTTTGTGTGTCAAATACACCTTGGTACTCAAACGTGTCAGATACACTCAAAACGGTGACCCTAAAACCTAACGGAAAAGTGACATTGGAGAAGGACTGAGAAGTGCCATGGCCCTGGGAAGGTCATAAATAACTGTCCCTACATTCCAATTTTAACTGAAGGCTCAACTCATACAGACCTGTTTCTCTTTTAGGAGATTAGGACAAATGGGGATGATTATGGGCAAATATATTTAATAGGATAGTTTATAATGGAGCTCTTAAAATCTCTGTGATGGTATTGTTACAGCATCATGCTTTGATGGAAGAGCTGAGCCGTAGTAAAAAAGATTTTGAGGAGATAATTCGAGCCAAGAATAGAGAACTGGAAGAGACCAAGGTAAGGAATAACCGAATTCTTGGTTTTTCTCAGAAGTGAAACATGATATGCTGCCGCAGAGGAAACAGTTTATTTAACATTTGTCTTGACTGTACTTTGCCTCCCATAGTGAAAAAAATGGATTTTGAGGTGGCAGCTGACTCTAGTTTCCAGGCCTGGGGAAGGATACATCTTGCTCTGTTCATAAATGAGCATTGAACAGTCATTACTAGATTTTTCTTGATCATAAAGCAAGCCTAGAGCACTTGAACTGTGTGTTGTGCAGTAAAAGTGCAGGTCCACCTTTTCTTTAAAAAAAAAACCCAAAAATGGGGGGAAAAAAAAAAGATTGTGTTTTAGAAGTGAGGTGCTTCCTTTCAGTTAGCGTGCATTCAAGTAAAACTGCAGTGTTCCAGCAGTCCTATAAGGGAGTATGAGACTGAAACAACACCCAATTTGAATAATGGATGAGAGAAGCCACATTTCTTCCTGCCCTTGACACAAGGTGATGAGTGGAAAATAATTAAGGAGATCCTTTCCTGTGCCTTACTCTTGGAAATTACTGGATTATCCACCTCCGGCTGTTGTCTTTATGGGGTTTTTTTGCTGTTGTCTTTGCAACTCAATTGCTGTTTCAAGTGTAGCTTCAATTGGAAGAATTTCTCTGTTATTTTGGGAAGACAGAGCAGATATCTCAAACCCTAATTTAACTCTGAACAAACAAACAAAATATTGGGCAGTTAAATCCAAGCAAATGCTGTAGTTTCTTTTGGTTCCACTTTTTAATGTTTGAGATAGTTTCTTTTGGATGTTTTGCTCTTTACATCAGACATCAAAAGAGTCAGTCATTCCATTGACTTAAGCCAAACTCATGGCAGGAAGAGGCTGAGAGAGATTATAAAAAGACTGATCCAGCTGATAGTTTCTATTTGTATTATCTTCACCTCCACACACACGTCCTGACAGTACTACACAGAGTAAAACTTCGTTCTTTTTTGACATGTGACCATATATTCTTTTCCATTAGGAGGAGAAGGAAAAGGTGAGAGCCCAAAAAGAGGAGGTGTTGAATCAGATGAATGACGTATTGGAGAATGAGTTACAGTGCACAATCTGTTCTGAGCACTTTATCGAGGTATGTTTAAACTGATAAGGGTTTGGCGGTAAGGAAGAGACTTGAGAAGCTTTACCTAGTTCTATTAAAGCAATTGTCAAAGTTTCTTTCTTTACTTTGTTAGTTTAACAGTCCCAGCAGACTCACAGTGAGCTGTGGCTAAGGGTTGGTCTAGAAATAACAGAATCACAGAATAGTAGGGGTTGGAATGGACCTCTAAAGATTATCTAGCCCAACCACCCTGCTAAAGTAGATCTGCCTAGATCAGGTCGCACAGGAACGCGTCCAGGCGGGTTTTGAAAACCTCCACAGAAGGAGACTCCACACCCTCCCTGGGCAGCCTGTGCCAGGGCTCCCTTACCCTCACAGGAAAGAAGTTTCTCCTTAAGTGGAACTTCTTGTGTTCCAGCTCTTGTGCATTACCCTTTGTCTCGTCACTGGACACACAGAAAAAAGGGCTTCCCCGACGACTTAACATACACCTTTTAAATACTTGTCTGCCCTAGCTTTTCTCCTGTCCTGAAATCTTCTTGTCTGTGTTTCTGACTTGCTGTGATCTATGGTGAATCGATTAACCAACTTGTAAAACTTGTCTGCACTCTGGTATTGGAAAGTTTTTGTGTGTAGTCCCTAGCAAGGCTAGAGAAAAAAGGCTTTGGTCTTTCCCCCTCTACCCTCCTTCCCTTATAGGAAGTGTTGATCTAACATTTTTCTGGCTTCAGTATATTATCCTTGGCACTGCTTGTGTGAGCGTGCTCTGATGCGTGTCCTTGCGCGTAATCCCGCAGGCTGTCACTCTGAACTGCGCACACAGCTTCTGCTCCTACTGCATCGACCAGTGGACAAAGCGTAAAGCCGAGTGCCCTATCTGCAGGCAGGAGATCACGTCAAAGACACGCTCTCTGGTGCTGGATAACTGCATTGACAGGATGGTAGAAAAACTGAATGTGGAAATGAAAGAGCATCGCCTGACTCTTATCAGAGAGCGGAAAGGTGAGAGGTGGGTGGATGTGGCATGATGAGTATAACCTCTCATTCCATCTATTTTGTACAGTTTTCTTTGGCACCTATATACACAGGAGGTGTTCGGGGAACGCAGCAGAAACACTAGAAAATTATTTTAAGTTACACTGTGTAACTAGCTTTACTGCACGGTAAAGTAAAATTAATAAAAAGTTGGGAAGAAGACTTCAGGATGAATTCCACAGTTGAGTGGGACAACTTAACCATGCTAGAGGTTATGCTATTTCAAAGAGATCCCTAAATAAAAACAAAACTAAATAGAATGGGCCTTGAAAAATTTTTCCAGGCACTTTTTGATTGAGCTATTGACAACATCAGTGCAAAAACTCAGCAGAGAAGTGCTTGATGAGAAACTCTGAATTCTCTTCTGTGTGCTAGACTTGTATAGAAAGCCTCTGAAAGGAAAGCTTGAGTGTCATGTAAGTATGTGGCGGAAATGGCGGTTGCTCTGCTGTGTTAACTGAGGTGGAAATCAATTATTTATTAAGCGCATTATTTATTTCTTAAGCATAAGGACTGTTTAAATGCTTAACCTCTTCTCCTAATCGTAGCTAAAAGACTGCATGACAGTGATGGCTCTAAGTAAAACTCTGATGTGGGGTATTGCTATTGTGCTTCCAAATTTAGAGCACTTGACACTGGTATCTAGGTGCAGAAATGTAGAAGTCTCTTCCTGATGCCCCTTAACAAGGTATTTGTCCTGTTTTCCCCTCCTGGAACTGAGTGTGCTCCTTCATTTTGCAATGTGTCAAGCTTTTTACCTAATGAAAGGTGCATTGGAAATGTTTTGGGTTCTTCATGGTGACATGGAATGGCATTGCTAAGCAGTGTTAGCTCAAACCTGAAATGATAACCTACTTAACCAACTTGACATATTCCCTCAGGAAATGCTACACTGCTCAGAGGCTGCCCAGCTCCGCTTTGTGAATTGCATTCACTTCTGCAGAAATGATACTGCAGAGAATGACATAGCGCTGTTGAAGTGTCCCATCAGGTAGCTGGTGGTGATTAGATGAAGTGGTGCCTTCACTGGAGCCCACTTCATTCCTCTATGGTAAACCAATGGTCTTCCTGGTTGTTTGAACAAAAAGGAAATAAGTTCACAGCCTGCCTTCACATGCAATAGATGTTCTGATTATATAAATGATTAGTAGTAGGAAATCATCTAGCTTCACCATGAAACACCTCAGGAGAAAGGATAAGTTGTTTCTGTGCAGTAATGGAAACATTTGACTGATACAAGTAACTAAGTATCTGGTTAAACATGATAAACATGAATTCCTAAGAAAAAAACATCTGAAAGAAAAATAAGGGTGCAATTGGCACTTGAAGCTCAGTCAGAGCCTCCCAAGAAGCCTCTTTAAGAGCCTTAGTAGAACAGGCACAAACAGGACAGCTTGCACTCTTAAATGGGTGGAGGTGTTGTTGGGACTGTAAGTGTCCTGAACGACCATTACTTGTTTGAATGCTTCTTACCATGTTTTGCTCTTTTCCCCCTTCTTTACCTGGCAAGGCAATGTAATAGTTAACCACGTCCATTGCCAGTTGTGCGACATTGAAGGGATGGAGAATGTCTCCTTCTTGTCTGTGCTATGGTAACAGGAAAAGGCATATAGGAAACTTAAGAAAACAAAGAAAAATCCCAACCCTTTGTTCTTTTAATGCTGAAAATTGAAAAGAAAAAGGCCTGTGCCCTGCAGCTTGAAAGCCTAACAGCGAGAGGCTGTAAGTTTAAAAGACAGCAGCAATTTAGTTTTTATGGGTACGGAGATTGCTGCTAACTTTTGCGTCTTTTGTGTTTTGAATGCAGAGAAACAGAATGTGTTGGTGAAACCAGCCACAGACAATGACGGCAGTGTCATTTCTTCCATCTACTCCATCTTGTCAACGAGCAGCTGTGACAGTGAGGACTCAGAGGAGGATGTTTAACGAAAGTGACTACGTTATTTATCTAAACACGTTTTCCTGTGCACTGCCCAGAGTCAACCTAACTGCGTTCGGTTGACTGCTGCTTGGATGACTGGGCATGTGGAAGGAGAGACTGCGAAGAGGCTGGAGCTGAGAATTAGCAGCATTTGGAATAAAGACCTTATTGGTTTTTTTTAAATGAATGTACAGAAGCTTGATCTCTGAAAGAAAACTGGGACTGTGAGAGAACAAACTGCCATTAGGCTAGATGGCTGACATCCAAAACCTAGGCTTCCATGATCACTTGTGACCTGTTTGGTGTAACATAACAGTGTGTGTGCATCTCTGCCCTTTCCTTAGTGAATGATGCGCTTAAATGTGTACATCAGCTCCCTTATTTCAGGCAGCACAGGGAATGGCTCAGGTTATTTGAGAACTTGGCCATCCCCAGCAGCAGGCAGGAGAAGTGTGTGAACGTTGAGTTTTGCTCTTGAATTTCATATGGCAGCTAGAGTCATCCCAGGCCTCTGGCAGTAAAGGTAACAAAGGGTGGGTTGCAGACCCTGTCAGCCTTAACTGCTTGAAGGCAGTATAAGATGAGCTGCTGGACATCAGCTGCTGTGCTCTGTTGATGTTACCCATTTTCTTTTAGATAGGGATGAAGAAGGTTAAATCTTCCACAATTATGTAGCTAGTGCTCTTTTCATAAAGTGTCTTTGGTTTCTTCTCACTTCAAGATATTACATAAAGGGGTTTAGAATGGGAAGTTATTAGCTGTGACTTCAGAAACACATGTAGTCCTTTGTCAGCAGCAGAGAGGAACCTTTGCCTCTTCAAAGTGCTGCTACCTGAGTTAATGAAATGTCCTCTTGGCAAGGACGCAAGCTGCTTCTGTAAGCAACCACAAGGCACAGGAGGAAGCATTTAGTTTTATTGTTTACGAAACACTGCTGTTGAGCCGTGGGTTATACTACCCTCACAGCAAATCACTCACCCCCAGGAGACTGAGCATGTCTTGCCTCATTTGATCATGATTTAGCAATGAAGTTCCATTTCCAGTGGCATATGCTTTTGACTTAGCTGTTACGTGGAAAGAACTGTTTTATACTGTGAGAAGAAGATGTAGGAAACCCTTCTCATATGTAATATTTCTATCGCTTTCTGTTATGTACTTTCTTGTTTCTACATTTATTTTGTTTAAGAAGGAAAATACAAACCCATTTCCGCATTACTCTTCCTTGGTACAGTCAGTGAGATGAATGTCTTTCTCTTAGTTGTCTTATACTTTTTGAGAAAACACTGACTGTCTCATTTTAATGACTTTGCTTCATGTTTTGGTTGCTGTAAGCAGTTGTGATTATTTTAAAGTTATTAGATTTATGTACTCAGGAATTGACAAAAGACAATCCAACTCTTCAAGCCTGTAGCTACCCTAAGGGTAGTTTAGTAGGTACAATCCATACTTCTTATCTTTTTCCATTACAGAAAGACCCCATTAAAGAGATGTGTGAATGCTGCTGCTGCCCTAAGGAAGCAATGTATTTTGATGGATTTGATTGGTAGGACTTAAATAGGGGAGGTTGGTCTTATCTGTGATCCAGGCAGCTTTCTTGAAAAATCTTAGTGCAAGGTTTCTTTTGTGAAGTGGTCATTGCATCTTTAGCTTTCCTTTTTGCTTTGTAATGTTCGTTTTCTGTATGTGCTTTTAAAGGTTTCTGTGGTGAATATATGCTCTCGGGGATGTCTGAGAAAAGAGGGTTCCTCAAAGTGCTTGTGAAATTGGCTGGCACTGGAGAAAGCCTTCCTGGCTGAAGAGGAAGGAAAAGTAGTCTAGTTACCTAGGACTGCAAATTCTTCTACTGTGTATCACTTCCATGTTATTGTGCTTTTTCTTGCTTGTTTCATTTTGCTAAATATATTTTTATATTGGTTTTTATGCATATTGCAGAGAAGGACAATGCTTCTCCTAGTAACAGAGTAGTTCTCTGGTGTGATTTCTGCATGTATCCTCACTTCACTACAATAATGAGAACATACAGGATACTAAACCATTTCCATGGTTACCAGTAGGTGCATAGTGTGTGAAGTTCTGAGGAGGGATGCTAGGTAATAATACTGTTCACTTGCAAAAGCACTTCACTGACAAAAGCAGAGCTCTCCTCGCAGTGCACTAAAGTTCCTCAGTGAAACTGCTATCAGATACAGAGCTGGTGACTAGGCATACAGAAGCGTCAGGGAAACTTGAGCTTTTGGAAAAGCTGTCTGTATTTCTGATAGTGTGCTCTCCTTCAGTTTAAGGTCCAGATCCTTTCTTCTGCTTGATTGTACATCTGAACGTCCCCTTAGAGATGTCATACCCTGACTATTGTCTGACTTGGGATGATACCAAGCGCTTCCAGTCCTGCATCCAGGATTTAGGTTACGACTGAGCTAGGCTCAGTGGATGCGCAGCAGGTTTGATGCAAAGTTCAAGACTTGCTGCTTTCTGTTGGAAGACAGCTGTCATGTAATGTGATAATCAAGCACTTCAGAGCAATATATTATTTATTCCTATCAGTGGGAATATCTGGGAAGGAGAGCTAATGGATTGTGAAAAGACCATCACAGAGGGATGTTGTACTGTTTAACTGCTGCAGATCTATGGATTTAAGATCAGTCTGACAATTGCTTTTCTTTTGCGTATGTAATCTACCATGTAAATGCTCAGTGAGCCTTAACAACAATTGTCATTTAACTTTGTAAAACATCTTAGCAGGCAGTTTAATAATAGAGCTGTGCCCCTCAACTTGGTTTTTTTTTTCTGAAGATATGGTATGACTAGTCAACGTTTTGCTTCCTGCTCATTCGTCTTTTTTTTCCCTTCGGCCAGTCCCTTTTGCCACAACTTACATAATTTGGACCTGACAGCGACTTGATAACCATAAACTACCCTTCTCGACTAGTACGCTCCCATCCCTTGGCGTGAGTGTGTGGGTCAAGCATTCGTGCCTGTGAGCCATCTGCCCTTGGCTGTAATGCAAAGTACAAGACACCTACATTTGAAATCCTCATGACCTATAACTGATATGTGAGTGTTAGTCTTTTATGGTGTGCACAGCTTTATCCTCGCTGGCCTAACGCGACTGATGCCGATTGATTCCATCTGTGCTCAACTACCAGAGCCGTAGTTTGTTACCGGTGAAGTGCCTGGCACTGAGCAGGCTGCAGGCTGTCCTGGAGGCACACGGCGCTCAGGGAGACCTGCGCTGCCCGTAGGAGTACCGACATTTGTATGTACAGTATGTTTACAAAAATATCTATGCCCTCGCTCGCAGAATTCCTGTAAGTTTTCAGCCCTCGCTCAGCTCCCGGGGCTGGGCGCGCCTGCGGGGTGGCGGCGCGGCTGCCGCGTCACTGCCGCGCGCCGGCGGGCTGGGCAGCACCGGCGGCAAGGGGCGGAGCGGGGGCGGCNGGCGGCTTGCCTGGCCTCTGGTGCCGGGGGCGAGGGGCTGCGGGACCCTCGGCGTCGCGGCAGCGAGGGCTGTGCTCGGCCAGCGCCGGGCACAGGGGTGCTGCGCGGCCCCGGAGCGCGGCGCATAGCGGCCTTGGCGGGCCGTGCCGTGCCGCGCCGTGCCGCGCCGTGCCGTGCCGCGCCGTGCCGCGCCGCGCAGCTGGACGGGCTCCGGAGGGCCCGGGTTCCGCCAAACGGGTGGCTAACGCGGCGAGGCTTGAGGTAGCGCATCCCTTTTCCTGCCCCAGGAGACCCTCGGTAGGGCCGGGAGGGTGGAAAGCCGGAGAGGAAGCTAACAGTGGTGAACTAAGAGAGTGTCACGCTAGTGAGAAAATGCTGCAGGAAAAAAGAAGTTGCTTGTAGTCTGTTAGAGATGAGCAAGCAAGGATGGGGGAAAACCCTCAGAAACCAACAACCCGGGAGTGGTACAAGAGCAGATAAACACGAGTTGGCTGTAAATGCACTTCTGAGGGAAAGGAAAAGACTTCTTAGCCGTGCCTAATTGAAACTGGGGGGTGACTTTGTGTTGGCACTCGTGGGTAAGTAAACGTGATAACGGAGAGTTCAAATCGATGGGCTGGGGCAGGTCCTCTAGCCCAGCATTCCTTCGTAGGAGTAGGTATTTATTGCTTTTTATCAGTAGCAGGGAGGTTTAGATAGTACTCCAAGTATCTGTAACTTTTAATTTTAATCTACTCTCCTGTTCCTTTCTTGTTGTCCTCTGCAGGCCTTAAGTGTTAGTCCTTTCTCTGGGTCTGTGCAAAACTTGTCAGCCACATTCAGAAGCTTGGTACCCTGCCAGTGATTCCTGGTGAACAACACAAACACCCCCAAACCTAAGCATACGTATTTAATAAAGTTCTGCTACAGAACATGTAGGAAAGCTCCTCTATTACTTAACATTTGCAGAGGTGTTCCAAGTCTCCTGTGAGAAATTGTTCCCCCCCTTTCATGTTTTCCAGTAGATTTATCTCATTTAATCTTTTTGTGTGTGTGTTTGGATGAAATGAGTCTTTCAGTAGTAGTAGTAACCAACTGTAGTACATGTATCTAAGTGTGGATGTCTTGGTTGTCTTCGCCTACTAGTGTTTAATGGTAAATGGGATGTTGAGATGATTTGAAATTCAAGTCATCAACGACAGGGCTGCTTCTGCTTAGATTTCATGTTTGTTCAGTTAGGCTAGTTATTAAAAAAAATATAGGTTCAAAAGAAGCCAATGCCTTTACCTAAAGCACACTCAGGTTGAGAAACAAAATACTGAATAGTCCATAGCGCGATCTCTGCCTCCACGCTGCCGCACCTCACCCCTCAGCATGCAGGAGAAAGTTAATTTGCTTTGTGTTTACTGAGCGCAATAATTTTCTTTCAGCAAAAATGAAGAGAAGGTCAGAAACTGAATTTAACAGCCCCCAAAAGAAGCAGAAGAGGAGGATAGAAGACTTGGGATTAACCCTCAGTTCTACTTCAGATGATGAAACTCAAATTAGTAATCACACGACTCAAGGTAAGGTTGGAGATAAGGTGTATGCTGCTGCAGGGGATCTAAATAATAACTAGGAATTGAAACCACATCTCCTAAATCCTAACTGATAGCCTAAACTTCAAGGGCATACTCTCTGTTTAGGAGAAAAAACTGGTTTATTTGTGTTTACAGCCTTGGATTGGTGTCAGTTTTTTAAAGCTTTTTAAAAAAATCTCACATAAACTGTTGAGCCTGGGAATTATACGAATTCAGATATAGAAGATAGAACTTTGAGGTAGATGACAAGTGTGTGGTCCAAAGCCATAAAGATTCTTGCAGGAAACTGAGTAGCATTAATCTTTTCAGTCTCTGCAGTTATTTGGTTTTTTGGAACTTCCAGGAGTGAGGAGTTGTGGGTTTTGTACTGTAAAGAGGCCTCACAGTCCCTCATTGTTTAAAGAATAATAAAAAGCACAGTAACCAGGACATTTTGGAATGGAAGAAACTGAGATGAATAAAAATGACACGTTGATTGGGATTCCTCCATTGTAGCACCACGTCTTTTTGCTGACTCAGTGTGATTTTTGGGGGCACGTGGGAGTTGTGATAGCTCCCAGGTGTTTGGTTTCTGAGAGAAATACTGTTCCAGATTTAAAGAAATACATTGCCTACTTTTTCCAAGTTGGAGTGTGGTATTCTATGTGGATCTAGGGACGTACCAAAGATGAGGCAAGTGCCCTACATGATTGGTATAGCCGTTGCACAGTGCTTTAAACTCTCCCAGGATGGTACTTCAGGCTGCTTCATGCCTGCTACTTCCAAGTCTTAGGCTTATTCTCTGGTCATGTAGTGTTAGTGAGAAAGGGCCTGAACCTGAAACCTTCATCTTATGAAAACAGAAGGGGATGTGTATGGTAGATGAGTGGCTCATCTTGGGTTTGGGAGTAGTGGTAGTGACAGGCTATGGTGTGTGTGTGTGTGTCTGTCAAGGCTGGAGGTGAGTGAGGAGGTTAGAGCTGGGGCAGGGAGTGCTGTGTGCACTCAGGGATAAGCTAAGAAATTCAAAGCACGATTTCACTACTTTTAATTTTTATTTTCTCCTTTTGATGAGTGAGTTCATACATGGGTCAAAATAGCCTGAGAGCCTTATTGTTTAAGAAACAAGTTGATACAGTTCAAGGACAACTTTTTGGATAGAGCTAGGGTTTAGTCGTCTGTTTCACTCGTTGTGGTTTCCCACGAAAGAAAAGTTGAGGGAGAGATGCGATTTGAGATCTGATCTCAGCTGAGCACAACATAGTAAATGTTAAAAGCAAGAGGAGTTGTGAAGGGAATTCCTTGAGGTTTATGTAGTGGGTATTGTGTTTGAGGGACATCATGAGGCTCTGGAAAGTAAGAGACAGCTCAAAAGCAGGCAGCAAAGTTAATTGAAGCTGTGTATCAGGGAAAAAGAAAGCAGTAACTGACCCTAAAGCAAAAGTCTTTTGTGATCCCGTTCATATCTATGAACTCTGTTTGGGGGGAGAAATAGAAATGTGGCTTGTGTGACCAACATTTGAAGATTGATATGGGTATATAATATTGAAAACACAAGTTAAATCATAGGCTTCCGCGTCTCAAGCTAGAAGCCTCAGAGGTTGACACTGTAAAACTCTAGCATGGCAGTTTTGTGGGGACACCAGTCCTGAATCTTGAAAGCTGATAGTTCAGCAGCAAGGATTGAGCACCTGTTGAAGGGTTGTAACTGCAGTCGTATGTTTCACTGTGGTGCCTTTCATTTTCACTTCACTTTCTTTTAATGGGCTTTCTTTACTAATTCTCCAGTTCTCTCCTGCTACTTCACTGATACCTAGTTTTCTGTGATAGGAAAATACAGATTTGTGAGTTGGGAGAGAGATAATCAGTGTTTAGTGGAGTTAAACTGAAGTTTAATAAGTGGACTAAAGGATTCAACTCTCTCTTCTTTCTACAGTGTTGACTATTAGTAGATGCCTGTGTACTTGGTGTGGATTTTTGGTTAAGTTAGGGATGCATTTATGCCTCTAGTCAGGTAGGAAACTGAAGAACATCCAGTATGTTTTATCTTCATTCTTGAGATGAATCTCTGGGGTCTTTATCAGCTCCTCGTTGCAAAGGTCAGGCACGCCACAGTGTACTGTCATGGTCGTGCTGGGGCTTGCTCTGCTGCTGTAACGGGGCCTGGAATCCATTGGTTCAGAGGGATTGTGTTGGTCCCTGGGACAAAGGGGCAGATAATCAGATTAGTCCCAGGAGGTATTTTATATTACACCTACATACTTCCTGCAGTGTGTTTGGGATACTGAAATGTCCTCTGTGTGTGTGCGTTGAGAGAATTTAGTGGGTCACTGCTGTGGTTTGGCCCAGCTAGCACAGCAGCACCACGACAGTCTCTCACTCGGTGCTCCCATTCACCCCCATGGGTGTAAAAACATAAGCAAGGTTGTTGTGGATTAAGACAAGGGCAGGGAGGGCTCACTGCCAATTACGGTTCCGGGCGAAACAAACTCCAGTACTTGACTTAGAGAGGAAAGTAGGAAAGTTTATTCTACAAGAAACAGAATGGAATAAAAGCAAAAGGGAGTAGGATGATGAGAAAAATTCCAACCAGCACTTTAAGATCTCCCTCCCCCATCCCTCCTTTCTTCCC
>WBNH01010562.1:0-37056 GCA_013401255.1 Urocolius indicus | reverse complement strand
ATGCAGGGGAGTCTCTGCTCTGGTACACCTGCTCCTCTCTTTCATCACTGACCTTGGAGTCCGCATGGTTGTTTCACTGTTCCTACTCCTTGCACCACCACCAGCCAGAAGAAGCAAGAAGCAGGAAAAAGATGGAGGAAAAGCAGCCTCCTCTTCTGACTTCTTCCTAAAAAGTGATCGTGGAGGCGTCTAATTGGCTCAGCCCCGGACGTGGGTCTGGCTCAGAGCTGGGGAGAGTTGCAAACAACTTCTTACAGGCGCCATCTTTACAGCCCCATCCAGAAAAGGCTGTCATGTCAAACCATTACAGTCACACTGTATAGTTCTTAATATGATTACTGATGTGTCTTTCTTCCAACTTATTTTCATACTCACTTTTCTTACTTCTTTGTATTTTTTTCAGAGTCTTCCAGTAGCAGCAGTGGGTCTGACAGTGAGAGTGATGAAAAAAGACCAGTCTTCAGCAATGAGTTCAAACAAGACTCTCTTGTGGAGGGTACTTCATCTCGCTACTCAATGTATAACAGTGTCTCCCAAAAGCTCATGGTAGGTCGAAATAGTTTTGCACCAAGGAGGGAAAAGTGAAAAGACCAGTCTGTTTTGAGAGGTTTTGAATCTCATCCTCTTTGTTAGCAGGCTTCCCTGCTTCTTTGAGCCAGGTGCTGAGCAATTAGAGGAGGCAGGAGAGCTTGGTTGAAGTGGATCTGTTAAAACAGAAGTTTGATTCGTATTTAAAGTTTAGGAGCAGGCAAATGAATGTGAAGGGGGGGATCTCTGGGTTGGGCAACTTGCTGAGCTTGAAAAAAGAAAGCGGGAGTCCTACTGTGTGCTATTTTGCAATGCTTGAGTTTAGTGCCTTGTAAGAAAAGCCTTAACACGTTCTGTGGTTGACGTTAATTTGTTTGGTCTTGGAGGCTGGCTGACATACTCTTGTAGAATTATTACCTTAATTATTAAGCTGGGGTTTGGTTTCCTTTCTTTCAAGTAGTGCCACTCTGCTTTATGTAGAGCCAGAAATTTCTTGGAAAGGCAGGGAGTTGTGAGCAATAGCAACTGTGACAACTAAACTTTGAAGGTGATTGCCAGACCTTTCATTGCACAGGGTTGGTGTGGAGAGGAAGGTAGTTTTTGGAAGTTCTGAGAAAATGGTTGGCTGTCTCAGTCTCATAGTAGTCCCAAGTTCAACAACTTGCTCCTGAGTTTAGAGGTAACAGTAGAATGTAGAGAGGAGGACTCTCTTTCAGTGAGTGCTGTTACCCTTCTTTCCTGATGCAAACTTTCCGTGCTGGTGCTCTAGCTTGTGCCTGCCTTTGACACATTAGAAGCTGGGGCATGCTAGCTGCAGTTAGGTGTGGGAACAGGGATATGCTCCCTCTCCAGGAGGTGGAATGCTGCTGACCAGCAGGATCACACCTCTGCACAATAAAAGAACCTTCAGTTCTTGCTGAATTCAAAACTCAATGGGATCCAGAGGTTGAGAGTTGCTGATTATGCATCTCTGTAGCTGAATCCTGTTGCCGATCATTGAGAATTTGCCCATGTGCATTTTTGGCACTGGGCTGCAGCTTACTGATGCCAGCACAAGACCATCTTTCACTTGGAGAGCTCTCTCCTGAGCCAATTAGGATGTGTGCTTTCAGTTGCCACGATACAGGAGCTTTTACTACCGAATTCACAGAATTTGAGGAGCTTTTGTTTGTAATGCCTCATAAATTTGAATACAAAGATTGATGTGATGTCCAGTCATGTTGAGTGATTGTATTTTTTTTTAAAGTATTAGGTAAGTAAAATAGTCCTCAATAGTTAGATGTTCCAAATTCTGTCCTCGGAAGACTGGTGTAAAATGGGCTTGGTGGCTGTCACATTCGGTGTACATATTTCCAGGTCTGCTTCAGAGCCAGGTAGCAGAAGCAATGAAAAAACACTCTGTACCTTTGTGTGAAACCTATCAGATGCTCTTGTGTTGTTTCTCACACAGATTGGTAATAACCAATGTTTTTGTTGGTTCTCATGTGAAGTAGTATATAGAAAAGCTATCAGTTAATGAACGTATTTCTTTTAACCTAAGAGATGAGAATGTGTTTCAGGAGCAATGTATCTTGCATTCCTCCTCTGAATTTTAGGTGAAGTTGGAACTGAGGCTTGAGATGTATGTGGGTGCATGTTCACAACAAAGAATATCATCACAACATGATTTTTTTTTTCTTGTGCCAGCATCTTTTGTTTTATGAATCTTCTGTGCTTACTGAGCACTGTGATGAATGGCTCCAGGCTCTTCACTGCTTCTCCCTGTGAGCAGGCTGTTCCTGCATTACCAAACCTTTTGTGATTTGCTTCTGTTTCGAAGATCATTCTTCAGATCTAATGTTTTTTGTGTTCTGCCTCAGCGAAGTGAACTCACTCTTAAGTCCCAAAAGCCCCAACTGAGATTAAAAATGCTTGATGCCTTCAAGTTGCTTCAGAGTGATGTGCCATTTTCCCTGTTAGCCTTTGACCCCAGTAGTAGCACATAAACTCAAGCCCACTTGCCTCACTCAGTGTGCCCCGTTTGCTTTCTTTATAGGCCAAGATGGGCTTCCGGGAAGGAGAAGGTCTGGGAAAATATGGCCAAGGCAGGAAGGATATTGTAGAGGCCTCCAATCAGAAGGGAAGGAGAGGCTTTGGGCTGACCCTGAAAGGATTTGATGGGGAGCTCAATATTGATTGGCAGGATGAGCCAGAGGTAAGTACTTCCATTGCTGAATCCCTGTTGTGTTGCTGTGTGTCTCTCACGCCCTTTGAGAGTGCTGTCTGAGTGTTGTCTGGTGGGTACCATTAAGGCTGTTTGCTGGGTAGACCCAGACCTTATTTTGTCCCAGAACCACATGACAAACGTGGTTTCCTGTCACAGGTATTCAGGCTCTTGCACAAAATTGGCTTCAGATGGATTGTTGCTATGGCCTGTAGGATTTATTTCTGAGTTTGCAGTAGTGAATGTGATTGAAATTTGTTATCAAGCTCTTTTGGGTTTACCATTTCTGTTTTGTATTTAATTTTTCCTGCCTGTATAGGTGATTTTAAAAACACCCCCAAAATTCTCTGTGCCTTTAATAGTCCCAGATAAAATGACGAGACACAGCAATAGAACATCTGAGCAAGCTCTTCAACAGGGAATGATAATGTGAAATAGGAATAGGTGTTGCTGGGAACTTAAAGCCCAGTTTTGATATAATTTGGTGCAAAATAAGTGCTGTATGTTTGTATTAAAAAAAAACCCAACCAACCAAGCCACAACACTGAATCCTAGAGAACTGGCATGGTAGAGTTAGCCAGAGGGTTACAGCCAGAAGCTGTGGGGTGAGCCGACTCTCCTATGTGACCTGATCTAGGCGAACTTGCTTCTGCAGGGGTATTGGACTAGATGATTTCTAAAGGTCCCTTCCAACCCTGCCATTCTATGACTCTATGACAGCAATGCCTGTCAAGTCATGGATGGTACTTTGCTCTCCATTCTTTGTTTTCAGCAGTTGAAAATAGTATCAGATGTTGTTCCTTAAGAGGCAGGAGTTGGAGACCTGCTCTGTATGCTTATGGGTTGAGGTTTCATTTTCCAGTGTGTTTGTACAGCTCGCAGCAGTTAAGTGTTATGTACGATTAACCTTTGTGGATGTTATTACTGTAACAAATATAAGAAGGTCAATAGATTGTAGCAGCCTCCCTATGTGGATGAGTAGCATCATTTTGATCTTAACTGCTAAAGCAGGTCCTTCCCAAGATTGTCAGAATTGTTCAAATGTGAATGAAGTTGTGGAATGAGGGAGCTTTTCAGAGGGAACTGGGGATAGAATGTGCGAAGCACCATCAGGAAGTGTGAGTGTTTTGACAACTTTCTCTTTCGCAGCAGCTTTAAAATGAGACTACTAGGCTTTTGCTCAGTCTTGATTATTTATCAAGCTTTAATGAGAAGAAAGAGGTGTGGGTTTTTTTGTGGTGAAGGATTTTTTAGGTGTGTTTTGGGAGTTTTATGATTCTTTAAAAAAAAAAAATAACATGCAAGCAAATAAAAGCTGTTTCAAACTAGGAGACAGAAACTATGGTTGCCCCTCAAGTTATGGTATAACCCCTTAACACTAGGACGGGGAGGTGAAATGTTGGAGAGGAATGACTAGTTGTATTTTGCTAGCAAAATGGTTTTGGCTCTCTTTTGTCTTGTCTTTTCAGCCCAGTGCCTATGAGGTGGTGGACTGGTGCCTTGAGTGTACCACAGAAATCCCTGACGCCCAGGAGCTGAAGGAGTGGATGACTGTGGGGAAGGTAGTTTTTTAGATTTTGGTACTTACCAGCCTAAGATGACACAGGGCTACTTGGCCTGAAACAATTGCCTTATCAAAGAGTTGTAGATTAACCCAAGCTGGAGGGAACGTCTGGGGATTGCTAGTGCAGCTTCCTGCCTAAAGCAAGTTCTCAAGTCCTTGTTTAGTTGAGTTTTGAGTATCTCCAAGGATGGAAATTTCACAGCCTGTTTATACCTCTGTTGCAGTGTTTGATAACTCAATTGCCAAAAGAAAATTTCAGTATGGCTAACGGGCATTTTTTTGTTTTGTAGCACATGTCCATTGTTTCTTGTCCCTTTGTTGTCCATCTCTAAGAGTCTCGATCAGTCTTCCCTGTTTCCTGACATTAGGTATTTGTAGGCAGCAGTGAGATCTCCTTGTACATCAGGTGCTTCTGCAACTTTGTCATCTTGGTAGCCTTTTTTCTGGGCTTGTTCCAGTATGTCCGTCTTGTACTGGGGAGCGCTAAACTGGATGCCGTATTCCACATGTGGTCTCGAGATGCCTAGCAAGGGAATAATTCCTTAGGTTGCTGGCTATGCTGTTGCTAATAACAGCCTAGTATGTGGTTGGCAGTCTTCATCCATTACTGGTGCCTGTTGCAGTCCGAAATGACTGATAACACATTTGCTGATTGTTATCTGTGTTCTTGTCCTGTTGCAGAGGAAGATGGTGATTGAGGATGAAACAGAGTTCTGTAACGAGGAGCTTTTACGTAATGTCCTGCAATGCAAGGTGAATCCCTTTCTTTAGAGAGGAACTGAAGGTTTTGGGAAGCATGTGAAATAAATAATTGAAGGGGATTGAGTAGTTCAGTTTGGTGATCAGCAAGAGCTCAGAACGTCCTGTTTTACGTCTATGCCACTGGTATGACCTGGCATCCTGGTTGTTACTCTGTGCAGCAACCTGTTTTGCATCTCAGCTTTCAAATAAATGAATGAAAGCAGCCTCCCTTTTTTAGTCTGACTGAAAGGCTGAAGACTTGAATAAGCTGAGAAAATAAGCTCCCTTTTTTCCCTTGTGTGTTCCATCTTCCCTCCTACACTATCTCATGCCCTTGTAAATTGCAGTAGAGCGTGAGTGTGTATATATGTGAGGGAAATATTTTAGACTGGGACTGCTTTTGAGGTGGGTAACCTTAGGCCAGGACTGCTTTTGAGGTGAGTAGCTACGTTATCAGGCTTTGGAGCTATCAGTACAGAATTCTTCACTGTCACTAAATTTGCTTAAGAACAGGGCTGGCTTAGAAGAGAAATGAATATCATTATGTGATGGATAACTATTCTGTGTTGGTGAACCAAACCCTACACAGAGTTTGCTATGTGAGAGAAACGTGAGGAATGCCTACCACACCTACTCATGCCCACCTATCCCTCAAGCCTGTGCCAGGTCCAGCTCAATTTTGTTCCTGTTTGTGCAGAGTGTATTTGATGAGCTGGATGGGGAAGAAATGCGTCGAGCCCGAACAAGGTCCAATCCCTATGAGATGATCCGTGGAGTTTTCTTCCTGAACAGGTTTGCAGAACTTCTGGTAGTGTAGCCCCTTTCCCATTTATGTCCACTTTCAGCCTTGGGAGATAAGGTTGAAACTTAATAGGTCCCTCTTGATGTATTCACAGGGCTGCAATGAAGATGGCAAATATGGACCACGTCTTTGACTACATGTTTACAAACCCCAAGGGCTTCGATGGGGTGAGGGCCTCTATTTAACTTCTGAATAGCGGTTCTTTCTCAGAGAATGGAGAAGGGGGACAAAGGAGAATCCTTAGGATGCTAGTGGGGAAAACACGAGTTTGAAAGAGACTTCTCTGAGTAGTGCAGTTTATGGTACATCTGGTTTTGACTGATAGGAGCCTTTACTGGGTCAGTAGAATTCCCTCAGTTTCCTTTTGCAGACGCCTTTGATAAAGGAGCGAGATGCAGAGCTGCTCTACTTTGCTGATGTGTGTGCTGGTCCCGGCGGCTTCTCTGAGTACGTCTTGTGGAGGCGGAAATGGCACGCAAAAGGATTTGGCATGACCTTGAAAGGACCAAATGACTTTAAGCTAGAGGACTTCTATTCTGCTTCCAGTGAGCTCTTTGAACCTTATTATGGTATGTAGTACATGTCTGAGTATTAACTGCTGCTTTGGCTGCAGTCCCTGTGTCAGGAGTGGGGCTGGTGTTGATACCCAGCATGGAGACCTAAGAGAAGCCTGTTTATAGGGAACCACTTTGCAAAGTAGAAGAGGGCTGTCATCTGAGAAAAGGGGTTGAGGTTGGTGAGCTTGTGTATCAAGTCACATTTCCGCACTTATTTCCAGTCTGCCATGGGGATGTGTATCCCATCGTGATAGTTGATACTTGAGTGCTATGTTTGTCTGGAAATTGTAGAGTGCTTTAAGATGGCTTGACAATATTTTTCCCACTTCACTGATGTCGCCCTGAAGTAGCAGTGAGTGAGATGACTTATCGTAGAATCATAGAATGGTCTGGGTTGGAAGGGATCTTACAAATGATCTAGTCTAACCCCCCTGCCATGGACAGGGACACCTACCACTAGATCAGGTTTCTCAAAGCCCTGTCCAGCTTGTCACACAGAATCACAGGATACTTTCAGTGATGAGGCATCCACAGCTACTCTGGGCAACTTGTTCCAGTGCTTCACCACCCTCACAGTGAGAAACTTCCCAATATCTGATCATAAATCTACCTTCTTTCAGCTTAAAACAGTTACCTTCTCATCCTGCCACTACACTTCCTGATAGGAAGTCTTTCCCAGTCTTTCCTGTAGGCCCCTTTTAGGTATTGAAAGGCTGCTATAAGATCTCCCTGGAGCTTTCTCTAGGCTAAACAACGTCAGCTCTCAGCCTGACCTCATAGGGTAGGTTCTCCAGCACAGAGGTCTATTAGCAGAGCCAGAGATAGAAACCTTACTTGCCTGACTGGCAATGTGTTTCTATGTCAGACGTTCCTAGCTCTGCTTTTATGATTGATTGTGGATTCTTCAGAAAGATAAATAAAACAAGTTTGGGCTAGAGGCTGTATCTGAATCACTGTGATTCAGTGACCTTCTTAGTCCAAAGAGGTTCAGGCTGACATGTTTTATGTTGCTTTGAGAGACAGACTAAGCAGATGTATGCAGAAAATTACTGCATCTCACCTTGATGGCAACTTGTTAAGGTTGCTGATGTTTCAACCCTCTATCTGCATAGCCTCTAGGAACAGAAAGGGAAATACAAGAAGTGCTAGTATTCCTGCTTCTTATTAGGAAATTTGCATGTGACTTTCTTGTAGAGAAGAGAGTTTGCTTTCCCTTGTGTTGGTTTTTTTTTTCCCTCCGGCGCTGTGACTCTTGCTGACTGCCTGCCACTTTTGACACTTGACCATGAACTCCTAGGGAACGGTTAGCACTTCAGGATTACATCTGTTTAAGAGAAGGTTCATGGCCAGGGCAGCAAGGCAGATAAGCATATTGCTCTAAAAGTTGCAGCATTTGGCTCTTCATAACTCACTGCAATATGGTGTTCTTCTGGAGAGGAGATACCTAGAGAAATTAATAGTGCCATGATTTTGATGCATTTTCTTTGTCTGTTTCTGTCTGTTACACTATAAAGTCTAGTGAGATGTGTACAAACTCTGTTCCAGTGATTGGAAGGAAGTAGACTGCTGTGATATTTGTGTTGTGAAGAACGGTAACAAATTCCAGTGTCACCTCACTTACTAACAAGGTGATTGATGAGGAATTGAGCTATCAAAGCACTATCGTGCATCCTGATCTCTGCTGCTTTCTAGTTCTCTGGCTCAGTTAATAGAAGCTGTAGTGGTAGAAGATTTATAGGGCCTAACATCAAATAGGAATTCAGGCTTCTTCAAAGTTAGAATTGGTAAGCTCCAGAATACACCTTAGATCATCTTTCTAAAACGCCAACCTGGAGGGCAACGTACCTTTCTTTAACCATATGGGAAAACTATGAACATTTATGCACAAACCTTATTTCCCTTTTCCTACTCCTTCTGTAAAGTTGTTTGCAAGGTTTTTTTGAAGGGTTGCTTTTTAAATTCCAGGTTACGTTGTGCTTGGAAATTGTATTGTGTTTCTTTTGAATGATTTGAATCCTTAGTAGGAGGTTGCTAATGCACAATGTAGATAGTTTTGCCTTGCCTATAAACGCTTGTTACTAACGGGTGAGCTGTGCAATGAGATTGAACCTTACATTTTTAATAGATTCAGCTATGTGCCATTCCTACTTGGATGAGAATATTGTGTTGTCCTGTAGTCAGCTCTCATCTCAGAGGAGGACAGTGAATAATTTGTTTTTTTGCTGACGCTAATGTACAACTCATCATTTGAACACGGTTATTATGTGGCTTTGTGTTTGTCCCTGACCACACAATATGAGTAATTTTCCTAAACTAATGAGCACCTATGACAGTGAACAAGGGAATGTGTTAATGCTGATTTGCCTATCAAGGCCGGTGTAATTTCTGACTATGTGTTGATGGAATACAGCAGATCACCTGCACATGCTGATATTTTGTCTGTGCTTGTAAAGATGTTAGTAATTGTCTCCTCTTTTCCCCTTAGGAGAGGGAGGGATTGATGGAGATGGAGACATCACTCGCCCAGAGAACATTACTGCCTTCCGTAATTTTGTTTTGGACAATACTGATCACAAGGGAGTGCATTTCTTAATGGCTGATGGGGTTGGTTCATTTCTTTTTCTTCCTGCACTAATGACCAAAACAGACACCTCAGTCTGTATGGAGTGGGATATTTGACATGTGTCTGTAGTTACAATGTGAAATTCTTCCAGGCCTGCCATTAAATGTGCTGGTGGCAGTCTTTTTTTTTTTTATCTTAAGGAAACAAATTACCATGATTCCATGATTTACCTATACAGAATTCTTTGTTTGACCAAAAGATTTGTGGAAATGCTGCTCATATGCTCTCTGCTTTTCAGGGTTTCTCAGTGGAGGGGCAGGAGAATCTGCAAGAAATCCTAAGCAAACAGCTCATGCTTTGCCAGTTCCTTACAGCACTGTCTATTGTCCGGACAGGTACGTTTTATCTATTAATCTTCTTCGTCATTTTCTAAGGTGTGGATGGCATTGCAGAAGGACACTGTACAGTTTTATTAACATGCCACAAACTCTGCTCTGCAGTGAGATGAAGTTGCACAGAACTGAGTGTGTATGCACACATCCCAAGACGGTTGTCACAAAGCTAAGAGATCTAGGGCAGAAAAGTGAGATTGTCTTGTCTATTTTGCTTTTAATTAAAAGCATGAGGTAAAATATATTGGATTAAACCTCTTACAGTGTGCTACGTTATGTAGCTGTCTTGGGCTAACGTCACGAGTGTGGTAACTAGACAGTGTACCTGAGTTTTATGGCACAAGCTGGACCAACTGCATCCTGAATACTCTTATCAGGCTAGCTGGAGCAGAGAGTGGGGTTTATCCAGTTCATTCTTCCCTCTAACTTCTGGCTTTTCACCTTTAAATCTGCAATCTCTGTGACCAGAAAAACATGATGTCTCACATGGGCTTAGCTGCATGTCATTGCCAAATGACGGACATTACATCTCTCTCTGGTTTTGATGGCACCTTTCTTCCGCTAAGTGTCGTTAGCATTTGGCACTGATGCAGAAGATAAATAATAACGTAATGCGTGCTTTTATCTTGTGCCCTATGTTTAGAAGTACCTGAAGCAATGATCTCATTAGCAGTAGTCTCAAATCTGATATGGTGTAAGGAGCGACTTTCTTTGTCTTTTCTGGCTGGTAGGTAATAGCTCTGTAAGACTGACTGCTTTTTGCTTGGGCAAATTGTGAATCTTGTTTGACAGCGGGAGGCAACATACACTCTTTTATTTCTAGATGGTGAGTTATTCTGATTTAGGTAGCATCCATTAGTTTTCTCCTCCAGCCTGAGGTTTCTTGTTGCACATATTGGATCTTCTGCTATCATGCCATAGGGCACAGTTTAGACTTGGAAGGGGAGGATGGGAAGCGAATAGAAGTTTGGTAATGAGACAGCATGCATACTGATTTGATCCTGGTCAGGGAAATGCTTTATCTCTTTGCTGCTGGGAAGATGTTTCATGGAGCCCTGTTGGCCCACTTCATGAATGTGTTTTTAGATGCTGTTCAATTGTACAGATGCACTCTTACCAGTTCTGCAGAGAGAAGGTTATTGAGGTGCCTGGTGTCTCATGGCTTGCTTATAATCTCCTGGTATCAATGTGCTTCCTCTCTTTTTTTCCAGGGGGACATTTTGTCTGCAAAACCTTTGACCTGTTTACTCCATTCAGCGTGGGACTTATTTATCTGCTGTATTGCTGCTTTGAGCGAGTGTGCATCTTTAAACCTGTAACAAGCCGCCCTGCTAATTCGGAAAGGTGAGACTCTTGAGCATAGGAGACTACTAAAGAAACACTGTCCTCTAAATATAGTGTTGGATTAATTTTGGTAAGTCTAGTGGAAGATCTGTGATCCGCCTCAAGTGGCAAGAGTCTTGCTGGAGGAAACATTTTAGATGCTTAGCCAGTTATGGTTTGACAAGGTATACAAGATATTTACCCTTCTGGGGAGAAAGCAGTGGAACCGAGTATGCAACAAGTTTTGTTTTGCATGAAGCAACTACAGCTGCAATGAAGCTAGAGCATATTACATGTGTTATCATCGTACCTGTCAAGTGTAGCAGAATTGATTAACTGCTAGAGGAATGTCTGCAGGGTTTTTCAATGCAGTTATTTCCCAGTCTTTCCAGAGCATAGAAAATGTATAATGACTTTGTGATAGGTGAGATTGCACCTTCCTGGGGATACCCAAAAGTAAAGAATTCCTGGGCTTTGGGAGAGTGTCCTGAAAAGGGGAGTGTGGCAGGAAGGCTGGCTGCGTGGAGGAGCTGGACACACGTGACATCTGTGCCTTGCTGTGCAGGTACGTGATATGCAAAGGGCTGAAGCTGGGCATCGATGATGTGCGGGACTATCTCTTCACGGTGAACATCAGGCTCAACCAGCTGCGCAACTCTGATATGGACGTCAACTTTGTTGTCCCCTTAAATGTGATCAAAGGCGACCAGGATTTCTACGATTACATTGTCCAGTCCAATGAAAAGTGAGTGCCCATGGGAAATGAGGGCTGCTGGCTGGCAGCAGCTTAACCAACGTGGCTTTCGGTTTTAGCTTCTTCCACTCATGGAGATGCTTTTTGATGCTGCTCTGCTCTTGCTCCCTGAGAGGCTTAGCAGAGCAGAGGGACCCTGTGCAGAGAAATACCGTGTACTGTTAGTAACTGTTTGGCCTCCAAGTGCTGCGTAGAAAAGAAAGGAGGCTACTGCCTAGTTCTTTCCATTGGTCTTCCTGCCACTTTCAGTCATGTTGGTAGTGAGCCATCACTGCTCTGAGTTTCAGTCTCGCTCCCCTCTGTTCTGTTGTCTCAGCACTCTTCCTTGTTTTGCACAGTAAAACAATCTTGGTGGTGTTTAACTTGCTCCTTGCCTGAAACTTGTTCTCTCTTTTTTTTCAGCCACTGCAAAGTTCAGATAAAGGCACTAGCCAAAATTCGGGCCTTTGTTCAAGACACGTGAGTACATTCCTCTGACTTTCTGTGAGGATTGAATTAACCTGCTGTATTGAATTGCTTTGCCCTTCCTGAATGCGGTGTTGGTTTGAGCTGGTACTTGACTTGGCCATTGGAGCAACTATGTGAATAGTTCTTTTAGGTAGCTCAGTTTGTCTCTGTGCCTTATTTGCAGAAACGTATGGGTAGCTAGAAGAGTCCTGAAAGTTGATGCTGTATTATCACCCTTGTTGAGAAGGCTTCCATGCAATGTATGATTTCCATTTCCCATAAGCGGGCCTGCTTCTTAGCAGGAATGTAAACACAAAAGTAACTCCCAGCTGGTATGTTCGATTCCACAGTAACCATCTGGATGTGGTTGTAGCTCTTAATTTTCCAGGGGCAATTCAAAGTGTCTGAATTACGTACTTAGAATGGCTTTAAAGCTTATGTTGTGACTATCTTGCATAGAACTAAAGCCATTGCAATGTATAGCTTTTGCCCTGGCAAGACTTTTCTGTTCAGCTGTCATTCAGAGAGCAAATGTAGTAAAGTTGAATGAGTCTGGTAGCCTGGAATTATCGCCAGGTTGATCCTGACTTTGACACTGTTTTTGAGTGGCCTTCAGCAGGTCTTCGTTGCTATTGTAAACAGGGCTATGCACCCACCTCTTGGAGATTAGCATAAGTCCATACTAATACATAACATCTTGAAAGTGTTGATGCCTCACAGGGCTTTCATAGGATGGAGTGGTGACTGCTAATCAGTTGGACAGACCATGAAACAAAGGTTAATGTGGGGACTGGAGATGGGAAGGCAGCATCCTCCTCTGTGTGACTTGTTGAAGAAGAGTGCATGTTTGTCACTCACAAGCTAGATGCTGAAAGATGCAAGTGTTACAGAGCTGGGATATGGAATGCTGCAAGAGCGAGGGGGTTTCATCATCTTAACAATCTGCTGCCTTTCTCTAGGACGCTGATTGAGCCACGACAGGCTGAAATCCGAAAGGAGTGTCTCCAGCTATGGGGGGTAAGTACGCTGCCAAGTGGGGAGGTCGTGAAGGTGCCCTTGCTCTGGTGAAACGTGAGTGGAGCTGCAGTACATACAGGACTTTGTGGACAGAGATTTCATACGTTGTCTTGTGGGAAAGTCAGAGACAGTTCTGTGCTCTTCATGTAAGCAAACAGCATGTTTCTGAATCCCCACTGAGAGTTGGGCAGAGAGGAACCTCATGAGGCTCAACAAGGGCAAGTGCAGAGTCCTGCATCTGGGGAGGAACAACCCCATGCACCAGGACAGGCTGGGGATTGACCTGCTGGAGAGCAGCTTTGTAGAGAGAGACCTGGGAGTCCTGGTGGATAATAAACTAAACATGAGCCAGCAATGTGCCCTCATGGCCAAGAAGGCCAATGGCATCCAGGGATGCATCAAGCAGAGTGTGGCCAGCAGGTCGAGGCCCTGGTGAGGCCTCATCTGGAGTCCTGTTTCCAGTTCTGGGCTCCCCAGCTCAAGAGGTACAGGGAACTGCGGGAGAGAGTCCAGCGCAGGGCCACCAAGATGATCAGGGAACTGGAGCATCTTCCTTAGGAAGAAAGGCTGCGGGATCTGGGGCTGTTTAGTCTGGAGAAGAGGAGACGGAGGGGGATCTCATTAATATTTACAGATATCTAAACAGTGGATGTCAGGAGGTTGGGGCAGTGCTTTTTTCTGTTGTATGCAGTGACAGGACAAGGGGTAATGGAATGAAACTGGAAGACAAAGTTCTGCTTAAGACTAAGGAAAAACTATTTCACTGTTTAGGTGAGGGAGCCCTGGCACAGGCTGCCCAGGGAGGGTGTGGAGCTCCTTTTCTGGAAGTTTCCAAAGCCACCTGGACGCGTTACTATGTGACCTGATCTAGGTGAACCTGCTTCTGCAGGGGGGTTGGACTAGATGATCTATAAAGGTCCCTTCCAACCCTACCGTTCTATGATTCTATGGTTATGAGTATGGCTTAACTGAGCAGGCTGCCTTATTGTATTTTAGAGTTATTTCATCGTTGTGGTAGGCGTCCAGAAGATCTCGGACTGTAACGCGAGGGGTGAAGAGGTAGTGAAAGGGCTGGCATGGGGCAGAGCGAGAGGAGGTGCTTGTGCCAGCAGATATAAGCACGTAACATAAACAGTAAAGGCGGAACAGCATCATCCATACCGTGTATGCAGTGATCCATTCTCCTCAGTGGTCAGTGAGCTGGGAGATCAGTCTGGACTGCCAGGTAGTGTTGTCAGCAACGGCAACACATCATATAGAGAGGGAACTCAGTATCTAGTTCCCAAGCAGCAGAGCTCTTCAAAAACTTTTGTTTTTTGAGCCTGCACTTTCTCTTGACTGAGCTTTTAACTGCAGTGGGGCCATAGATATAACAGTCAGTTTCACAGGCTAATTGTGTGTCTTTGGTGAAACAGTATTTCATCGGAACATGCAGAAAACCAAAGATTTAGTGTGAAACTTTCTGAAGTTGCCTGTTGTTTCTGGTGATATGTGCTATGCCTACCTTAAATTTGCTAGATGACCTCTCCAGCAAAAGGGGGAACCAAGAGTAGGACTTTCAGGAGGCACATGTTCTGTCATGTATTGAAACCGGAAAGGGACCTATAAACATGACAAAAAAAATAACACTTGTTATAAATCATTTGGATTTGTTTTCAGATTCCTGATCAGGCTCGTGTTGCTCCTTCTTCTTCAGATCCCAAGTCCAAGTTCTTTGAGCTGATCCAGGTGAGACCTTACCCTGAAGCTTTTTCTGAGTCCCTTCATACAAGTAGAACTTTTCCCTGTAGGAACTAAGAGATGAAGAAGCTAGTCCTGGATTGCTGTTTCATGTAGAAGTTGCATTTACCTACCTCTTGGTGCATAGAGTCTAATTTGTCTTTTCCGTGCTTTGCTCTGTAGGGCACAGACATTGATACCTTCAGTTACAAACCCACTCCTCTGAATCCCAGCACCCTGGAAAAGATTCGTCAAGTGTTAGATTACCGGTGTATGGTGTCTGGAAGTGAGCAGAAGTTCCTCTTGGGGCTGGGGGTAAGTGCTGAGAACAGTTCGGGGGTTTAGCTGATTCCTTTGAATGCCTTGCAGTTTTATCCCATCCTTTCCCATCTTTAAAGGCCAGAAAGGATCCTTGTCAGGAGTCTGTGAGACTGCTATTTAGTTTAGTTTCTTTTTCCTGACTTCATTGCTTTTCACAATAATTAGCCCTGGTTTTGTAATCTCAGCCTACCCAGAGACCTGTGCTCTTACTAGTATCTCTAATTATCTTCACTGTCCTTTTAAAGGTGTTACATTTCTAGTTCTTTGTGAGGGTATGTGAAGTCACTGGCAGATTAGAATCAGTGGTTTTGTTCCTTTTGCTGTAGAGATAAAGATTTTCCCCTAAAACTTCTGACAAAGAAACTGCCTGTGATAGGCTAGGGCCAACAGATTCTCTGAGGCCTGCTCTGCAGTTAGTCAGATGTCTCTCCTCCACCTCTGCCCTTGTGAAACTTTGGCTGAAGCTGACTCTGCCTTCTACACGCAGAAATCTCAGATCTACACCTGGGACGGTCGCCAGTCGGACCGTTGGACAAAGCTGGATTTGAAAACCGAGCTGCCACGAGATACCCTGCTCTCTGTGGAGATTGTTCATGAGCTGAAAGGAGAGGTAGGAGGCTGTTCTCTCCCTTACCAAGTGGCTGCAAATCTAATGAGCAGTTTTGCCTATTTGCTACAAGATACTGCAAAATAAATGTTCTGTCTTGCACTTGGCAGGTGCAGGGTTTTTTTTGTGTATCATGTTTAGAGGAACTGTGTTGGTTAAGTTCTTTTCTTTCTGTCCAGTGCTAGATACACGAGCTTTTAACATAATTCTGAAAACACTTTGGACCTGATACGCTGCTGTTGTCCTACATTTCAGCAGCAGCTGACACTGCCAACGTGACTTCATGTGTTCTGTGGCTTTTCGGGTACATAACTGCTCAGTAGTGATTGCAGGCTTTGAGAGAGAAGGTTTTATATAGTATATTTCCAGTGTAAAGTATTGCTATCTGGGAGTTTGTCCTCTGGCATCTCAGGTGTGGGTGTTGTAGTCACTGGATTTTGTGCTGGGGCACCTGATAAGCCACAGAGCTGGTGATGGCAGCTGTGATTCTGCCCAGTCTCCCTCCCCTAAGATGGAACTATGCAGCTGAGATACACCAGTTCTTGGTGGTTGGCAGAAAACTGTGCAATGGGCAGCAGGGAATTTGTGTGCGTCTAATATCTCAAAAAGTGCTTTCTTGCTCAAATGATGTCTTGTCAAAAAAGGGCTTATAAATCAAAGATGAAATAGCAACAGTATAAAGTCTCTGTGTTGCTCTTCCTAGGGGAAAGCCCAGAGAAAAATCAGTGCTATCCACATCCTTGATGTCCTGGTGCTGAATGGCAAAGATGTTCGGAAGCAGCACTTCATCCAGAGGTATGTGAGATCTGGAGACGCTTCTCTCTTGTACGTGATGAGGAGTGACTGGCAAACAGCATTCACACTAAAAGTTGAGCACAGGGAGACAAGTGCTTTCAGCTGAAATGCTGCTATAAAGATCAACTGTGAGTGAACCCACTCTGAAGTGAAGTGTGTGTGGCCTTTTCTAACTGTCTGTGTGTGAGGGCAGGACCGGCTCATTTCTTAGCCTGGGGTGAGCCAGGCATGGTCTGGGTAAACAGGGCATCCAGACAATATGAATGAGCACAGCTGATAACTGGCTGGAGCCAGCCCCTCGGTTTCCTTTCTCAGGGACACAGTGTCTCTACTAGTTCTGCTTTCCTGCTGATATATCAATGTGTTCAGCAGCAAACGGGCTCATAGAGGAAGCTGTGGATACCCCATTGCTGATGAATAGCAGCCAGTGATACTGGGCACTGAGCTGGGAGGTTAGGGTGAAAAAGGTCTTGCTCGGTGTCTGTTTGGCAATCAGTGGAGGCAGTCTGCATGTACTGAAGCGTCTAATCGGTTATTCAGCTGAAACTGTTAACTACTTGCTGTGCCAAAGATCTGGCTAAATTGCTAGAGTCTCTTTTCATTTCCATTCCAGGATTCAGCTGGCAGAGAAGTTTGTCAAAGCTGTTTCTAAACCTAGCCGGCCAGATATGAACCCCATCCGGTGAGTGACAGCGCCTGGCCTGCTTTGGTGTCGGTGGGTTGGAGGGTGAAGGACCTGATAAGGAGCTGAGGGAGAGTTAAAGTTCAAGCTGAATTCATAGTTCTGTTATGTTGTATGGAAGGAGGCTAAAAGCCCTTTAAATATCTAAGATGAGGGGTGATAGTGGCGAAGTTGTGTCATCCTTTCACATATCAGACAGCCGTGTTTTTATCATAGGTTGATTGGCTTGTGCTGGTTTCAAATGTGCTAGAGTTGGTCCAGAACCCAATTAGCTTAATCATTGTAAAGACTTCTTATGTCCTTGTCTGCCTAAAGGATCAGCAGCAGCACAGAGATGCCGAGTTAGACAATACATGAAGTGCTGACCAGCATTTACAATCTCTGATAGCCTGAGGAGAAGGCTTTAGTTACAATCCCAAGGAAGTTCCTGACAAAGGGCTTCAGCTTGCTTTGCCTCATGACCTTCCATTTCATTAATTCTGCTATGGTGAAGCATAAGAGCATCATTTTGCTGCATATTGGATAGATATTGTGGACAAAACAGCTGCTGTTTCAGAAGCCAGAACTGTTGTGATGCTGTGAGAGAAGCTGGAGGAAGGGAAGGAGGATGTTCTTCTTGGTGGCATAATGAAAGATAATGAGTAAGAACTCAAACTCTAACACAGTTGCAATAACTGGAGGAGCTCACAAAGTTGGGAAGGTGAAGTGGGAAGAGCTGTGGAAAAGAGTTGTAGAGGAGAGGGTTCCTGTGCTACTTGTGAAGCTGTGCTCTTTGAAAGCCTGGTGCTTGTAGCAGTGCACTGGAAATGAGCGGTTAGGGTGACAGATCAAAGGGAGTGCTTTTGAAACTTTCTGATTGTCTCAGAACAATAAAATCAAAAGCAGTTTGACATAATGAGAATGATGACCCCAAATCGTCTTTACTATTTAAAAACAAAACAAAGCAAGGCCTTGTTTTCACCTCAGGGTAACTAATGAGTGTGTGGCTTCCCTGAGGATAATGTTGGGCAGTTCAGAACCTGCCTGGTGCTCACTTTGGTGAACTTGACTTCCTCTTCTGTACACTCAGCCTAAGGTAAAAATGCCCAGCTTCCTTAGCAGCCAGGGTGCTCGTGTGCTGCATATTGCAACCCAGCCACGAGCATGCAGCTGTCAGGTTTTCTCAAGCCAGGAGAGATAAGGCATTTGAGCATAAGATTAAGGAGAAGGATGAACCTCAGTCATACCTGACAGCCTACCTCATGCCCTACACAATAATCTGGTTGGCTGCTCCCTGTAGTTGGGACAAAAAAGAGGGTGGTTTAAATTTATTTTTAATTGTATTTTTGTCTTTTTTTTTCCCCACAGAGTGAAGGAAGTGTACAGATTGGAGGAAATGGAGAAGATCTTTGTGAGGTAAGAGACGAATACAAATGAGAGGCTCCAGGGCCCATGGAGGTTACCAGCCACTAGTGCACGGGAATGGGACGGATGTGTTGACATATGCTTGAGGAGTCCTGGAGAAAGAGCTGTTAGAGCTGCTGCAGCTGGTGGCTGCTGTTTCTGATGGCTTGGGGCATCATGCTGCTGAGTTCTGATGCCATAGCTGTGGCCAATATGTTTTATAACAGTGGGAGTAGCAACAGCACTGGAATTTGTGTGTAGAAGCGTCAATGGCTTCTGGGTGGCTTGAGAAATTAAGAGTTCATACCTGAAATGGGAACCTCATTTGGATTAGATATAGTGCATCATCAGAGATCCTTCACTGCAGCACTCAGTTTGCTGCCTGACCCAGACGGCTTGGGCTGGTTTCTGTAGCCATGTTGGGCAGGCAAAGGGGTGAATCCTCAGGGATGCGATGATCTTGTCCTGTCCTGTGCGGTGCTGTCAGTTTTCACTGCGACGCCCTGGAGAAGGGTGTGCAGGTGTCTTGGTGTGTGCAAGAGGATGGTAATGGAAGGAACGGGGAAGTCTCCATCACTGCTTTCTGCCAACATTTAGGTTGGAGATGAAAGTCATCAAGAGTTCAAGGGGCATACCCCGGCTATCCTACACTGGCCGAGATGACCGGCACTTTGTGCCCACAGGACTCTACATCGTACGGACTGTGACTGGTAGGAAGAGAGTCTCTTCTTATCTTTCTATCTTGGACTAAGAAGTATTGACTGGTCTCCTTCCTGCTATAACTTGGTAAAAAATTAATGAGAGCGGTCCAACGGCTAGAGTTTGTGTGTAAAATAAGGTTTAGGGTATTGACACGAGAGAGGTTTTTCTGTTGTGGGTTGATTAGCTGATGTGTGGGCAATTCCATTTCTTTACATGACTGACAGCTTCCTGTTTTTTTTCTAATGAGGCAGCTTTTTGATGAAAAATTACAATTTTCCAGAGGAACAGTACATGGAAATATCCTGTTTGGAACATCAGCTTTTAAGTGCAAGGAGAAGGGAGTTTTCTCAGTGAATAGAGAGCAGCTCAGAAAGCAGGTTGTCTTAGGGAAGGAAGAAAGGAAAAAGGAGTAAGAGAAGAACCACAATTGTTCTTACAGATTCCTCTTCCCTGCTTGTACTATAAGTGTATTTATGCTGTGCTTTTTTTTTTCCCCTTTCTGCTTTCTGTCTGATCCCTGTGGCTCTTCTGCAAGATCCTTGGACAATGGCATACAGCAAAAATTCCAAGAAGAAATTCTTCTTCAACAAAATAACCAAGCAATCTACCTACGACATCCCGTCTGATTCCATCGCACCCTTTCAGTGAGTACAAGGCAGAGCTGAGGCTACGGAAGGGTAGCTCTGTGTGAGTTCGTCCTTGTGGCTGTTCTGAGGGGAGTTCAGGGGTGCTGTGCTGTGTTCTTGCAGTTGTTTGCACTGCAAGCACAGCTGTGTCACACCAGCAGGGTGTGCTGGAGAAGCTGGCACCTTCTCAGACTTTCAGGAAACTGCTGATGTGGATTCGTGGGTGTTTTCAGTTAGTCACTATGAACAGTGCACACCTTGCAACAGAGTACAAGCTACTGAACCTCCCTGCACACAGGAAAGTGGCCCAGCAACTGTAATTTGCTGCACCTCACTATTTTAAGATGCTGGGTTGGAAGTTGCTATTTTAAAAGTACATCCCAGTTCTTTTAGCCCAGGCTCTGGAATAAGCTCTCACTACCTGGGAGCTGTGAAAAGAGTGTGTGTGGGGGAGAGAAAGCAGCAGCTCTGTGGGAAAGGATGAAGTGTTTTGTGATGGGACAGTCGTTTACACTGTGGCTGCTGAACTCATCTGTATTGAGTACTGGGCTAAATACTTTTAGGTAGGTCCTAAGTACAGCAAATATGAGAACTCTGGGATGGTGGGTGGAGGTGTTCTGCACACCCTGGCCTCCGTCTCCACTGCTGCTACCCAGGACTGTGTCTCCGAGCAAAAGCTGATATGAAATGGGGCTCCTGCTCTTCTGCCTTTGAATCTCCTTACCTACCTTAAAGCAGTGTTCTTAAGAAGTGCTTAAGCAGTGTGCTTAAACTTTCCTTAACCAGCTAAATGTAAGATAGGGCTTAAAAAAAGCAGAGTTTTTTTCCCCCTTCATAAGTCAGGGTGTCTGTAGTTCTGCCTAAGTACTCTGGAGTAGGAGGAATTGGCTGAGGTGGAGCGAGCTAGTTTGAGACCGCAGAAGGGATATGTTGGGTTGGGGTAAGTGAATACTAATGTGTCTATAATTAGCCATTGACACGTGCTCTAATCTCTCTGCTAATACCCCTTTGTTAGAACAGCAGCACTAAATAAGCTATGAATATTAAGTGTCAGTAATTGTACAAAACTGGAGGCTACTGTGTCGGCAGTAATTAGTGGCTCTGTTTTCATTATGGCTGGAACTATGTTGATGCAGTGAGGGAGGCCTGTGCGTGATGGATGGAGTGAGAGATGGCACTGTAGGACCAGAGCTCTGGCAGCCAAGCAAAGCTGGGTTCTTTCTCAGGAGGGGAGAGGCAGGATGATCCTGGCTGCTTTGGTACAGTGTGAAGTGCTGTTGGTTTGCAAAGCTCCATAGGACAACTGTTATTGATTCTGGTAGCTTTGTGGCAAGCGATTAGATTGCTGTTGATGCTGGCAGACTTGTCTAAATTCTTCATTAAGGCCTTTCCATTGCCTGCAATGACAGTTTCATCCTCTCAGACTTGGGGGGAGCTATTTTTTCCCTAATGACCTGTCTCCTTTCAGCAAATAACAGCCTTGAGGGAAGCTAGAATTAACAAGTTTGTTTCCATGGAAATCTCTTAGGCTTGGAAGTTGCTGTACCTTAAGGGCTGTAGAGTTTGAGAAGTGAATGAATGCACTGGTCTTTTCCTAAGGCACCCCTTATTAGGAACCTCTCCCTTGCAAGGGCAGCTGTCTCTTTAGTGGCTAGGATAATGGTGTTTTCCCTTCCCCTTCCCACCACTGCCAAACTAATCTTGCTGTCCTGCTTGCCCACAGTGTCTGCCATTACAGCCGCCTCTTCTGGGAGTGGGAGGAAGGTGTCAAGGTGCACGACTCTCAGAAAAGGCAAGATCCAGAGAAGCTATCAAAGGAAGACGTCCTGTCTTTCATCCAAGCCCACTGTCCCTAACCCCACTCTCTTGAGGGGTGCAGGGGGGAGACTGAGCTCAGCTTGGATTCTTCAGGGACTGATGAGACTGGGGAGGCTCCACAGCTTCTATCCTTGTCTTCTCCAGAGCTGATTTCGCAGAGCTGCTGGAACCAGCAGGTGGTATGCAGAAGGCACAGGATGAGGCGCTGCCTTGGCAGCATATATAAGCATACGGCCCGGGTGGTGCTGCTGCTGGAGCACGGTGACTCCTGGAGCCAAGGCCTATCGCCCATCTGTCCTGGCCTTCTGCATGCCTGAAGCCAAGGGGACAGCAGCTTTCCTTGCTCCTGTTCAAACGTTCGGCGAGGGTTGTGGACCTCTGTGTGCCCCAGAACTCTCTGGGCTTGTGCTTCTGTGGCAGTGTGGGAGGAGCAGAGCTGTGTTGGTGGCAGAGCTGGGCAGCAGCACGCTGAGGCTGCCTGCATCATGGCTGTCCCAGCTGTCTCCTTGGCCTTGGCCAAGGCCTATGCTACCCAGCGGAGTGTGTTCACTCATTGGGGGATGCTGGCTTTGGGATGCAAATGTGTGTTCTTCTGCTTATCAAGGCACTTGGCTGACCACTGGCAATTCCTATGTGATGATGTGATGTTGGACAAAGGCTAACACAGTTGATGAGTAATGTTCCTGGCACAGATTTGATGTGCCTGGTGCCAGGCCTTTCCCAGACCTCTGTCTAGAAGCTGCTGTGACAAGAATTTTCCCCTCTCTGGGTCCTGAGCCACAGCCTGAGGTTAGTTTGTGAATGTGTGTATGCCTCACGGTACCTTGAGGCCAGGGTCTTGGGATTCTTGGTACTCGACATTATTGCCCAGATCTTCAGGGAGAAAAGTGGATGTGGGGAGGCCTTTGGAGGAAATGATGGAAATGTCTGACAGGGCTTCAGTGACAACAGATCTTGACTTTGACCATGTTAGTTAGAAGAAATCCTGTCCCCTGACTGTGCCCACAGAAAAGATTATCATATTTTCCTTTTTAAATGTCAGAGTGGGCTCTGAAACTTCTCCTGTATTTCATTTGGCCCTGGAGCTGCATGGGAGGTGAAGGCACAGGGCAGGGAAACTCTCAGCATGGTATTTGTGTGGTGACAGACTTCTCCATGCACTTCTGAGCTGGGCTCAAAGTTCTCTTCTGTTGCATGTTTTACCTTCACTTCTGGCTTCCATGGCACGTTTGCCAGGTCTTCCACATAAATCGGGTGAGAACACGCAGTTGACTGCGTTAGGCCAAGAAGCAAAATTACTTTTGTTTTGTTCTTGGCTTGTTTTTAAACATAGATTGGCAGCAGGGAGGAAACTATTTAGGAGTTGTCTGAACTGTGCCTTAAAGAAAGCTATAGTTCTAGAATCTATAGCAGTTGTTTAGATTCCTCCTTCCTTCTCTCCACACCCGTATGCGTGATTTGAACAAGCTGTATGTAGCAAGGCGTGGAAATTGTCACTTGTAGGTGCAGAGTGCCCTGCACCCCATCTGAAGAAGCCAGGAGGAGGATGGCATGTTGTAGAAGTCCTCTTCTGCTGGTGCAGGAGCCACACAGGCCTTGGCATGGTCAGTGTCAGCGGCCCCTGGAAGAGCCCAAGCAGGGGAGTGGCTGGAGGTCAGCTGACAACTAGGTAGCCCCTAGTATTGTGTAGGGGAGCTGTTCTGTTTCTTCTCAAGCTCTGGCCATAGATGAAGTGGGTCAAAGCTGCCTTTTCCACTTGGGTGATTATTAGGCCCCAGCCACACTGAGGCCTACCACAGCAGCTGAGGGACTGACATGCTGTTAATGCATCCCCTTGCCGACCTGTAGACCTGCTCTGCTCTCAAGCATTGGCAAAACATGTCTGAAAGAAATGGGTGTCCCTCCTTCCCCACCCCAAAAGAGCAAGAGGCCTACCGCTGGCAGTTCTATTTTGGCAAAGGCACTTCCATGAGGGACAAGGAGGCATCTCCCAGTGGACAGTTTCCAGGCCTGTGTGCAGCTAGCTTTTCACACCAACCAGTAATTTGAGTTCTGGTGCTTCTTGGGCCTGCCTTGAAGGCTGTTCAGCGCCAGCTGCATGCTGCTCCCTCAGCCTGGCTCCTTGGGGATGTGGTGTGCCCTCCACTCAAGGCCTTGGTGTCCTGCAGGCTGGCAGCCACAAAGGTGACTAGAAAGGAAGCACCCTGGGATGAGCGTAGGCCTCTGAGGGTGCAATAAAATCTGGCTAGCGTGCAGGTTGTCTTTTATGAAGATTCTTTCTGCTTACCCAGTTGCCTCCAGCTCCTCCTCTCCCCATTTTAATTTGCTTTTATTTTTATTTTTGATGCACTGAACCCTGACTCTGACTCCCTCTTGGAGAAGCCAAGCACGAGCCTCCATGTTGCTTGCTTCCCCGCTGCAGGGTGAATGCAGAAGGATTCTGTTGGGAAGGGGGGTGAGGGAGGGAGTGTTTCTGGACATTAATTGCACAGTGTATCGTTATGAGGCTGTGTATCATCTTGTGTTGGCTTCTCTGTGTTCATTGGCTCTGGTACCAATACAGCCCATTTAGCTCACAACAGTGCTTGTTTACTTTGCTTCCCACAAATTTCTAGCCAGCAGTGTGTGTTAGTGTGGAGACGGAGAAATGCCTTGCACAGTTTAATTTTTAAAGCAGACCCCTTTTAAAGGCTTTCCTGGCGAGTTAGAGCACACTGAGGGCTACCTAGTATATGACACAGCATCAGAAGTAGAGGGGACAGTCTCCAGCACTTCCCTGCAGCGTGCTAGGCTGCTTTTCTGCTCTAAGGAAGCAAATGCTCAGGAAGATTCCAGGCCACAACAGAGTAGTAACTCTGTGGTGAAACCTTGCTGAGCAATCATGTTAAGTGCCTAAGCCAGTCAAGGCTTACTGTGCTGCACTGTGTGCCAGCAGGGAGAGAGCAGGATGACAGCAAAGCAGTGGCCGAGAGGCTGCTACAAAAGGGGGGAAAAAATTAAAAACGGGAAGATACAAGGTCAAATTATTTTATTGAAAGCCCTGCAGAGGCACTTCCAGCCCAGGGAGTTGAGATTCTCTTCTGCAAGTGGTGACTCTCAGAGGCACAAAATGGCTACGAAGCTCTGCTGCACTGGAGGGTTATGTAGATCTCAAAGCCCAGGCACCCAGAGCCCAAGTTGGATGCTACTTGCTTGCAGAAAAGAGATACCTACCTCCCCTCTGGTTTTGGGGAGCAGAGTTCCTTTGGTCCGGTAAATCAAGGTAGAGGAGGAAACATTTTTACGTAGCTCAGCTCTGGGAACACATGGAGCTTTTAGGTCACAATACCCAAGTTATTCTTTGATTCAAAGAGCTTGATGTCCCTTCAGCTTATTGGCTGAGTTCCAGGAACCAAGAAGAGGGCATGTATTCTGACTGGGCTGGTCAGAGAGCACTGGGCCACCCTTGTCTCCTCCTGATGAGGCAGAAGGTACTGCCTTCCTGCAGCAGGCTGGGTGGTCTTGAGCGGGTTCCAAGTAGGAGAGCACCACCTTGAGCTCTGCCTGACCTCATTTCAAACTGCAAATGTGCTGTGAGTTGAGATTTGTCTCCTGCCCCCTCGAGTTCTCAGAGGAAAAATCTTTCCTACAAGGAGGCTTGGAGAAGACAAACACATCCTCCTCCTTGAGGGAGGCACAGTGGAGAGAAGAGGATAGAGCTCCTTGCAGTAGAGTCATTTGGTCTGCAGGGAGAATGCTTGAGTGCAATCACATTATCCAGCAAGTGTAAATAAGAGCAATCAGCAACCCCATGGCCACAGCAAGGGCAGCGTTCTTGCGGTTTTCCTTTCGAAGCACACGAAGCTCTTTCTCTGGGAAAGAAACAAAAGCCTGGTCTGTGAATGTTCGTGTTGCAGCTCTCTCTCCTCCTTTCAAAACTGCCTGAGAAGCACAACGCTACCTCTGCCACAGGCAACTCTTTCAGGATGAGTATGCAAAGCTGCCCATCGTCAAATGTGCTGAACCAGAAGTACACTAGTAGGCACCCTTTCATTTGCTCTCAACCTGATGCTCTCAGTGGCTGTGCCTGGGAATTCTTCAGTGCCAGACCACTTTGTGTTTGCAGATTACCTTGTTCTGGGGACACTACTGAGGACAGAATGGGTCATTAGAATAATTGCTTGTTCCCTAATAGAGTGAAGAAGAAAGGGCAGAGAGCTATTTCTACTGTCTTCTAGATGTAACAGCCTGGTACCTTTTCCTAGTGCTTAGGTTTACCTAAAATGCCACTGCAGCCACCTTTTAATGTTGTATAATCTGAGTTTCCCTTGTGCACCATAAGGATATGACTGCAAAAACAGGTCTGAACCTGAACACTGGTTCTACTGGGGTCTTCAGCTTTTTTAGAGGCAGGTCACTCTCCCTGGCCCTGGCTTACAAAAAGAATAAACAGAGTGCAGAAAGAGGAAGAAAGTGGCCACAAAAGGTACGGCGTTCACTGCTGTTCCCTTTACCAAAGAGAACCCCGTTCTCGCTAGTTCTGTGACATGAGACTTTGCTGGATGGTAGAGGCAACATGGGAAGCCTACAGCATTACACCTTGTCCTGCAAAATAATTGCAGCTGTTTGGCTGTACCAGGTTGGCTGCAGACTGTCTTGAGCACCAGAATGCTCTCACTGCCGAATTCAGCTGCAGTGATTGCACAGGTACTGCCTCTGCAATTTGCACCAGCAGCCTCCAGCAGGAATGCCCTGGTGCTGCAGGTTCCCAAACTGGTGTTGGTATCAAAAGAGGCTTTTATCTCCCCCTTTTGACCCCACTCTTCACATATTACAAGCATTCTCAGAGTAAACTGTTTGATTCTGCAAGGCTAGAGAGGAGGTGGTGGAGGCAAGTCCCATCACCCCAAGCACAGCAGTGCCAGCTTAAACTGATGGAGCAACGCCCGTGTCAGCAACTGCCATTCATGGCCTCGAGTGAGTCAGTTAAAATAAGCAAAGACTTCATCAGAGGCCATAGCAGTGATCCAAAAAGCCCGTGTGCACACTCACTGTTTGTTTTACCCCGGGAGGAGCAGCTCTCACCTTTAGGTGAGGCTGTTGCTGCTGTCAGTGATGGCTGACTGCTGGTAAAAAGGGTGGCAGCCATGTGTAGAGACTGCTTCCAGCTCTAGTGGTAGGCCCTTAGGGAACAGCTTCGAGTCTAAAATAACCATTAGTATTCTGGAAACGGTCATAGAATCATACTCTCTAGGACCAGAAGAACACGTGTGCTTCTTTCCCCTGTGTGAGCTCTGGTGCTTGCACTGCTGCAGGGTGCTGCCAAGCAGTTAACATGCTGATCAACACCAGGAGCCCGAAGACACGCTAAGCAGCATCCCTAACAGCATGGAAGGGCTGCTAAACGTGCTGTAGCTCAGAGGGACTCTCACTTTAACTGTCCACAGCAGGAAAACACCCTGGCTCTCTGTAATTGCAGGGAGCACATGAGTGTGAATCCTTACACTCATGGGCTCAACAGCCCCAGAAACTGATGCAGTGAAAACCTTCCCCAAGGGAAGCATACACTTGGCTACACTCCAGCTAGCACTTGCCAGCTTGCTTAGCAAGCCTCTATTAAATAGAGGAGAAAAAAACACCAACCCAAGGAATGTTAAAAGCCAGCAGATGGACTCAAGCTGCAAAGATTAGCTGAAGCCTGGGAATCTGGGGTGTGTGAAAGGGCCATCTTTCCCCCCTCATTAGCTGATGCTTATTTTTTTTTGTTATGATAGCACAGCTCAAGAGGGAGGATCCAGGCTCCTATTATAATATGCTGACTAGATTTCCCCTCAGTCTAGCTCCCTTTGGTTGAACCTAAATTCAAAGGCAGAAGTCAGAGGTGATGGAAGCTTGAAGACAAAGTTAAAGCTGCAGCACTGATCCCATCCAGCCCAGAGGGACCATTTTTAATGAAGCTCTTACCATAGTTGTCAGCTTTGGTCATTAGTAAGTTTCTCTCTCTCTCCAGTGACTTTCTGTAATGAGAAGAGGAGTTCATTACCTGCAAGGCACAACACAGCCAATTTCTTTGCTTATATGATGGAAGAGAGACTGTCCCACTCCCAGGGATATCTGCTCACAGAGTGAGCCCCTCACCCTTCACTTGTGGAAAGGTGACAGTTTAGAAGCCCCCAGCTGTGCAAGAGAAGAGATAACCACAGTTTTAGATTATTTTTTTCTTTCTCCCAAACTTTCACATCTCTTCTTTCAAAACAGTGATGGGGCAGGGTCCCTACATGGTCTCTTGCAAGATCCTGCTCCTCCAGCACATCTGCCTTAGTGCTGCAACACTTTATTTTTCTCACGAGTTGAACCTGGGATCCCTTTGTCAGAGGTATCTGATTTACACAAATTGGGCAACTCAAGAAAACAAGCTGAATCCAAGCCCAGTAACGACCAGTGAAACAAACTGTTCTGATGAGAGAAGACTCAGGGTACTAGCAACAAAGAGGAAGTCAGGCCAAGTGTCTTAAACTGCACAAGATGATTAAATAATAGACAGTTTAAAATATAAATGCAAACCAAACTGCCTGAAAGCAGCAGGGTTTCTGTAATGGCAGCGAGGATGGGTCACTCCTTTCAGGCTGTGTGCATATAAACAAACATGCACTGCCAAATTGTCTCCTGGTTCAGAGCAGGCAGAGAAGGCAGGAAGTGTTACAGGGTTTGTTGTTCCCCTTGGGGCAGAGAAAGAACCTGTAGCAGGAAAGCGATCCAAATCTCTGTGTACAGCTAGTTAAGTAAGGGAGGGCAAGAAAGCGAGCTACTGCAGCAGCAGGAGGGGAAAGGGCTCTTAGAGGAGACGTGCGGTGCAGCCAGGAGGAAGTGAGAAGACATGACTGCTTACAGGCTTGCCTTGTGAAGAGAGAGTCAAGGGAAGACGCTTTGAGTATGAGACATGGAGAAACCATGACAACTGAACTTCAAAATGGGAAAGCTGAGCTCTCCTTTGTGTACTGCTAACTGAATCAATAGTTTTGATGACAGCATCTTCCTCCAGGACTTCTCAAATGGTCTGGATACAGGCAACAGAGTATCTATTTCCATCTCCACACAAGTCATAAAATTCAGACAAAGCCCCAGCGATCCCTATTCCTAATGCTTTGCTCTAAGCTCCGCACTTCTGAGAAACCACACAGATACATCCCGTCAAGTTACCACAACTGTAGGTCTGGTTGTTGGCCACCTAAGTACTAGAGAAAGAACAAAGACAGTAAACAAGAGAAGAATTTAGGCTTAGAAAAGGGCTAGAGGAGTGGCTAGACAGAGGAGCTAGATAGATGAGGGACAGGAAGAGATAGCACCTGGTCCAAATATGGGTGGAGATATGAAATCCCGGTAAGATGGGAAGAATGGAGAGGAGGAAAGAAGGAGTTAAGGTCAGGCTGATAAGTATCAGGGTGTTGGAGATGTCACTGCTGCTAGGGTAATTTCTAACTGGGTTCTGTAAGACAATACTGTAGAGCAGATACCACGAGCAAGCAACAGGACCACTCTGGGCCTATGACTGAGCTTCTCAGCTTTTATTTAGTAAGGAGCAGAGCAGTAGGATGCTGGTGATTTAAAGAATATCCTCAAGCAGAGAGATTTACGAATCATCTGAGAGACCTCTTCACACTAGAGAAACAGCAGGTTCTACCTATGTCTGCTGCAAAATTCATGTAAAAGTCCTTGCTCAAGTCCCAGCTCTAGAAGCCTACAGTAATCTCTTCTGTCAGTGACAGACTTCAGGAGAATTGTCCCTCTTCCTTTTCTCAAGGAAAGACGGTATATCACTGCATCCCTACCATACACCCACACACGTCTGCAACACAGGCACAGGTAATTTCCCTCAGCTCCTTTTGCAGTAGGAGTTGCTGCACGTCTGCCCCGATTGAACTCTGGCAGCTTCGGCAAGACTCGAGTAGCAGCACGCAGTGAGCCTTTGCTAGACTCTCAGAGCTGTTACCCAGCCAGCCAGGAGGCAGCTCTGCAAATGAACTGCCAAGTTTTGGGCACTGCTTGGCTGGTTGGAGAGTGAGGTTGTTGATAAGAGAAAGTGCTCTCCTTGTATCGATGAGCTTCTCACCCTGGCAAGGAAGCTCCAAGCTGGGGGAATGGAGTCCTCTCATGGGGAAACACAAACTCTCATCCCTTCAACAGCCCCTGCTCAGGGCCACAGCAGGATGAGGGCCAGCAGCAGTGCAGAGCCACAGCTGTGACAGAAGCAGGTTAGCAATACCTTCCTTCAGGGCTGAGTTGCTCTCTGCGCAGTTTAAGATCCACCTCCTCCATGCTCTGTCTGCAACGTGCCAGCTTCTCCTCCAGTCCATCGATCTGAAAAACACCACACCAGTCACACTTCTTCTCTCAGCTAACGTGGATCCACATCCACTCAGCTGGAAAGAGCGGCAGCTCTGCAGCTTCACCTCCCTCCGCAAATGAAAGCAGGAACAGCCCCAGCCCTGTGCAGAGATCACAGCACCAAGAGCCCGTTGCCTCCCAGAGCAGCCTGTGTCACAGCACAGGCAGGTGTGACACTGTAACCCCCAGACAGAGCCACTCCAGCTCTAACGTCCTCACCTGCGTGGCTGGACCAGCACCTTTTTGCTAAGATCTCCTCCTGTTCCAGCCTGTTCTGGTTTCTTTCTCTGTGGCTCCACAAGCAAAGATGTGATCTAAGGCATCTTTGTGCAATTAAAAGAGGATAAAATCAGAGAGACTGGCCTTGGCCAAAGCCTGAGGGACAAGGTCTTGATTCAGTGCTGTGAACAGAGACACGTTCATGGGACATGACTACAAAGCACCCTCAACAGTCCGCTTGGGTGAAGAGGGAACAAAAGGGAACACTGATACCATCTCTTTTACCCGAGTAAATCTACAAAAGCAGTCTGCACAGTTTGCTCATGACAGCTTTCACCGCTGCCTTCACACCTTTGGCCCACACTAAGTTTTGTCAGCAACACGTTCCCATGCACACAGCCACTGGCCATCTCCTTGTGTCTCCTTGTCAGGTTTTCCAGGTTTGCTACTCTCCCCTCTCATGTCTTCCTGCAGAGGGGAGTAAGTGTGGCAAAGTACAAGAGGGTTGATCTACTTGTGCGGAAATGGACTGCCTAGGAGGGAATCCTACCCACTTCTTCTGGGAAACATTCCTCTTCTCTGCCCAGCAGCCAGAGCATAGACATCTTTAGAAAAAACTTTCGTCTTTCAGGCTTGCTTCCAGTTGGAAGCAATGGGATTAAACAGATAATATGAACACAACATCCTAGCCCAAAAGAAAACTGCCTCGGTGCCCCCAGGTGGCAACAACCTCGCTTTTGAGCTACTTAGCACAAGACTCCTGCTGTGCCTGGTTCTCCAAGCAAGGCCAAGGCCAGCTAGATGGCTGGCGTCAAGGCCTCTCTGTGGCAGGAGGCTTCACAAACCAGAACCGAAGTGTCAGCACAGCCCTGAGCAAAGAACTGGGGTGGAATGAGACAACAGCTTCCTGGGCATCAGCCTCAGAAGTGGCCCAGATCATAAGTACTCCCACAAAGAGTGACATGGGAAATAAAATCAAAGGTAGTGATGCCTAATTATTGCTGCTTTGGGGATCAGCTCTGTCCTGAGCTCATTAGCGATCTCACACCTTCTGCTCAGGAAAGGCAGGCAAGCATTACAAACAAGCAGGACGGGAGAAGAGGCCTGACGCGTAAGAGGAAGAACATAGCTGACTGTGAAAAGCAGTTCAGCCAGTCAGCTGAAGCATCTCACTGCAGGCAGCACAGTAGAGCTGGGGAGGGGGCTGCATATGACAAGGCTCAAATAAATCTTTGCATCTTGCCAATTTCAAAGGCCCTTGTTTTGAGGCGACTCTGCCAGGGCTCCTGAGATGCCAAACTCCCCAGAGGCACAGCTTCCCCTGAGCCTGAGGGGAGCACCAAGGCACATCACCTGACCCCAGAGGACAGGGACTGCCCTTCCCTGTTTCCGCAGTGCTCAGGCTTGCCTCCATAGGAAGATGGATATTTTTGATCCACATCAGCTGAAAATGCTTTTGGTCAGGGCAGAAAGTAATTGTCCTCCTCCACATCCAGCTGTGCCAGCTAAGAATGCTAACCCCAGCTGCTCATCGCTACCTGTCATCCGCTACAGCTCAGTCAGCGACGCTCACAATCTGCTTCAAGGACAACCAAAGGCTTCACCCAAGTCAGCTCCGACCATGCTTATCAGCAAGTTAACTTACGGCAGAGTAGAGTGGAGGTGGGGCCTCCATCCAGCCCAATTCAAGAATGACCATCTCCCTCACCAGTTCTTACCATTTGCAAATGACTGTCTCTGCTCTCTTAGCTACTGCAAGCTCTCACCTACACACACAGCAAGAAGCACTTCAGCACATGGTACCCGGCTCCTCCTTAGCCAGTAAACTTACTACAATGCACCATGCCTTCTCTGCAAACCTGCTTAAAAATCCTATTAAATACCACAAGAGCTTAGGTTGGGCGGTGGCCAACCCCACCACTAAATTACCCGTGTCCCTGCACTCCCTACACTCTCCTCCAGAACTGCTCCCCCTGCTCAGCTTGCAGTTGCTCTCACTAGTATATTCTCTGCCTTATACTTCTGTCATTTCATGAGACATAACAAGGGGATGTTCTGCCCAACTCTGTCAATGCTTTTACTTTCTGCTGACTAAAAATCTCCAGATTCCACATAATACTTTAAAAATTTCAACGGGGTTATACTGCTCTTAAATCAAAACCAAAGTTTGGGTCCCCTGCTGGAGAGCAATAATTTGCTAATAAACCACATGCCCTAGAACTGCACCATCAGCTTTGCTGAGCTGGGGGCACAAGGGATGGAAAACAGTGATAATAAAACAAAAGCAAAGGCAAGGAAGGAGGAACAGGTTGCTGAACAAAATACTTTTCCTCCAGAATCTGTTTCTTTTCTTCAGGCTTAAGGGTTGTGAGGAAATAAGAGTGAAGATGCCCAGACATTATCCATTTCCCGTGCCTCCTTTCCCTATATACAAACTAGGATGGTACTATCTGCCTCCTGGAGGTGGCTCATTTCTGCAAAGAGTCTCAGACACTGACCCAAACGATGGGCTGAGCACTGTCTGGCTATGTAAGTGCCACTGCTTCACTTGGGATTCGGGACCTCTTCATGCAAACTAGGAGTCTCTCAGCAGCTCAGCTATCCACGTCACTCTTCACTGTAGGTCAGAGACAAGAGAGAAATAGAAAATAAGCATGGCGAAAAATCAGAGCAATGCCTGGGGGTTACTGATTACTCTCTGGGCTGCTGAAGAAACTCCCAGGGGGCCTGTAACCTGTAAAGCTGTAGCACAAGAAAACCTGTAGAGCTCTGGCATAATTCCCTGCAGCAGCTCTCCAGGAGAGCAATCCTAGAAGGTGGTGCACACTTGAGCTTGTAGTGGACTGAAAGCTTTCCCTCCTACTAACTACTACATGAGGAGGTCAGTTGGGGTGTGTACCTAGGCCTACTGGAGGCCTGCATGAAAGCAAAGAGCCAAGCTTGCTAGGCTGATCCATCACTGCACTTCTCACTGGCTCATCTTTCTAGTGGCAAGCTCAGCACGGTGGCTTAGGAATTGCAAAGATGAACTCTTGCACCTTTTGTTTCTCCCTTCCGCAAAGAGGATCCTCTAGGACAGAGCTCAAGTGCAGCACGCTGCAAGCTCAGTCGATAGCTGCTCAGGTTCATGCAGCCTGTAGCAGGGACACAGGACTGGACTCACAGCAAGATTTTTAAGTAGACTCCGTTAAAACAGGCAAGTGAAACGGGTGCTTCACATCCAGGCAGCAGCTGGGGGCACACAGAGCTGCCCTTCTGCTCTTCGAGAGCGACTCGTGAAAGTCAAGGCCCAGCAGCTTTGTATGTACACAGGGATCTAAGATGAGATGCCTCCCTTGCTCCACAAGGTATGACAAGGCACTGAGCCATTTCTGTTGAATTCTGGCAACACTTGCTCGCAATCTGGAGACCTTTTTAAACCAGAGAGACCTCGAGTGGATTTCAATCCAAACTGACTTAACATGCTTGTTACAAATCTCATTTGTTGGGACCTTCTTGGGCTGAGAGCCTCAAACGGCGCACGTAAAAGCAGAGACATAGACAGATGAAAAAAAGAAGCAGCTCTGCTTACAGAGTTGAGCTGAATCCCTTTTAAAACATTTTGTAATGAATTAATAAAAGCTTTCTTTCCAGCAGAAAGGCTAAAAGCACTGTTCAAGAACTGGCATCAACCCTCTGCTTTTATGAATTCCCTAATTAAGATACTGGCAAAGAGCCATATCACACATACGTCGACATCCAACAGCGTTAGCTAATGAGGTTTTCGTCTTCTGACCCTCATAAAACAGATCAAAGCCAACCGAAGAAGTGGGGGCAAAGGAAAAAAAAACCCCTTCCCCGAGCAGCCTTCTCGTGCCTTGTCACCTGACAGCACACTTGAGCTGTTCTTTTCACAGAAGAATTAGTGGTTCCTGCACCCACAAACTTGGCTAGATTATTAAAATCAGTCCAGCAGAGGTGAGCTTTGTTTAAATTCAAACGCTAACTTGCGGTTCATGGACACACTTCCATTTTCACCATGCTCTTGGAGTCATTTTGTACGCTGGCAAATCGTTTTGCAGACGGCTATGCCCGCAGCGTGCTTGGAAGTATTTACCAGGCAAAGCTATATACAATAGAGGATGATCCACCAGCAAAGTCTAACCCCTCTGTCTTGGTAAAGGAGAAAAGGCTGGATCCTACTTGCATCTCTGCCAGCCTTGCAGAGACTATCCAGTCAGTCAGCTGCCCTGTCTGAGCTCAGAGCGGTGGCTTAGAAGCAGGACTGCACAGAGTGAGCACACGGCACTACCCACAGCTTTTGAAATCCCTCAAGAACAGCTCTCCTGAGTACAGGCAACATTGGCCTTTTCCCTGTTATCCTCTTGGGCAGACATGGAGCAGCCCCCGTCTGAAGCAGTAACACACATAACAATGCTTTCTCCAAACACGCACTTGACATTTTGCAGCTGAGGCACTGCCTGAGCACAGGGTGTTCTCTTTGCATTTAATAGACCCAATTTTTGCTCCATGAACATTTTTTTTTCACTTCTTGTCTGAGCCACCAGTATATTTTGAAGTGTTACAACATCTTCTAGCAATGAGTTTCACAACAGAGCTTCAGGTTACAGGAAGAACTAACCCCGCCTGTTTTCTCTGAGCTTGTTGGCTGCTAGTTTGGTTTGAGAGCCCTAATTTTGTATTGACAGTAAACAATCTTCTTTATTTAAAGTTACAAATTGCATGCAGAGGATATAGACCTACATATTGGGTCCCCTTGCAGTCATGTTTTCAAGCTTTAAAGGACCTGGTATGCTTAATTGTTTCTTGTATAGATGTTTTCCTCACCCTTGATGCTCTTAGGCTCATTCCCTTCTCCCTGTTTTGCTACAAGATGGACCACTCTTCCCAGTTATGTTTTTCCTGGTAAGTTTCCTCAAGAAAGTTCTGTGCAGTTCAGCACTGCCAACAGGGCTGCCTGTTGAAAGCCTAAAGAGCCATAAGAAAGGAGAAGGGGCTCGAGTTTAAACCACAACATGATGGAGTCACATTTATATCAGTTTAAACCAGGTTATATCAATTACACCTGCAATTTCTAAGTGCAAGCTAATCTGATAAGTGTCCAAATAGAAAATTGCATTCATTTAGCATCATGACTTCAGTTAAACAAGCATGACTCTGCCTAGATTAGGCCTTTCAAAGCTAGCCATGCATCATGTCATATTAAGTCTCATTTGGAAAGTTTTCTTTACAATCATAACCGCTCAGAAGCTAATACTGAAACAAATAAAAGTTTAAATTATGAAATCAATATCTTGGTTGTCATGCATCCAGACACCTGAAACACAGCTTTCTCTTTCTCTTAAGGCTTAAAGGGATTTTGTCTTCCTAACTTCTGTTCAGGACCTTTCTCATCACTGCAAGGTGAGAAGGATTTTATCTTTTAGTTGTATCTTTAGGCTGAGAGGTTAAGTAGTTCTACAGCCTTTTCAAACGTAGTGTGTTCTGTCATGACAACTTAAAATATGATAAAATCTAAAGTTACCACAGGTCCCCAAACACTCTCCAAGAATTTTCTGTGGCAGCTAAAATCAGTCCCTTTTTATTGTGTGACTCACAGGACCCTGGCTCACCTTTTCTACCACCTCTTTTTTCATAAGATAGACCCGACCATTTCAGCTTATGTTTCAACCATGTCACACATCAAAACCAACCACCAAAACTTCATTATTTCAACTCTCCCTGCTGGGGTCACTGAGGAGAAGCTTGGACAGTCAGCATGGTCCCCTCTGAACTCCTTTTGGTTGCTATATTTAGGTGAGAGTGCCCAGAAATGTCTATTTCTCCAATGAAAGCCTAACTAGATGAAACACATCAGAAAACCGTGATAAACTGAACTCTCAATCACCGACACAGCAGGGCACTCACCTTTAAATTACTGGCTGATGAAGCATCTATGACAAGCCCCAAGTCCTTCCTCTGGCCTTTCTACCCTGGCTATTTTGGTCTGTTGTGCATATGCTCATCTGGAAGACTTCAGGACGGAGAGATGACCAGTGAGATTCACTGGATTGATTCTGCCCTATTGAAGGCATTTGTCAGGAAGGTTGAGGCTTGTGCTGTCTCCGATCTATCCACAACCCACAAACTTGGAACTGTCGGCTCTACACTGCCTCCTCTTCAATGGTAGTCGAGACAGCAGGGGGAGCCAGAATGAAAGGTGCTTCAGAGCTGCTAAGGCTTAAATAAGGCTTACCTGCAGCCCTCCCATTGCTCAGATTACAGAACACCCAAGCACAACAGAAAGGCAGCTTTAGACGGAAGCCCCTTCTTGCTGTGATTTACAGGCCCTCACGTGCTGGTTTGTCACCCATCTCCTCAAAAGCAGGTGCCCGTAGCCAGCACACTGCTGCCTTCCATCACCTCCCGCCCAGGCTGGGCTGCACACAGATGTGCCGGCTGGGAGCAAGCGCTTGCAGCAGGCCCCTGCCGCGGGCAAACGCACCTACTGCCTCCCTCCCCTACGCCCGGCTCAGAGGCTCACGAGGAGCAAGGGCACCACACGCCGTTGCCCAGAAGCCTGGGACGGAGGGCAGGGCGCAGAGCTTTCCTCTCGGGGGAGGACCGGGACCTGACGGTCCCTCCCATCGCAGTCTCCGTGAAGATGGCGGCCGGCCGCGGCCCGGCACAGCGCAGCGCCGCCTGCCCGGAGCGGCGGCCCCAGCCCTCCTCGCCACCCACCGCTCTGCGGGCAGCCGCCGTGCCCCCGCCAAAGCCCGCCGTGCCCCACGCCGCCACCGCCCTCACCTCTCGGGCCACGCTCAGCCCCTCTCGCCTCCGGCCCATGGTCGCCGGCCCGGTCGCGCCCGCGCCTGCGCTCGCCGCCGCTCCGCGCCACCACCCAGGCGCGGCCACGTCCGCGCCGCCGCCGCCATCTTGGTGAGGGGCAG
>WBNH01010561.1:605725-626063 GCA_013401255.1 Urocolius indicus | reverse complement strand
CCCTTATCATCTTGGTGGCTTTAAACTCTTTCCATTGGAAAGCAAATGTGAAGTTCCTGTGTTTAGTTTCCTGTGTGTCACTTTGCAAGGACCATTACTGGGCAGAAAAAGAGAAGATATGCATAGAAGAAAAATAGTTTCCTTCTCAATGGCTGGAGTTATTATTGGGGAGAGTCAACTGGCTGAACTAATTCTCCTCAGGAGAGAATTAGTAATTTTATAGAGAATGAGTAATCTTTCCCCTCATCCTTTTTCATAGTGGACCTGGCAAAAAAATAGCACAGGAGCTAAAAAGATGCATTTTTCTTGTGGTTGTCACAGAATCACAGAATCTTAAGGGTTGGAAGGGAACTCGAAAGATCATCTAATCAAACTCCCCTGCCAGAGCAGGACCTCCTAGAGTAGGTCACACAGGAACTCGTCTAGGTGGGTTTTGAATGTCTCCAGAGGAGCCTCCACAACCCATCTGGGCAGCCAACAGCCCTCAGGGAAGTCGCAGCATTGCAGGTGGGTCTTTCGTAAGCCAAACAGGATGGGGCAGGAGGTGACTTTGGCCAGGAGTGCCCAACAGTGGAGTGTCCCCTGCTGCTTTGTCCAAGGCAAAAGCCTACGGTCCAGTCAATGAGTTCAGACTGGGTTCTGTGCACTCACACCAGCTGATGAATGGTTCTCATCTGCCCCCTCTTTGAACTTGCTGCTGATGTTTTTCAGTGTCTGACTTAAGATATCCATAGAGTCATAGAATTATTTTGTTTGGAAAAGACCTTTAAAATTGAGCCCGACCACTCACCTTACACTGCCACCTCCACCATGAAACCACGTCCCTCAGCACCTCATCTCTGCACAGCTGTTAAATATCTCCAGGGATGGGGACTCCACCACCTCCCTGGGCAGCCTGTGCCAGTGTCTGACAACCCTCTCAGTGAAAAAGTTCCTGCTGATATCCAATGCAAACCTCCCCTGCTGCAACTCGAGCCCATTTCCTCTTGTCCTATCATTTGATACTGGAGAGAAGAGACTTGACTCCCACCTCCAAACAACTCTCTTCCAGGTAGCTGAAGAGGAGGCAATGTCCTCAAGTGCTCACACCAGAGCAAACCCAACTGAGACAGAAAACCTGCCTGCCTCTGCTCCTGGCAGACTTGCTACTGCCTGCTCAGTTACTGCAAATTGCCTTCACTCCTTTGACAGCCTCCTGCCCTTTGCCTGTGGCATTTCTCACCAGCTGGCTGCTTCCTTGGTGCCCTGGGTGAGTTTGGCCCTTCTAGGGGTGGCAGCCAGCCGCAAGGGGCACGCCATTGGTGTTGTCACTACCAGTTATTTCAATGGTGGAACCTGACGGGACAGGTGAGCATGTCCACCAGTGGCCTCAGAGAGCGCAGATGAGTTATAGGTGCAAACAGGTAAGTTTCTTCTTCTGGACTCTGAAGTTAAGGGACAGGTGCCCACATCTCTTTTAGCTGTCCTTAATGAGAAAAGCCCTTCTTCACCTGTCCTAGCCATTGTTCAGTGCTCCTGGCATTTCAAGCCCATACAGCTTTGCTTCCTCCTGCCTCCATCCCAACCCACTCTCCCACTATTTCTGCTTTTTGACAAATAATTAATCACTTGGGCCATTGGCACCTTCATCCCCTTGGCATGCCAGCAGCCCTGCAACCAGTGTGAGCGATGTGCTTGGGAGAAAAGACCAGCTCTGTTTTAGCAGGTATCAGCAATATTCCTGTCCCTGGCGTTTGGCCACTGTTTAGCAGTTGGAAAGAGGCTGAGTTGCCGCTTCTGCTCTCAAGTCTTGGCGTGTTTTTTTTCAACACACCAAAAAAATGCTTCACGTTCACTTCATGAACAAAGCAAAAGATCGAACTAGCTCCCCAAATAGAGACAAACTCAGTATAAGGAAGGCTACTTCCAACGGAAGGGAAAGGTGGTTGTTCACCTGTCTGAAAACGCTGCTTTGCCAAAATGTGTGTGTAAGGTCTCCCCTAGGTCAGGGTTCAAGGCTGCTGCGAGGCTTTTGCTGTTTAAAGTCACTTTTGCAACAGCAATTGCTGTTTTTTGACTTCTTCAAATGAAGAGAATCAGCAACCCAGCTCCTCCAGGCTGCACACATCAGCATGTTATCCTGCAGAGCTGCTGGCACTGTAGCAGGGGAGTCCCCACCTATATTCTCTGCACAACAAAGATGTCACAGCCGATGTGCTTATGATGCTTATTTTTGAGCAAAGCTGCCCATTGGGGTTTTCAGTCCTCACTCACTGCCAGAAGACAATGAAGTAGTGGCTCCTGCAGACACGTAGCCAGTACGGATGTGGTTGAAGGGGCTCACGTGGTTTCTCAGTGTCTTTTCTTCACCTGCATCAGATGAAGGGAAACTCTTGGCCCATACCCAGGGCTTTCACCTATTTCAGCTTGTTTGCTACTTTTTTTAGCTCCCTGATTTTATCTGAGCTGAACAGGATGATGGCTTTGTGACGTATGAAAGGAGAATCATAGAATGGTAGGGTTGGAATGGACCTTTAGAGATCATCTAGTCCAACTCCCTGCAGAAGCAGGTTCACCTAGATCGGGTCACATAGGAACACATCCAGGCAGGTCTTGAAGACCTCCAAGGAATGAGACTCCACACCTCCCTGGGTAGCCTGTGCCAGGGCTCCTTCACCCCCACTTGAAAATAGTTTTTGCCTTATGTTTAAATGGAACTTTTTGTGTTTCAGCTTCATCCCATTACCCCTTGTCCTGTTGCAAGAAGGTTACTGTGAAGCCTTTTCCCTTGAAATTTCTTGCTGTCTTCAAGGGCAAACCATGTAAGGGTAGGTTTGGGGTGCTGGTGGCACCCAACCGCCTCCTGACCCTGATGCTTGCCAGCATCTATGCCACAGCATGCTGGGAATATGCTGGCTAGCTGATACTCTCCAAAGCCACTCATGTTTGGGTGTGGATGAACTTGTCCACAAGCTCTTCTCTTCCCATGAAGATCTGAGCAGTGCAAGCCAGCCAACTTCCCTGCCATGCACAATCCCATTTATCACGCTGCGTGGGACCGCCAATGGCAGCTGGTTGACATAACGACTGCATTTCCCAGCACTGCATATGGTGTTTCCTGTTGCCTATCTTTCATTCCTGTAATCCCAAACAGAGGCTTTTGTTCTGATTTTGGTTTATTTTCCTCTTGAGGAAGAAATAAACACATTTCTTAGTTTCCTGCTTGGAGCAAAGTGGCCAAGTCAGGATCAAAACGGTCACTGGGTGCCTGCTCAGGGTGAAGGTGGGGTGTGGACAGCCCTGGGTGGCTGCAGAGCGTCGTTTCTGATCCTTCCAGTCATAAATTGACCTTTCTGTGTGCCTCAGACAAGACTTTGCAGAGTCAGTGGCCATCTCTGCTCTTATACTTCTCATCTTCTGGTATTTTTTCCTTGACCTCTTAAACCTGGAATGCTCTGCACAGCTGCAGCCACTGCCAGCAGCTGGCCAGCCCTGTGGATCCCACTTCCAACCAGTGTTCTGGAGGCCTTTTCTCCCTCCAAGCCCCTGTGCATCTCAAGTTTTCCGTTAAAGCCTCCCCATCTGCCTGACAGATCATGAGCTTTGTCCAGTCCCCAGCATGGTGCAGGGCTGGCACCTCAGAGATCCTCTGGCCTCTTGCTGGCTCTGGGGACAGTGCTGGCTGCTTTGGCCTGTAGGGAAGTTTGCTGGCTTTGCAGGCAACCCAATTTCAGTATGATCTTTTGAGAAAGACCTCAGCCTCACCGTCTGGGACACATCCTGGCTGTGCAAATGTGGGCATGGGCCATGCCATGAGGGAGCTGCACCATCTCTGGGAGCTCTCCTCACTGACAGCCTTTCAGCTATACCAGGGGACATTTCCTTGATCACATTTCCCTTGGAGAAACTTGAGGCTGAAATGAAGGGGTTAAGAGGGACACAGGCAAGGGGTTGGGGAGAAGGTGTATTATCCTACTAACTCTGAGTATTTCAAGCAAACAGGGTAAACAGTGCTCTCAGGTCCTTGACCCCAGGGGGTCACAGGCAGCACCATTTGTTCTGCAGCACATAAGAAATCCCCCAAATGTTGCAGGGAACTTCTTTAGCACGTCCTGGGTAGCTGAGCTCAGCATCAACCCTCTTTCCCCAGTTGTGACCTATCCCAAACATTTGCATGTCAACCCATGGCTCACAAAATCCTGCCTCCTGGATTTCATCTGGTTTATTTTGCATCCAGTGTCCCCAGCTCAAGCAGTTTTCAAGTCCAGGGCAGGGCTGATGCAACGATGGGAGCCAGTGGAACCACCCTCACTCCAGTGTAATTCTTGCTGAGGCCTTTAATGAGCCAGTGCAGGGAGCAGATCTGACAAAAAGATTTTCTGTTTGTTCTTTTAAAGCTATGCTTAATTTTATTTGATATTTTTCTAAACTCTGTCTACTCAGATTGGTTCTGCACGGGGTCAGATAGCAACGCTGCCATGGGTGGCACAAGGGTGGTCAGTGAGGTGGCTTCTCTCAGTGGCAGAGCTCTCCTGCCAAGAGGGAGAGGCCATGGCACCATAACACAGGGTGGAAAGTTAATATTTTCACCACCAACAGAACTTCCTACTTGCAGACCATGGAGCAGCAGCAGCACCATCAAGCCTTAGCAGCTTTGTTTTTCCCTCTGCCTGCATCAACCAGAAACAGACTGGCAAATGTAATTCCTCCAGTGGTGCTGAAGTAATAAACATGCAGCTCCTCAAATGCAAGGACAGGGGACATGGGATGGAGAGAACAGACCATAACAGTTTGGAGGTGTTTTCTTGGCCACAAATGAGCTTAGGCCTGAGACGGTGCTGCTTCTCTCCCAAGCAATGAATGACCCAGCTCTTCTTGGGTTTTGCTTGATGCAACCATGCATAGAGAAGTCAGAAATGTCTGGGGCTTTGGGGACTGAACCTTATTAGGGCCTCTTGGAGAGGTTTCTGCTCAACAAACAAGGTGTGTAGGCAAGAGCCAGCTGAGTCACAGTGGCAGGAGAGGCCACGGCCAGCAGATAAAAGGTCTGCCTCACCAGGAGCTGTCAGAATGAGTGTTAAATTAAGTGTAAAAAAGATATGTTGTGCTTAAGGCTCAATTCACTGTTGTTTTTCACCGTGAAAGCTCACAGTCAGGCTTTTACTATACCCCCTGCTTTTGAACTGAGCTCTATCACTGGCTATTTAGCAGCAATATCCACCTGGGTTCATATTGTGCTGTGTGGGGGTGGTTCTATCAGGGCTGTGGTTGAAGCCAGTGATGAGCTTCAAAAGGACAACCACATTCAACAAGCAGCCTGTTTCATTGAGTAAGCAGAGCTAGGGCTGCAGGAGGCTCTGAAGTAGGGGTAGCTGTCAGGTATAGTGGTGTTAAGTGCAAAAGCCATGCAAGAGGAAGCTGAAGTGCAAGTAGAATTGAGGTCCATGACTGTGATTTGAGAGAGAGGTTTTATTAGGGTGTAACACTGCAGGTTCCTCCCATCCATTTCTGGGAGGTTTTGTGTTTGCAAAGTGAATTTACCTGTGAAATCCTGTGCAATGACACTTGCTCTTGGAAACTTTACCTTTCACCACTTCTTTCTGCCACTTTGCTTATCAGTCCCCTCAGTGGCACACAGAGCTCCAGCTGGTCTCCATGAACTCATTTTCCTTCCCTCAGGTTTCCCCTGAATGTTGCTGCAGCCAGTGGTTTGTGCAACCACTCTTTATCACCAGCAGCTTTCAAGGGAAACAGCTTGCTAAGGCCTGAATTTCTGACACCGAGGAAAAATTTGAAGGTGAGGAAGGGCACTTTCCCAACCACTTTGCCTTATCATTGAGTACTGAAAACAGCAGGGGCAGAAAGGCAGCCCCCTTCTGATTTTTTCCAGGTGGCACGTTTACCTTTCCCACCTGAAACAGTCATCTGGACATCCTGTGGGCATTTGTCTGGGTTTTCCAGCCCTGAGCAGCATCAGGATGTCTGGAAGAGCCAGTATGGCCACAGGGTGTATGGTGCCTGGTACTCACATGCTCTGCTGGCAGGACCAAGGGAGCCCCATGTTTCACACATCCCGGCAGGACTGGTCACACTCAAGGCTGCCCATCGGAACCCTGGGAGCTGCATTTTCCTGGAAAGCTTTTTGTGGCAACACCCACTTAAAGAAATCCAGCCCTCTTCTGCCCCTACCATACTGGGTTTTTAGCCTGGGCCAGTCTCCTGTTGGCATTCAACACTCAGCTCTGCGACTGGTTTTGCTGGTGCTGCAAAGGTGACTGTGCTGAGATGCCGTTGAGGGAAAGAAAAGTTGGAGATGTAGGGGGGAAGCAACGACTCCATGAGCATCACCATTGCTAGTGAGGGCCTTGAATCAGGAGATAATGGTCTCAGACCTCTATCCAGAGATCTACTCTACAGGCTACAGAATAAAGCCAGAAAGATGGATCTTTTTTCTTCCTTGCCAAATCATAGAATGGTAGGGTTGGAAGGGACCTTTAGAGATCATCTAATCCAACCTCCCTGCAGAAGCAGGTCCATCTAGATCAGGTTGCATAGGAACATGTCCAGGTGAGTCTTGAAGACCTCCGAGGAAGGAGACTCCACATTCTCCCTGGGCAGCCTGTTCTACCCCAACACCCTCTTGAGAAGGTCTGCTGCTGGGATGAGGTGCTGGACCTCATGCTGCTAGGTCCCACAGTCCTGCTCCGAGCAAATCCAACACACAAATAAGAATGGAGTGAGACAGCCTGACCTCGCTGACATCTGTGTTTTCTCTCTTGATACCACTAATGAAACAGCTTTTGAGCTGACAAATATAAGAACACTTTGCCTATTTTGGACAGTGCCTGATTTTTTTGGGCAGTCTGAACTGCAAGAAAAGACATTCAGCCACATTTTTTTCCTGCCAATTCTGACCTAGGTTTTTTCCAGCTACTTCCATGGTCACATTTTCAGTGCCATGCACAAATCTCATCATTGATTCATCAGTGCTACCGACCCATCACTGGCAGCAATAAGAAAGGTGGGTGCTCAGATTGGAGATAGGTGGTCTTCCACGCCACCAGTCATTCTGTTGGATATTCTCTGTCCTTTTACATTGCTGCCTCTGCCACAAAACAAAAAGGACAGATAAATATTATAGCTTTTTGAAGGTACTTGTGGCTCCTCCAACATCTCACCTAGCTATGAAACTGCTGACCTGGCAAGACAAACAAGGCTAGATCTCATTATGAGAGGCACAGGGTGGAATACTAACAGACGAGTTTACCTCACTGTTTTTCTTACCAAGTCTTGTTTAAGTTGCTGAATACATTGACCAGTGGTATGGGCAGAAAGTTTCTATGTTGGATGACTGTCTGTGGCCTCTGTTGTCTCAGGAAAACTTTAGCTAAAACCAACTCAGTCATCTCTTCAAACCTGACAAAGGGAAACAAGCTTTGTGAGTATAAAAAGAAAACCACATCCTCTTTCATTAAGATTTTCTAACAGATCTGCCCTGAAGCAGAGACTTCTGATGTGAGGCCAGTCCATCAACTACCTTCTGCTCCATGCTTGTGGAGACTATAAGACTTTAAATAAATGCACAGAGCACTGATACCTTGGTTCCTACCTCTCCCTCAGTGGGGCCAGGCAATACCCCAAAGTGTGTGCCATCCTTGGATGGAGCAGAGCTTTCCTGGGAATTGTTTCTCACAGCTGCAGGATACTGTTTTGTTACTGCTGTTATTTCACCTGTTTTGTACATTATTTATTACATGTTGTTGTATGAATAATAACAATAATGTTGAGAGAAACTGGCTCCCAGTATTTGTGTTCAAGTGTAGGAGGCTCAGTGTTCATGTATAGAGGGGATAGAAGGGTCAAAACAAACATCAAGAGTTGTAGGAAAAAAAATCAGTGGTAGGAATTTGAGGAGCAGAGGATAATAAACAGGATGCAAAAAGAAGGGAGGATGAGGCTTGGAAGGGAGAAGACTTGGTGGCAAAACAAGAGAGAGAGGATTTAAACCTGTCTCCGTGTTACTGCAGTTCATCTCCCCACCCAGTTGGCTGAAGCAGTCCAGAGCCTTCTGCAGCGTATCAGCAGAGCTGTCACCCCGGGGACTGCTGTGTCAAGCAGAGAAAGAGCAGAGCACTGCCGGCATGGCACATCTCCCCCTCTGCCGAGGGCTGGGCCAGGGCTGCAGGCTCTGGCCCAGGGCCAGCCAAGGAGCCTTTCCTGCAGACAACACTGCCTCCTTGAGCAACGATTTCTGCCATCTTGGGTGGGATGTCGAGCGCTGGGCCCCGGGGATTTTTGTCTGAAGAAAGATTGCAGGTGCCAGTGTGTGCTGGTGGCTCCTGGGCCTCACACGGCCATCTCGTAAAACACACTGAGGATTTTCCCAGTTCAAAAATAAGGGCACATCACTTGGCAGGAGGTTACATCTGCAAATACATACGAATAGAAACATCCTCAGAGTGCTGCCCTTGAAGCAAAACGCCCAAAACGTTGCAAACACAAACAGAAGGGAGTAGAGAAGGGAATGGAGAAGGGAACAGAGAGTGCCGCCACGGCAGCTCGTTCCTATTGCCTGCCACCACCATCCTGCCCCAGCCCCAAAACCTCTCAGAGATGCGAGCGTGGAGCCAACTCCCTTTGGTGCAGAAACCAAGGAGCGGGAAGGAGCAGAGCGATGGATCTGGCCCCAGAGTGGGGCAGTGGTGGGACTTGCTGCCCGGCACTGCACTGTACCCTTTGGAAATTGTCATCCTGCTTTCCAGCTGGAACCACAGGCCTTCTTCATCAAAGCATAAACACAGGTTGCACGTTCGTTTGTTTTAAGACCCAAAGTTTATATGGTTTAAAACTTCCACGTACCGCCTTAGCCAGTGCCACTGCAGCCCAGTAACTTGGATGCGACAGAGAGAAAGCAGCAGCGGAGCGCTTTAGCGTGATCCAACAGCAGAGTTATTTGATCTGGGGTTTGGTATGTACTGCAAATACCAGCAGTTAATGTACTGTGAACATGGAGCAGCAGCTCATTGCCTCCCGGCTTGTACAGGAGTCAATGCTTCATAAAGCTGAGGAGGATGCCGTCCTTCGCAGCTGATGCAGCGAGCAGCCTTGTTTTACACACTCATCCACTGAAGCGCAGCCCTCGGTGTACAGATATCTCTACCTCCATTTTAAAAAACCTTCATCAGAAAACAGAAAAAGTGCACCTGGGAGGATCAAAACATCTCTGGTTTCGACTATTAACCTGACTTTAGATTTCCACATCTTTATGCATTTGGTTTAGCTACTGCTGCAATTTTCTAACACAGTGCATAAATTGGAAGACTATTTCTGTTCTCTGAAGCTTTTAATGTTTCTTTCGCGTGCTTTATCACATCCTCTAAACTCCAGGGACACTCTGGTGAAGAGAGAGCGCTGTCAATGTGAAAAGCAGTGATATTTTCTCAGTTTCAGACCCCTCATCTGCGCCAGACTCTTACCCAGACCAGACACCTCTTTTTGGTTTTTTTTGTGTTTCTCTTCCTCTGCACTTAAAGTTCACCAGGGAAAGGAAGAAACCAGAAAAAAAGAGAAGCAATTCTGCAATAAGAAGACAAATCACTCTTGTCAAATTTATTTGTCTCCATAGCTGGAAGTAGTACTTTTTATAGGGTTTTCGTTTTAGATCCGGAAAAATGATGATGTGTCTGTTCTCTATGTGCAATGCCTAACAGAAGATTGTGCCATTCACCGTATGCGTCATTTGCTTTGCGTGCCAGGTTTCTGTTCAGTTTTAATTTACTGCTTCTGAGGGGTTTCAGCCTCTCCGTTTCAGGGATTATTCAGATCAAGCAGAAGTTATTGTTACCTCCTTCCATTTTAGGCAGCCACCATCACCGCCATTTTTTGAGTGGCTCCCGTATAAAAACCCACAACAAGAGTGAAGCTTGCAGAGAACTCGGTGTAGTATCTGGTACTTTTCCTCTTTCAAAATAACAACTTGGAGGAAAAGCTTTGTTTGGTTTCTTAGGCTTTGTACAGTTACTTATTTTAGGTCGCTTCATTTAGCTTATATTTTTGTTCCTTGTACTGAGACAATTTTTTCCTTTCTCAAATTCACTTGAGCCCTTCTGTCTACCATGCTGGTACCACTGTAACCACTCCTCCTTCCCTGACAGGCTGCCCAGATGGGTTGTTGAATCTCCTTCTCTGGAGACATTCAAAACCCACCTGGACGAGTTCCTGTGTGACCTACAGGTGGTCCTGCTCTGGCAGGGGGGTTTGGACTAGATGATCTTTTGAGATCCCTTCCAACCCTTAAGATTCTGTGATTTTGTGACATTTATATCCTCCAAAGCTTTGTGAATTATTATCACTGTTTTCTTATGTGTATGTGTGTGTATATTATCTCATTCAACCAAATGACACATCTGACTTGTTTAAATGTTTTAAAACATGGATTCACCAGAAAAAAAAGATAAACACTCTTTTGAAGTCTTCCTGGACTCTGGACACCTGTACTTAATATCCCCTTTGGATCACATACTTTTAATTTTTGGCTTCCTATCCACCTCCTGGCAAAAAATGTGGTCAGCCCCTGACAGTCCTGGGCCACTGACCTGACGGAGAGATCCACGACAGCTCTCATGACCCAGCAAGCAAGTACATAGGTGCAAGGGCCAGCTTGGTGCACAGGCCAGGAAAATGCACACATTGCAGGTGCAAGAGCAGATGACGATCAAGAGGATACGTTTTGCATCTACAGCAGCAAGCCATGCCATACCCAGCAGACAGAAAATGCCAGACATAGAGCAATTGCAGTTTGTGTAGCTCACTTTATCCTCAGCTGGCCACTTTGTTGGCCTTAATCTTTTGGAGTAAGAGACTTAATCTTTTGGAGTATCTGCATGCAGGCAGCACCATGTGAGATGTGAAGATCACTACAGGATGCAGCCAAAGTAGAGTGAATGCCACAACCTCTGGCACCACCAGGGCCAGAATAAACCTGCCGTGGAGCCAAACCAGAGTAATGCTCATGAGGATGTGCACCAGGAGGCAGATGATCAAGTCAGCAAGAGGAGCCTTCTGACATCTTAGGGAGAAGACTGGTGAGCAGTAGCTAAACATCAGCCTATGGATCCAGCAGTGAGAACAGAGGTGCTAGGAAACTGCTGACATCCAACACCTAGACCAACTGACAACACCTAGATCCCACTGCCTTTATGCTGACATATCCCAATGATGAACCGCTATGGAAAGACTGAAGATATCTGGAACACCGTGGCACGAGAGGAGGCTGGATTTCTTTACTAGAGCAGTGATGGCAGTAGAGATGCAGACAACATCCAGGAGACAGATGATGCCCAAAACACCAGATAGGACAGTATTAACTTATGAGATGCTTTGAAGGCTGATTTGCTGTGAAAAAGAAAAGAAACATGGTCACAAAATACAGATTTTTTTTTCTTATCTTTGAGATAGAATTGAGTAGTAGAAAAAAAAATGTATCAGTCAGTATACCTCTTATCTACATCTGTCACACTGTGTTTTTCTGCCAATGAAAGTGGCCTGGAAGCAGCCCTTGAAAATCCAGCTCATACCTTTACTAACACACCCCAGCAGTAACAAACACACCCCCAAAAAATTACCCCTGCAGGCTACTATCCTATCTATGACAGAAACCAGCAGAAGATTACTCACAGAAAAGTTCAAGAGAAGAAGAGGATAACTTGACCACACAAGAAGTTATTTCTAGTCACGGGCTTTCTGAGGTTGCTCTACACCCTGAAGCTGGTGCAATTTTATCCCTCAAACATGAAAGAGGGAATAAAAGTAACCTCGGATTATCCTCTTTTTTTTTTCCCTTTAATCCTATTTAAGAATTAAGCTGACTCTTGTTCTCAATTGTGGTCTGTGAAACTCTCACAAATAACACTATTCTGTAGTAATAACTCTTCCTATACACACGTTATTCTGTAACAAACATCTCCTGTTACCCATTTTAAAATGTGTCGTCTTTCAGGTTCACTGGGTCCTCATTCAGTAAGGGAACAAGCAGCACCCAAAAAAGGACATTTATAGTTTTCAGCATTTTCTGCTTTTCTATTATACTCCCTTTTCTGAATGTCTCCCTGTAAACTAAATGATCACAGGGGCCTTCAGCAAAGCAGAGACTAACACTTTTCTCCACTATATGAAATGAGATCCCCTGGATACTTCAGGCAAAGCTTCCTCTTAACATTGCATACTGCCATGGCACACATTTCTGGGGAAATCAGCTTTGCAGAGAGCACTTTGTCATCAGGACCTTCACCCAGCTGTTTGACTGACAAATGTCTCCCTGTGAGTGGAAGGAGCTGTGGAGCGTCAGTATGAGCAGTCAAATGCTGAGCAGTCCCCAGTGCTCACCAGCCGCCCACAGGACTCTGGACTGCGTGGGTTCCATCCATCAGCAGAGCCCTGGCCAGGAGCCTGTCGCTACATTGCCAGGAGCTGGGAGAGTCTTTAGTGTCTGCCGGGCAACTCTGCCACCCAAGGATATCTTTCTTTGGGAGCAAATTTGTCTGCTCACTTTTAGTGCTGTGCTGCAGCAGGGGCAGAGGAAAGTGGAAAGCAGCTCCATTTGTACTTCATTCTTACTTCCTTTGCTCATGCCTCTAGTGCTTTTTTCCTTGGATGCTATTTTGTAGGAACATCAGGATTCTCCGAGAAAGGCTGCTGCCATGTTCCCCAGGTAGCATTAAGTACTCATTCTTTTTTCCCTTTCATTCATTCCCTCTTTTCTAAGACCTAAACCAGAATGCTCTAATTTCTCCCCAGAGCTTTCCCCTCTGCTGCATTTAATACATATGTTTTTAAAATCACATTTAAAAACGTTTATTATCACAATTGTAAATCATGTTATTAAGGCTAAATGTTATGTTAACAAGCCCTACCCAGACCTGGGACAGTTTTAGAAATACTAGGCCTGATAGTTGGTTTGAGGTAAACAGATAAAGGTAAAAAGAGGCAGGGAAAGAGCCTGTAGTCAGGGAGGTGAATACTCAGCGTGCTCTGCCATTGTGCCATACAGTTTGCCTGTGAACGTCTGGGCATTGCCAAATTCCTGCTCCAGGGGCTATGTAATGCAGCTAATCTATGTGAGGGTGATTGGCAAGATCAAAATGCCAAAGAAATGCTTTCCCAGCAGATGGTGATTGTTTTCCTCTACTAATTTCTGCCTGTGCAGTCTGTTTGCTTTGAAGCCCGTGGGGTCCCGACAGCGTCCAGCTTCTGCTGAGCCTCTTGGACAGCATGCTCTCTGTCTAGCACCTCTTCCAGAGAGTGGGACCCCACGGTGCAACTCCCCTGAGCCCTGAAAATAGCTCTGAACTTTCCCAGCCTCTGCATGTGTTCCTTGGAGCCGCAGCCCTGCTGGGTGAGTCAGCTCTTTTGGGATGACATCACAGCTGAAATCAGACCCAGGCTTTGCAAACAGAAATCCAATGATCCTCTTGTAATCACTCGCTCCATGGGAAACATCTAAGCAAAGTAAAGATGTGAGTGTAACACACTTCCTCTCCCCATGTTGATTATTCACCTCTCCAGGGAGGCTGTGTGGGGATTAAATCTCCTCTTTCCAAATCCTCCAGCTGCATCTTCCCTTAGCCATGACAGAAAGATGGAGAACACATCTCTTTCAAGGGCAGACTTTGGAGTGGTCAGAGTGGCAGCTGGGAAATAATACAGTCTTGATTAGGATATGCTAAACCAGAGTGAACTCTGTCACCTCTTCTGTTTTCACAGCAAGCTGCTAGAATAGAAGGCTCTATCCAAGAGGCTGGTCTGGCACCAGAAAAGCCTTCCCAGCCTTCTCAACTGTTTGAATGTCACAAGATCTTGCTGCATGCCACATGCTTCTGCAAAAGGGATAAACTATAGTGACCGCTGCAAATCCAACTGTAGAGGCCAAAAAACCACAGGGATGTAAAACCAGAATCAGATCTCTTCTCCAGGTAGTCACACATTTGTATCACGGGGATATTGCTGACACATAGCTTCCGTGTTTCCAGTCATCTTTTGGGATTTAGTCTGGACACTAAATAGCAGGATAAATGTGATAAAGGCCTCCGCTAAATGTGGAGGCCTTTTGAAAAAAATTATCAGCTTTTCTGTCTTGCTTAAAAAGAAAAGCCAGGCTAAAAGGCGCCTCAGATGTTACCTCATTCAGATGGTTCCACAACACTTTCAAGTATCGTGCAACAAAACCTGTTGCCAGCTAATTAAAATCGGTGTGGAAATATTTATTCTTGCCCCTTACTGGGATATGAGTGGCTTTGTGCTGTTCTGAAAATGGATGTTGAGACATCTTCCTTGGCTCTTGAAGTGAGCAAAGAACTTTGATTTGCTGTTGGGAGGGCGGCCATGATTTCCTAGTTTTGAAGGCAGGAAACACTCGCTCCTTACCCTGTAATGCTCTTATCCTTGTTTGGATGATAGTCTTGCCCATCTGATGAAGTTTTGTGTCAAATTGCTGCAGTGTAGCTGTCACTTCAAAGACTGCAGAGACTGCAGAGTCCTCCTGTCTGTTCTCCAAAGTTCCCACTTTCTATTCCAAGCCATCGCGTTGTACCTGTAGATCCCAAACATTTTACAATGCAAGTCCAGGTCAGAATTTTGCCCGAGATCACAGTGCAGCTAGTAGAAGGAAGAAGCCTCCTAAACCTTTTCCTAATGCCTTATCCGTTCAATATGCAGAAGAACAGGCCAATAGGCAAAGCTGCGATATAAAGCACTGATATGAAGGCAATATTTGTAACATCTGGAAAACATTTCCCCTCAGGCCATATGGGAAGGCCAGTGTCCGGATTAGCACTTTCATACTCTGTGAGAACAGATCTGGGAGACAGTGGAACAGTATTAGGGAGTCAGCCTAGGGGAATGGTCAGGAAACGGGGTTCAGGGACACATGACAAACTCTTCTACTGTACAACTCTCCCCTGTGAACCTTTTGGGGAAGCTGCATTCACTGCTGGTGAATCACACATGCAGCTGGACGACGTGAATTTGGCTCCATCTATGGGAAGCAGTAAAATACTACAATAACCCCAAAGACAAGTCAGTGTGGGATCCATCCTTTCAGACCAAAACCTTATGGCCAACCTTTGACTATTTTCATAAACCACGATGTATCTTTATTACTGCACGTTTGAACCGATGAGTTTATAAGCTCTGTTGTTTACTATGGTAAACATGGGTAAACCCATTTGGATCACAACTTGGAAGCCACAGCTGTAGGTTAATAATTTACATATTCTTTGATAGGAGACACTGTAACTGTTAAGCCTGAACCTTTTGCTCTCTTTTTCTTAAATGTTACTCTTTCTTTGAGCATCTGAGCATGCAAAATCCTCTTTTCTTGAAAAGGATGGTAAATTGCTTGCCCAGCAACCTTTACATTAATAGAAATATGTTGATGTTTACCAAACTGAAACTGTTGACCCATTTTGAAAGAGAAAATCCTTTGTAAGACAGGAAAATGGTCTGTCTCTAATACTTTTAACACAGCCATTGTACTACCCCTGTAAGGTGTTTGTGTCCTCTCCCATCTCCTTTCTGAGGAGGCATTTGTAATGTGGGGATTATAGGACAGCAAGCAACCTCTGATATGCAGGACACAGAAAATCAAGACAATACCATGTAAAGAACATGATTCAGTTTGAAAAGGGCAAGCTGACTGGCCTCTCTAAAGGCAGGGAATTGTGTTAGGCACTTCCTACAGTCCTCTACCCATTCTTTCATGTCAGGACTTGAATAAACAAAGGCTGTGAACATACCATCTCCTCCTAGTTTTACAACACAACTCCAACCTCAACTGCTGCCTTTAAAGCTCCCACAGAGGCTAACACAGCAGGACTGTGGTAATACCCTGGGTGGCTGCAGCAGCTGACTGCCCAGAGCTGGATTGTGTGCAGAAGGGTGCCTTCACATCCCTCCGTTCTCCATTAGGAGCCCAGTCTTCAGCATCTACAGCCCACCATCAAATACACGCGCCTGAACTCCCATACTTGCTTCTGCACACCGTCCTTGTCAACCTCTGCCCTGCAGCCTGAGAAGGAAGTGTGGGCTCTGGCTTGAGGCCATACACACAAGGCAGCTGAGCCGATCACAGGACTGACAGTGCTTGGTCTAGTGGAAGAGCTCGTCCAGCCTTGAGGCAGGCAATTATGGGCCAGCAGAAACCATCTACGTGCAAATGAGCTGCTGGAGAAGAGGCGCCACAGAGGCGACTTCCCTCCTAGTTCAGGTCAGTGGCTTGCAGGAGACTGGCCACAGCAGCTGGTGTACAGGCCCTGCCTTAGCCTGGGGCTGGCAATCACCAACTTTGGCCAAGTGCCTCTGGGAGGAGTTTCCTCAGGGCCCTGGAAAGCCCCTGCAATCTCACTTGTGTGCACACAAACACACATGTGAGCATCTGCTGCTGTGGCCAGAGCAAACCACTGGAAAGCCTAGGATCTTGCTGAGCACATAAGCTGTGTGTAACGAGACAGAAACCAAGTTAGCAGAATTCATTACTCAAAAAAAAATTAAGCTGGAATAGCTGTGGCAAACAGTCTCTTTCTCCATCAGGAAACCATTTGTCCATCAGCCTAATGCCAAGACAATAAACACTATTAGGCATGTTCTGAGTTGTTGAGTCATTAAGGTTTCTTTAACAGCTGATGGTTTTAAGCAGAGTCATCATTAGAAGGCTGAAGGCTGCCCAGCCTTTAAGGTTAAGCTTAGCATTGAGCCATTTAAAGAATTTTATCTTTAGAAACACTTTCAGGGACACCATTTAGCTTTGTTCTCTTTTGGTGTGGTTTTTTTTTTCCCCTCTGCTTTTCCTGCTTTTCTTTGAAGATAAAGGAAATGCAAATGAAAAACTGAATGCCAGGTCTGTGATGACTAAGACATCAGGCTAGGAAAATCAAATACTTCTGTGCAAGTTTCCAAGCTTAGTTGCTCACAGGCACACAGAAGTAACTTGATTTGGTAATTATGGAGTGGAGTACCGAATTAGTCTGTACTTAGAATTAGTCTTACTGTAACTAGATTGAATTCTGCTGTACTCTGTTATACCTCACTGGTGTTTTCTTTGTTCAGTATAAATCTTCATCTAACATTGAATCAAATGTGAGGAATTTAACATACTTTATCTGCCATCTTTACCAAACCTGCAGGCGATTCTTACGCACCTGTAAATAAAATGTGGATTTACTTCCTTCATTGTAAGTCTTAAAGAAACTGAAAGCTACCAAAAATGAGAGGCCAAAAAACCAGGACTTTTGTGTAATACGTGTTCTTCACTTTTCATTATTCCTGAAGAAGACAGAAAGCTTTTATGGGCAAGCAGATTTCTTGCTTTCTGCTTTTTCCCTACTGTATCTTTATCAAGGTCTGTAAATACCTTTTGAACTTGAGGAAAACATAGTAGATACTGAAAACAATCAGTAATACATAGAGTATGTAAATCAGTAGAGATGTTAGAAAACCAATGGAACCCAAGCACAGAAACGAAGGGAAAGGCTTCTGTCTCTTAAATGTTCATCTGTTTGAAGGAAGATACAGCCTGGTGAGAAGGACTCTGGCTTGTGAGTTGAAAAAATAGGGCATAGCTGTAGGCTTTGCCATCTGTTTGTGGTATGGCCTTGGACACATCACCACCCACACTGTAAACTGGTCTATTAACAAGTCACCTAAGCAAATGATTTCAAGAGCAAGCCCTGCACCATTCTTCCTATGTAATGTAAAACAGAAAGACATCCATGCTTTAGTATTCACTTGGCACATTTCTCTCAGGTCCCTAAAGAGCTATTCTTAGAAAACATGGGAGAAAAGGAAGGTAAATATTCCTGACTTGTCATTAAACCTAAACCTCTTAGAATTACTGTAGTCCATGGGAACATTTCATGTTTTTTACTTTACTCTTTCACTAAACTACCTCTGGAGGGCTAACCTTGTCAGAGAGCATGGGGAAGAATTATGTTACATCAAGATTTATGTGCATAGCCAAAGCTGAACTGGATCCCTTGGAATGAAAAGCAAAGAGCTGTAAATGTCAGGATTGGAAACTAGGGTGAGATAGTGGCTGACTTGCCACTATGTATTTGGTTCTTCTTAACATTCTTGTATCATCAAGCTTCTTTTCACATACATTAATTCATACATTAATTGTACTTGGCACAAACATTTTTTCCTAACTACTTCACATACATTGTTTGCAGTTATATCATGGCCCTGCAGTTCTTTGACCGTATGAGAGAATAAGGAAAGGCCAACCATGCCACTTTATCCCATTTATTACAGTATACCTCCTTCATGCTCCTTTTTCTTGGTTTTGAAAGGTGATCCTGATTCTTTCATCTCCGCAGTGCAAGACAATCTCCCACTATGTGTTGCTACAGCCTCTGTCATGACTCATGTCTGTAACGTCTTTTTGAGATAGAGTAAGCAGGGGTGAGGACAGCATTGCAGGTACAAGTACACTGACTATTTATAACGATATTATAATAGTCTAACTATGGTCCTCTGCCTTGCTCTTTAGGTATGGCAACATTGCTCTGTTCTCTCAACAATCCCACCGCAGTTAACCACAGTTTTCATTATCCAAGGTTCGTCCGTTTGTGTCCTGGCTTCATATTGATACCGTGAAAGTCGGTAATTTAACGAACTCTCTAAGGCTTTGTTGTAAGTTTTAGAGTGAAGGCATTGTTCACTGTGGCACTGGAAGCCTGGGGGAATTACTCTGCCTAACAAGCAGCAGGTCAGGCTTACATTGTCCTGTTACATACATATTTAAAGATTTTCCTTTAATACACATACATAGTCATGATATTTCCTGGAGCTAATTATAATATTCACATCTCATTAATTCCATTAAAATTCATAAGTCGTCTTATTAACATTTACAAGTATATAAATGGTAGGTGTCGGGAGGTTGGGGCATTGCTTTTGTTTCGATGGTAGCTAGCAACAGGATAAGGGGTAATGGGATGAAGCTGGAACACAAGAAGTTCCATTTAAACATAAGGAAAAGCTATGTCACTGTTCAGGTGAGGGAGCCCTGGGAGGGTGTGGAGTCTCCTTCCTTGGAGGTCTTAAAGACCCACCTGAACATGTTCCCGTGAGACCTAATCTAGGTGGACCTGCTTCTGCAGAGGGGTTGGACTAGATGATTTCTAAAGGCCCCTTGGAAGCCCTACCAAATGTGTGTGGCTTGAGTCTTGCTGAGAGTCTCTGGTGGTCTTCAATGACCTTTGGGACCCTCTGGTAACTGTTTTCTTGGTGTCTGTTAGTTGGACTTTCCTTTGAAGCGGGCACAGTGCGGGACAATCCATACGGCTTGTGTCTTCTTTTTGGTCAATTTGCTCTTGCTAGTTATCATCGCCAAGTAATTGACTTTTGCTAGCTACCATTGGAAAGCTCAAGCTTTTCTTGAGTCTGTTACCTATTTGTGGCGAGCAAACACAGAACATAACTGCCCTAAAAGAAGCAGTGGATTTTCCTCCATCTTTGTCCAAGGCATCGATATTAAGAAGCAATGCCAAGAGGAGCACGCCACGCTGCCAGATGCTTGAAGGGGCAGCTGAGACCTCCAATTCTAATCCCAGGTCGGGCACCGATGGCAACACATCTCCTAAGCTCTCCTTGTCACCATTCCGGGTCCGACCCAAGGATTCGGGATGGGTGGCATCGGGAAGGCACATCCCCGGGGCAAGCACATCGCTGTGCCGTTCCCACTGGAAACGGCCAGATAGAAAACAACCTCTCATAGACATCCTCCCATGAGACAATGAAAACATCAGGAGAGGCCAAAGCCCGAACACCCCAAACACTGTCAGGTTAAAGGGACCGTCGCGGTCCCTTTNCGGCGCCCGCCCAGACCCCGCCCCCCCTTTAGCTTCCCCAGGTGCCCGCGGCCCATTGGCCAGGCGCGCTGTCGCTCGCCGCCGCCTCTGCGCTCCGACTGGCGGCGCGGGGCGCGCGTCTCCGGGGCAGGGGCAGGGGCAGGGAGGGCGCGGGGCGGGCGCTTCCGCGGTTGCGAGGCGCCGGCCGGCGGTGGCGGGGCCGGGCTGGGCTGCGCTGTGCTGCGGGCGGGCGCGGGGGAAGCGCCTTCTCGGTGGGCGGCGGCGGAGCGACATGGAGCCGTGAGCAGGTGAGCGCGGGGCTGCAGCGCAGCCGGGGGCTGCGAGCCGACCTCTGCTACCGGCGGCGGGGCGAAGGAAAGTGGGGGTGGGTTCGAGCCGGGAGCTGCCCCGGCGCGGGTTTCGGCACCGCCGCCCGCACCTCTCCTTAGCTTACAAGGCATCTGCTGCCGTCCCCGCCGCTAGTTGCGTTAAGTGAGGTTGATTTTCTACCCCCC
>WBNH01010561.1:297639-605718 GCA_013401255.1 Urocolius indicus | reverse complement strand
CCCCCCCCCCCCCCCCCCCCCGAAATGATGCCGCTCGGTGCTATGCCTGGGTGCGTATTTAAAGGTGACACCCACGTGTCGCGGGCGCCTGTCCGGTGGTGACAGGATCTCCCTCTCTGTGACTGCGAAATCACGTATCGAAGAGCGCTGTGATTTCCCACGTCCCGTCCCCTCCCCCCGAAACGAGGATGAAAACTCTGACCCGTTTGCCTGGCGTGTAAGCAGAAATAACCCGGGACCTTTATTATTATCTGCATCCGCGTACCCTCCTTGGGCTGCATCTTACAGACTTCGTGTTAATACGGTTCCACGTGGTTCTTCTTTATTTTTTTTACAAGATGAACCTTGCAGTGGGATGAATAAGGGGTTTTGGGTTTGCTGAATAGCTTATAGCACTTCCTTTCTTTACATCGTGGATGTGCGGGCAGTGTCAGGGCCTCTGCAATGAAACTGCATCTTAGTCTACCATCAACAGAAAATACGTTCTGCAGGTATTGAAAACGTTTCCGGTGAAGCCTGTGGCTTCTTTGCTGGGTTGTGGAAAACTAAAAGGTGGCTTTTTATTTCGCCGGTAGGATTTGGGAAGTCTAAAACGTAGCTATTCTAAGCTGAAACTGCCTGTGCCAACGTTTCCTTATGGGCTTTGAGACAATTGGGTATGCGATTCTGTCCTTACTGTGTAAATTTGCATTTGACATCAAGGCTAGTTAGCCGTGGAATAGCTAACTTGCTGAAGGTGTGTTGTCTAATTGTGTGTTCATTTTGCTTTCAGGTGAATAAAACCCCAGACTTTCAACACTGATTTCCAAGTGTACAGTGCTGCTTGCACAAAACCCATCAGTAGATTTTCATAAAGACTCTGTTGAAATCCCTACTGTAGAACTGCTAGAAGCCTAATGCCTTTAGGTCTATAGGGCTTCATAAGTATTTCCAAAAATACTTCAATCATTTCTGAATATGAAATGAGAGGGACACCCATTTGTTCCCATTTGCTGCAGTGATTAAGTGAGTGATCTAATAGTTCTGATTAAGTAGAATCCAGTAATAGATTTTAAAATAAGTGTATGATCTGAAGCTGACTGTGAACTCTTTTTTTTTTTTTTTTCCTCTCTGTTCTCTAGATCTGTGCTTTCTGCTGAGAGGAGAAAGAGACTCAGGGCTGAAAGCAAATGCCATAAGCTTTTCACAAGTAGGCGAATTTGCCCTTCTTAATTACCAGCTATTACTGAGCCTTTTTCAGTCCTTCCTCACTTATAATTTAGATACCAAATGTGATTGCAGGAAAAGAGTGTAATATTGCTAGTTATAGCTTCTTGGGCATCATATTGTTCTGTACAAAATGTAAGTACTGCTGTGTTTGCTGATTCCAACAGTTGATTTCTATTTAATTAAGGCCATCCATTCTTTACATCATGTGGGAAAAGTCCCCCAGTTCTTTAGGCAACAAGGTGATCATTAAAGAAAAAATGCAAGGAGAGGGATTACAGAGGTCATATTGACATAGGGTTAAATGGATGCTTTCCAAAAGCAGTCTTTACATTTTCTTTCCTTTGAATACGAAATAATAGGAAACTCTTGGGGTTTGGGAGTAGTGCTTGCTTGTGACTGTTTTTTACAACTCTGGCTTCTGCTGCCATGGTAAAGCAGCAGCATTTTCACAGACTCTTTCATCCTTGAACCTCTAGGTGAAATGTACTTTCAGGCAATCAAAATACGCCTTAATAATAATAGAAAGCCCTACTAGATTTTCTTCACTGTTGAGCTATGATTATATTACTGTGTGGTATTTGGTGGGGGAGAAAGGGCAGATATACTAGGTATAGAGGAGGATCAGAGCAAACAGGGATATTAGAGCAGAAAGCAGATAAATTCTTAAGATGTGTCAAAATAGTATGACAAGATGAATTGTTACACTCGTTTGGAATGTGCGAGGTGTCTCCGTGTATGCTTTTTACCTCAAAAGCACAATTTATAGCAATTCCAAGAGCCTTACTTCTTTACTCTATACTCAGCTATCCTTCCTGTGTTGTAGATGATATAATAAGACTGTTTCAATGTCTGTTTACTCACTGATAACTCAGTATTATGATTAAGATCAGTTTAGAAGCATACAGTTCGTTTCCTCTGTGTAAAAAGAGGTAACAATTAGTAAATCTCATTGTAGTTGCACAGTGCTCTTCCTTTAAAGTTGTTGTTTTTTTTCCCTCTGTTAACTGTGTCCTGGGGGTCAATGTCTTTTCCTGAGAAACTGTTGAGGAGGAAGCAGAAAAAGCAACTGTTCAGCGGTCTGAAACCATCAAGCACCTACTCTGGGAAAGCCAAATCTAATTATTTCCTGCTGGACACATTGCTGAGCTGAGACTGAAAACAGAGGATGTGGTTACACAGACGTTTCTTTTTACGGTGGGGCTGTCTTAAACTGCTCGTATTCCCATCTGCCTCGGTTTTTTTTTTGTTTGTTTTTTCCCCACTGTATGCTGTCACCCCAGTAGTGATGGTATGTCTGTGGGGGTACATGCTGAGCCAGGTTAGAGACAGGATTTTTAATCTGTATGTGTTCTATTCCTCTCCCCCTCATCCTCCGAAGTAAAAGATGGGGGAGGGCCGAAGGAATGCACAGCTAGATTGGAGGGGAGGGAGGGCAAAAGAGGATTAGTAAGAGCTACAGCTAAGGGGAACGTTTTTGGAACCATAGTTTAGAACTGTTCCTGTAATTCTTCTTTTATGCGTATGAGTCAACTGGATGAAATGGATGAGTTTGTGTGAGTTCAGAAACTCATTGCTTTGTCATATAGTCTGTTCAATCCTTCAGGGACATAATGTGTGTGGTTAATGTGTACATTTGTACCTCCCCTCCTTCGAGTGCTTTATGGAGTGCAAACACTGTTAAGTGGCTTCTTCAAGGGAAGTGAATGGCATCGAGGTGAGGACAGTTTACATTACTGGGCTTAGGTGTGGGGTAACGGTCAGCGGATGCCTTGAGATTTTCAAATGCAGGTTCTCCTTGCAGAGGGCAGATGGTGCACGCAGCTTTGTACAGGAATCTGCTGCCAGTCTGATACTGTGTTTTCAGGCGTTAAGGAACAATGCTGGTAACAGTATCTCGCTTTCTTTGATCCTTTTCTGTTTCTGATAGGAGACACTCATTTTCCACACAGGTAGGTTTTAGTTTGTCTCTGAGCAAGGTACTGTAATTGTTTAAATTAGATTGGTTTCTATTTCACAAATTGAAGTAATGAATTTAGTTTGTGCAGCATTCCTTTCCCATTTCCTTGTGTGTGTGCAGCATCATTATTCTTGCGTGAAGAAATGCTTTGGATTTAGGCACACAGCCACGTTGATAACATCTCTGTAAGAAGGTGAAATTTAACACACGGTCACAAGTCTTTTTTAAATCTTGAAAGCTAAAGGCTGAGCTTTTAATTAGGGATTTTCTTTTTCACCTTAACCTCGTGCCATCCATCTGCCTCTGCTCTCTTACCACAAACTAACATGTTGACTGCTTCTACTTATCCTTCTTAATGAACCTGTACTCCTTATTTCAGCTTGTTTTGGCCCTGTTGATCCAGAAAAGCAGGGTTTTTGTGCAGCACAGCAGTAGTGTAGTAGCTGCTGCTGCTGCATGCACCAGCATGTTATTTGTTAACAGCTGATCATTTGGAGCTGACTCTGTGGCACTGAAATGAAAGTTCTTCCCTGGACATGGTCAAGAGCTGCTGCTGTTGTCTCTGTTTGCCGTGGGTACATGTTGAAATGTGTATGTAGCACAGTGTAGGAGCCTCTGGCTTAAAGCAATGCAGGAAATTCCCTATTTTCCCATTTTCCAGCGAGGCAGATAAATGCTCTGACGTCTTCAGAGCACTTTGATTTTGGGGGAACAAGAAAGTGAAAGGATTTGTCTAGTTTTGCGAAATTAATTGTGTTTTGGAACAGGAGTGTTCATCAGAAATTGTTTCAACCTCAAATTAATGCTTCCTGTAATATATAGCAATTACAAGTAGTTCTAGCTGCACTAGGGAGGGAGCGTGTATATACTGCAGTTCATTGAATTCTACCCTTTCTGTGGTTTAGTGGAGACACTGAGGATATGTCATCACTGCATGATTGATCCATACGGTCAAGACTCTAGGCTTACTTAAATGAGATCATCCTTTACACAGAGCCATACCCATGTTATGATGAACTCGTTCTTTCTGTAACTGTTTATATGTGGGAAGATACAGCTCCGAGAGAAGATGAGACAGGATTCACTTTCTGTCAATTACAGGGAAACTTTTCCTCCTTCAGGAAGGAACTTCAGGAAAAGCTTTGAAAGTCTCTACTTGAATTATTTAAATTATTTTTTAAACTATTATTTTTGCCCTCTCTTCTGATTTTTATAGTAGAATAAGAAGTTTCCCAACAGAACGTAGTAACAGTCTGCATTGTAACTTTGTTTATATTCCCTTGTGTAAGATGGACCTAAACCTGAGAGGTTTCTCTGAGTGATTTGTAGGGCCAAGTTATTATTAGCCCTAACATAACTGTGTCTCTAAATTTGCTGTCCTACATCCTGTCAGGCACACATTACAGGAACAGATCACTTGAATTCTGAGTCTTTTCAGAGTCTCCATCTCGGAGGCAGCAGGGCTGTTGGAAAGATAGGATATGAATTCTGCATTGCTGTGTTCTGATCAGACTTTTGAATCATGTCAGAGGGTTTCTGTGTTGTTCAGACGTGCTCAAACTCCAAGTCACCAGTGAAGGCAATAAGCCATTGTAATCACTGGAATAGCAGCCATTTGGCTTGAACATGTAAACACTGACATATAAACATTTCCACTGGATGGAGAAGTTTATCAGCAAGATGAGACTTCTGCGTTTCTTAGAGATGACACTATTTTTGCTTCAGAAAATCTAGGACAGTAGAGTTTTGCCCGTATTGACTACATAGCGAGAGGAGGAAGGAGTATTGGAGGAATGTTTTGATGGTGCTGTAAGCAAAGGATAACAAAAGCACTTCAACTGTGGAATTTTGCCAGAAAACATTTCAGTTATCAGATTACTCTTTGCTCCCTCACCACAATATAGAAGGAGCAGTAAAAGAGTTTGTTTCTGAGTACAGTTGTAAGCCTGTTCTGCTAAATCCATGTGAAGTCTGGCTTGTTACTTTGAAAGCAGGGTGTGTCTGTTTTCTGTTGTTCCGTCTTCAAGATGGATTGAAATTCCATGGTATGCCTGAATAAGGGCGATGATAGAAATACATTGTACCTGCAGCATCTCTTAGCTGACTGGCAGACATATTAGAAAAGAAGTCAATGATTGTCCATGCCTATTGCAAACCAGCTTATCTCTTGCTTGGGGTTCAGGTGACTAATTAGTTAATTGCAGGATGCCATACTTCAGCCATCTAAGATCGAGCAGCAACTTCTGTGACATATAGGCCTGAAAGCTTTAAAGTTGGCCTTCTGTTGGCCAGAGTATCTGGAATAAAACTTTAGTTTTTAGTAGAGAAAGATAAATACATGCTATTCTGGAGGATGGGTTATTGTGTGGGAGAACAAGGATCTCTGGACATCTGAGAAGGCTAATGGAAGTTCTGGAAACTCAGGAGAGGTAAACAAAATTGAAATAGGGAAGTTATTTCAATAATTTGTCCTTTTTTCTGAGTGTGTGTTTGTGTGCACACTTACACATGCATGTCCTTTCCTGAAGGACAGAACGAAGTTTTTGCAAAGATGCTAAGAATCACTGTTATGTGTGTGTGTTTAGAGAGATATATAACTTTCATGCATACCTTAAGAGGTAAAACTTAAAGGCCCTGTTGTGCCAGGTGAGAAGTCTATCCAGCCTGGTGTCTTGTGTTTGCCAGGTTCTGATAATGAGTGCCTTGGAAGGCATGTAGAACTGGAGATGTACAGAGAGGTTCTTCCCACTTCTGCCTCACCCTGCCAGCTGATTAGGTATAGCCTGGCATATTCATCAGGCCTGGAATATTCAGCAATTTGAATTTTTTCCAGAGAAAAACATGCTGAAGAAAACACAAAGTTTTGGTTTTGTGGTTGTTTTTTTTTTTTTACTGGTTATGGGGCCACTTCTGTAAAATACTCGCAGATGCTCTGTAGGTGGGATAGGCAGACCAAGAAAAGGCTCAGTATTGCAGCTGTCTTTGACTCAAATGAGATTCAAGAGAATGTGGATCTTAAGTGCTGGAAATGAAAAGCAGCAGTGTGGTGATTGTCCAGCTTTGTCAGTGCTGTTGCAATCTTAAATTGAAAGAGAATATCCAGTGAACAAAGATTACTGAAAATTAGAGATTGGCCATCAGAAGTCTTCAAATGAAATACGTCTCTAACATCACACTTTCATGTGTGAAAAGCGATTTCAGGAGTTCCCGTGTCTCAAAAAAACCCAACCCCAGCAATCACCAAAAAGAAAAAAAAACAACCTCACTCAAAACCTAATGGTGCCAAAAGCTTCTACTAGTGTAAAGATTAAATACAGGGGTAAATTTCACTCACTTATTTGTGACTTAAAAAAAACAACATCGTCAAAAGTAAACATTTGATACTTAACTTTTCATGTTCTGTGCTTAATGCCATCAGAAAAATGCTCCAGCAACATTGTTTTATCAGATTACAAAAGGCACTTTGGTCATCACATTAGAATACTGAAATTTTAACAGTGGTTTGTTGTTTATTATCTCTGAAAAACTTTCCTTGACTTCTTGGGGCCTTTTCGCCTTGCTTTTTAGGAAATCTGCAATCAGCAGTCCTGTAAAAAGTGCATGGAAAGTATATGCTTTATTCTGTAGCCTTGCGTCATTATATTTTAATTGCCGTTGTATCAACTACTTTAATGAAGAAAAAAAAAATTACTTGTTATGAGTTCTCAAATTAAATGAACTGTTTTAGTGGTTGTAAGTAATTCTTCGTACTGGCTTGATGGCAGATACCATAAGGGGTGGCAGAGTGACTTCTTGATTCTGTGGTAGAGCCATGATTAATGTACGCTGGCATGTTTCATTCAAAGAAAGATTGAAACATCTTCTGAAAGGATTTGTAGTGGAAGCTTACTTTTTTTTTTTTGTCATTTCTATCAGTATTGTAAATCCCTTCTCCTGTAGATTGTTAATTGAAGGTGAGCTGACCAAGCAAGTGTGCAGGTTGTTACCTGTAGCTGCTTCTAAACAGCTTTCTTTTGTCTATTGAGGAACAGGGAACTCTCATGTTTTGCGATTTGGTTGATTATTCAAGAACATAGTTGCGGTCATTCATTCTTCAGAAGAGACTAATCAGTCTAATTGGTCTTAGTCCTTCTGATGTTGAAGCAGTAGACAGCTCATTCTGTATATATTTTTCTTTTGTTTTCTTTTTTTTCACTCCAGACATGTTTAATGCTTGTGTCCCAAGTCTATCTAGCCTGAAGTTTGTATTTGGGGAGGTGCCTGGGTTTCTTTTATTTTCCCTTATTGATAGAATGTCGTGGCACCTCAACTGCAGTTCTGTGCTTCTGGTGTCTTCTGTGCTTCTAGCAAGCTCTGCAGTTTGGAAAGCTCTGAGGAGGAAATGGAATGGAAAGTGTGTTAAAACCTTCACATGAAGGTTTTTTTTTTTAAAGGTGTCTAAGGAAGTAGGAGTGAAAGTACGGCAACTACAAACCAACTCCTGACCCTTTTTATTGCTGTTTGACACAACAGTCTTCCAGGGCCTCTGAAGTAATTATTTGCTAGCCAAGTACTCTCACCCATGTCTATTAAATCTGCATTGCCAGAGAAAAATGCTGTGTTACTTCAGTACATTTATGAGTTTTTAAGGTGCACAGGATGATTCCTCTCTCCCATTCTCCAAACTTGGACTCCCATTGCAGCCTTGGCAAGTCTCCAAAATATACTACTTTACTTTTCCTTGTTTTTTGAGGGTTGGATAACATGGTGTAATAAACTAGTCATAACAGTCTTCTACTATCCAATGTTTAAGAATTATTTCAGTACCAGGATGGGAAGATTGAGTCTATCATATGTTGAATATTTTCATTCTTCAGAACTGACAAAACAATAGTCATAAAGTAAAAATTCTGCTTTGCAAGTAGCATGGGTATGTGTATACACGTGTGATGGTCTTTCTGCTGTTTCAGTCCAACTTCTGTTGTGTGTGCCAAATGAATTAAAGACTATATGAATAAAAAAATCCCAGATAAAGGACTTTTGCTCCTTATTCTGAATGGAGAATAGACCGTGTCGTTTATTAAGATCTCAGTATTTCTGTCCTGTTTTCTCTTTCAGTGACTGAGGAGAGAGCTGCTGGCATGGAAGTGAGCTGGGATTGTCCGTGGGAACTGTGAGTAAGGTATGTGCATTGTGTTCTCTTTGCTGTCTTTAATCTGCACCTCTTGTTCTTAAGTGCTGAATTAAAAATTGCTTGTGCTCACCATTGTGAAGGGATAGCAGTATGTTAGAGATGGCATATTTTTAGTTTGTGCTAGTGTTAGATATGTCAGCTGCCCAGCAAGGACTTGTTGGTGGAAGAGTGTAAGTGGCAGACTTGAGATCGTTTTTACTGCTGCTTAGCAATTAGTCAGCCTTGTCACAAATTAGCTGGTACTGTTGCAAACTTTTTTCAGTGTTAATGATACTTGACTTGCTTGGCTGATTTATCCAAGTGTAAAAGGGCAGACAATTATATCTATAGGGTAGAGTTGTAAAGTGTGCAAAAGTGTATCCACATTTACCATGGTACAGTAGCACTCAAAAGAGAGGATTATGTATTCAGATATTATCTGAGGTCCCAAGCTGAGTCTTACAGTAAAGAACAGAAAACACCTATTCTAGCACCAGAACAAAAGTCTTACTTTAGATGTCCTTCATATGCTGGCTCTTAGTATTGTTGCTTCAAAGAAAACAGTAGTGAAGGTCGAATTTAGTATCCTTTGAAGCTGCAAAAATCAGCAGCACTAGTGATTTCTCCACTTTTCCACCATGTTCTTTACCCACATTCATTAGGTTTACATGTTAGGGAACACTTCTTGAGTATGTACTACTTCTTTTCAGTAAACCGGTTAGTTTAGACAAATAACAGGCTTCTCTGTGAATCACAGAAGAAAATTCTTATCTATTTTTTGGTAGTGGGGGAAATCCAAGGATTGAAGGTCAACTGTCATGGGAAAAAGGGGGAACTGGTAGCTCAGCCTCAACTGTTGAACTTTCCAGTTAAATATATGTCATGCTGGGTAGCTACATTAGGAAGTGCCAGTAAATTCAAAGAAGTTTGGATTCCACTCCCAGTGTCCGTTGGTGGAGAGGAGAGGCAAAGTCAATTCAGATTGGTTTGATTTCTGTAGACAGTTTAATACTGTCATGACTAAAGAATGTGAATGGGATCAGAAAACTTCTTGCAGACTCTGTTTCATGCTTTGGTTTTATGCTGTACCTGAGGTAACTAGAAGCTGTCACTTCTCAGTGGGCCCTGCTCCTCTGGTTTTGGGATTTTGGTTTTTGCTTTTGGATGAGATCTAATGAACCTGTGGTTGCAGGGTTCAGGTTGCTAGCACAGTGGGAAAACAAGCATGTTTCAAGGTATTGCTTTCCATCAGAACAACAAACTGAAATGACTTGCTCTGTGTCTGCAAAGCCACTAGATTTGAAGGAGAGAAGGTGGAATTTTGAAACTGAGGTGAGATGATACAATATGGCCCTACACTCTCAGTCACTGCCCACGATCAGATTGAATTAGCTAAAACATAAAACTACTTCCTCAGATGCACAAAAATAAGTGGCAAAAAAGCCTTGCCATGAGGGCTTTACGCTTCTTAAGTTCTGCTGTTTTGCCTGCTCTTTTGCTCTGACAGGAGTGCTTCTGCCAGGAACTAAACTGACAGAAATCTGACTATAGTTCTTTTATTTCCTTTTTTTTCCCTTTAAAAGAAAAAATAATGTATTTTAGTCTAGACTCATTCCTTGAGCTCTCTTTCCTTCCTTGCCCAAGTCACCACTTTGTTATGCCCTAGGCCATTCAGTTCTTGTCCCAAAGTCCAAATCTTCTGCATAAGAAACAATATGCTTTCAAGTGGAAGTCTTATTTCTAATCTCCTCTTGCCTAATGACTTTCTCATCCCATTCTGCCCTAAATCCACGTTCAACGTGAGTTTCTTCATACTTTCTCAGCGCCTCGATTTTCTTGCCACGAATTTCCAAGGCAAAGCTCACATCTGGCTGCGGATTGTCAGCATTCCCTTTTCTAGTTTGCTGCAGCCTCCCTGCTTCCCTTGGTTGCTGGCATCCGTCACCACATGCCTTTGCTGCTGGCTGGATGCATTGCTTCATCTGCTTGCCCCTTTGGGGCGGGGAGGAATGTTTCGCCTCTGACACGAAGGGCATTTTAAAAAATGCATCAGACAGCAATGGCAGAGAAGTCGGTCAGAAGGTGGTGGAAAGCAGGCAGTCCTGTTCTAAACACACTGTAGTTCATCGTGCGTTTCTTTGGCACCAGTACAGGCTTTAACAGCTTGCTCCCTTTCACAGCTCCCTCTGTTTTGCTGGCATGGCTGTTTGTGTGGCCATGGTGAGCCACTCTGGGGAACAGATCCTTCTGGTTTTTTCTCTAGATTATTTTTCATCTGATCCAGTACATGTTGTCTCCATAAGATTTATACTTGTTTCACAATGAGGAAGGTATGAGAGTGGGAATGTGTAGCAGATTGCTTAAATTGGCACTGCTGCTAGATGTTTAAGTGTGCTCTTCGACATCACAAAGCTAGGCATTCCTGCTTCTTCCCATGCATCAGGGCTAGTGATTGTGCAGCATTAGGGCACATCCAGCTAGTTGACTAGTGCTGTAGAAAATGGTTTCTAATCTTTTGCAGAGGTAATTGTCTGCTGGTTCTGCTGACTTGAAGCACCCCACTCAGATCAGACAAAAAGGAACCAGCAGGAACCAATAGATCGGTAGCAGAAGTCTGCATTCCTCTTATAATTATCATCTTGAGCTGTATCATTACTAAGGCCTAAAATATACAAGCATACCCATTGACATGAGACCTGAACGTTGCATGCTTTTTTTGCTCTCTTTTGTTCTTTTAACTTCGGTAGAAATTGTTGTTTCTTCATTAGCTACCCTCTTTAGCATCACAGACTAGATGATAATTCAACACACTGAGAGGTATGGTAGAATTATGTGTCTATAAACTGCTTCACCAGTTTAAAGCTCAACATCCTCTGGAATTAGAAGACCTTTTCCTCATCCATGCTTTGAGCTTAAACAAGAACTTCAGAAATTGGTAGAGAGTTCATTCTTTTTGAGCCAGGACCGTTTATTATAAACATCATTGTAATTCTCAAAAGTAGCTTTGGTATTTTCAGTTCTTCTGGAACCCAAAGCTCCATAAGCTTGAAAGCCACAAAGTTCCCCCAAATAACTTTTAAATCATGAAAAATATTTCCTAAAAAACATCTGGAATGCCAAACTACATTTCTTACTCTCCTGTTTGTGGTTTTAAGAAATGGACGTTTGATGATGATTTTTCAAGACCTCTTAAAGACCTTCTATCACTGCTGGACCGAGTGAAACAAAAGCCAGTGTCTTATGAAGGAAATACGTAGGGCTCGAGAAATATGGCTCTTGATGAGTTGTTCTTAAAATCATGTGTGAGTCTATGTTTGTCTACAGCAGAAATTATGGAACTGTTTGCTCTGTATTAAATGTTATTTACATCTTTTTTTTACCTCACATCTTGACACTTCTAAGTAGCTGTTCGTGCCTTTTGTCTGACAACAATTCTTGCCATTTTCTTGCTGGCCTCAGCATGTTTTTTTTTTTTACTCTTTTACTGATAGACTTGCTGGAGGTGGTAGCAGACAGACTTGTGGTGATAATTCAAAGATGCGCTCTCTTAATGTAATGTTACTGGCACAGTGTACATATAGATTCAGATTATTTTGCTCAGGTAGAAAGTTGTTCTCATCTATGTTTTACCAGCATCTTTTTTTCATGGGTTGCAATCTTTACATTCTTAATGAGGGCTTTGTAGGGTAGTGGTAATGGAATGTACAGTTCATGCCTCCAAATCGCTAGTTCTAATCCAGAAGGAATTTGGTTACTTTTGGACTGCATTTTCCTTGCCACCCTCCCTGCCCCCAAATTTCTGTGAAAGTGAAGGACATTGATGACTAGTTCATTTTGCATAAGACAAATGTTTTAAAAAAAGCTCTGTAACCTAAGAAGGTCTCTCTTTTTTATTTTTGTGGTCTGCATAGTTGGTTCCTTGAGATGATGCCTCAAGAGCAAGCTATTACATTGTTGGAGTACAGTCTTTGTGATGGTTGCCATGTTGCTTACTGTATCATATCTGCTTTATGGACAGTGTCACCACTTTAACTCTTGATTAACTGGAGAAGTGATTCTACCAACAGCTGTGTGCCTGGGTTAACCTGACTGACGGGAAACTAAGTAAGCTTTTTGAATACAACCTTGGAAGTCTTCCTGTTGCTGACTTTTCTTTCATATCTAAAGAGAAAAGGGATATCATCTGATCATTAGAGCTTCTTGAGCTAATAAGATGCTTCACCTTCCTCGTACTGCAAACCTCACTTCTCTTGGGCTGTTACTTTGATTCGTGGTGACCTGGGGCAGATAGTTACCTTTGGGCATGTCATAGCATTCTCTTCTCACTCCAAAAATTAATTCATTTAAAGACACTTTGCCCCAAGATTGCCTCTTCTTTTGGCTGGATGATCTCAGCTGACATAATCATTTAACAGAAGGCTGCTTTTAAATTTAAAATTAAAAAAAACCCCTGTCTTCTCAAAATAGCCCAGCTGTACACACATGTTGTTGCTGTTAGGTGCTAGAGGTTGCTTAGCAATTCTTAGATTGGTAGGAAATTGCTATTACCCTGGCAACTCAGCCCCAAAAATGCAAACAAGGGAAAGCTGTTTATAGAGGTGCCCTGGTTTGATTTGGGAAATGTGTGCTCTCCATTTCCTTTTTGTCCTTTTTATGTGCTTCTCTGATTTTTACTTATTTTTAAATTCCTTTTTGTTTTGTATGTTTTACTCTGGTTGTTGAGATTTCTCATTAGGGAAGGTGGTACTGTTTCCCTGGTTCACTTAAATATTGCCTGTCAAGATCTTGATTGTGCCATTTGTATATGAATGTGGCCAAGACTGAGAGAAGTCTAAAGGCATGAAGACCTAGTGCTTGTGAACATTGGATAGATTGAATTGTATCACAGCACCTTAAGGTGGCATTGCTACCAGCACTAGCCATCCTGATTTCTTTTTTATTTCCTTGTACACCCTCCTCCCTCATGCTAGCCCAAGTTTTTGTGTGGCTGAGTGGAAAGCTGGATCAGGAAGTGATGCAGATTAAATCTGGTAGTTTGTGTGTGGCCAGGTCAAATGTAACACAGATTGGTTCCTTGATCTGGTTCAGCCTGTGCTGGCCTGCAGGATGTGAGAGTGAGCAGGCTGGACTGTTCCTTTTGTTGGCAATGCCAGTTTAATGTCTAACCAGAGGATGTGGTCTTATGATACAGCTAAGTTGGTCTAAGATAGGTCTTGCCAAAAGAGATGATCTTGGATGTGTGCCTTTGTTGCTTCCTGGTGCTGACATTGGTGCTTGTCTGGCCTTATGATGGGATGATTAATGAAGCTAAAATGGCAGGAAACTAATCCTGATCCTTTCTCCACCTCCCAGTTTTCTTCTCACTTAGCTCTGTGACCTAGCTTAAGTGTGGGTCAGACAGGTTTCAGTATTGCACATGTCTGTCTCTCTTGTTTCCCTTTTACCTTTTGGGCTTTGAGCTGTTCTTCAGTGATTCTGCACAAGCAGCTTTACAAAAAGTTTCTGAGTGATTTTTTTTCATATGGTAAATGCGAAGTTGAATACTTTTTTTCACCATGGAGCAAGCTAATCAGGTTTACTCTGTTTACAGTGGTTATGTGGAGGATGCAGTTAAAAAGCTACTATGTAGGAGCTGCAGAGTAATTTAGTCTTTGTAGTTTGCAGGTTTGCTTTAAAAAAAAACCAACTTACTGGCTATGGTTCTTAGTCTTATACTGTGTGCAAAATTGACTCTGCCCTGGTTGCCTCTCTGAAACTTCAGTTTCTTAGATGTCTCCAAAGTCAGAAAGGGATCAAGATTATTTATATATTTACAGGTAGTTAGTGTCTAATGTTTCTTTCAAGCAGCTCTATTTTCTTCCTAGTCTTGTAGTTCATGCTTTTATTGTTGTGTCAGTGGTTTTGTGCTTTCTAGAAACATAATTTGAGCACCTCTGGCTCCCAAGACCTCACTATTGCCTCTGCATTATGATGACACAGCTGTTTGTGTAGTTGGCAATGAACTAGATTGAGGAACTGATTTTGCTGAATACCCAGGAAAAACAGCTGGTTTTCAGCTACTTTGATTCCCCAGTTGAAGAAGGGGCAGCGTGGAGACAGGAAGGAACAGCTGGTCAGTGGAGGACTTGAGGTTTGCTCAGGCTGGTGTTACTGCTGTGGAACATCTGTGGGATCACAGTCAGTCTTGTCCTGGAAGCAGTTGGCCTAAAAGCAGAGAAATGCCATGATAGAAGACTTTTCTTTGGTTAGGAAACAGATACAAGTCCTTGAGGGCACTCACCCTGAAACCTTTATCGAGGATAAGAGATAAATGCTCTTAAAACTGTCCATCAGCTTCTGGATGACTCACTTAAAGATCATGGTGTGGCCCATTTCTTTATGGGAAAACTTCTTGTCTGTTCAGAAATGACAGGAGAACAAACATTTCAAAATTTTAATTAGGTTCTAAATATTAGTGTGTATAACTAACCGATTGATCATTCTGCAATGACAGTTACAGAGTGGTGTAACTGTCTGGGAAGTCTAAAAACAACCTTAGTGGAAGAGGATTCCATGCCTTTCACAGGACTTCCAAATAGTGCAGCATGGATGATTATAAATCCTCAAAGCATCTTCCAAATCCCTCTGTGTCCTCATCAGACTTTTAATTGAAAACATTAAAATCAAACTCACCCAGTTATAGCTTTTACTGCAGTTTTGTGGACCGGATGCTTTTTTAAGTGGGGATACATTGCATACTAATATTTGACATCACTCTGCAAAAAAAGTTCTCATTCCCTTAGGTAGTGGCTAGATGTTTGGATGTACTAGTGGCCTAAGCAAATTCTCTTCCCTGTACTGTGCTGAGACAAGTGTTGGTGGGGCTGCATGACAAAGTGTACCAGGGTCTTGATATAGCTCGAGTGTGAAGCAGAAGACTAGCTTTTACATTTTTCTTGCTGATTTATCATGTCACTGCAGATTCTTCTGATGGCCTGAAATAGGAGGGATGCGGAAGAAGGAGAATGCAGGATTTCAAAATATATTTAATGGTTCATTCCAGTTTAGTTTCATTTGAGCTGAAGCCCTACTTGGAGTAACGTGAGTAGTGTTCAGGCTGCTTGAGATGCATGGTGTCAGGCTGTGATGCTTCTTGTGTTTTGTGGCAGTGTTCCCCTGTACTCAACTGTAGCTTATATGAAGGAATCAATCCAGCTGAGAAACAACCTAGGAAAAAAATGCATTTCAGCTCAGTTGGCTTTCTGATACAGTTTGCAGTGTGGCTCTACAAGCTGGCACAATGCAGGACAAAATAGCAGGACAAGGTTTGCTGAAACTGTGCTACCTCTGATGTGGGACAAACACCGAAGGACGTGATGCCTGGGATTAAGAACAAGACACCTTCCATCTGTGGTGTTTTCTGCATGAGTTAGAAAATCTGCAAGTCAAGGTCCAGCTGTGCTGAAGTTCCATTGTACAGTTTACTGGAGAAAGTCTGGTTTGTAATCCCAGTACCAATGAACACCACTTTGTATGGAGCTGCTCAGGGTTACGTAGCAAACTGGTGTGTGAGCACTGATGTCTTGCTCCGCTCTGTGCTGTAGCTGGCTGGGCTAGGCTGCTTCCATTGAAGTTTGGTATTCTGCTTTTACATAAAGGATATAGTTTCAGTAGACTGTCTTATGTGAATATAGCTAGACTAGGGAGATAGATTCTGGTTTACAACATTAAGTGGTATTTGAAATGTAATTTTTTTGAGTTTATGCAGGTTAGAACTTCCCATTTAGAAGAAAATCTGACGTGTTAGAAGTTCCTGAGTACATTTGCTGTTTATGTAGTCGAAGCAGATCATATGTATTTGAGACAAGTCAAGCTTTTTTCCCCCCCCACTTTTGGAAAGGGAAAAGAACTCTTTCTTTTCTAATGCAGATTGAGGAGGGAAAGTTGAGTCTCTTTGCCATTCCAAATTCTTGCTGGATGGGTGCTGTCAGCTGGCTTGTGGATTGAGGCCTGGCTACGCTTGTCCTCCAACATGATCTGACCTAACCATCATGTGGTACTAGGCAAACTGTAACATCTCCAGTACCTCTCCTCTGATAAAGCAAATTCTCTTTGGCTCCTGTAAGATGGTGACAGCAGTCCTTACCAGACAGCCTGCTAACTGAGCAATTACGCTTCTGTTTATCCCCTTTCCACAGTCCTCCCATCCTACAGGGACCGGGCCTGATGCCAATTATATTGGTCATGATTTGAGCCTTCCCAGCTTTTGCAGCGATTGGTACAACTTACAAAACTCCGTTATTTTAAGTCTGTCACTTACGGGTGTGTGTTTCCAGACTTTCTGTATCCATTGTACAGAGAAAGACACAATCCCAATTTTTCCTCTTTGCAGACTACCGTTAACAGTTTGCTCTCAGATGGATATGAGCAATGTTTGCTTTGGACAGGAAATATATCAAGGGAAGGTGTAGACAATTTCTAGCCAAATTGTAACTGAAGTAAAAACAAATATTTCATATGGCAGTAAGGTTTGGCTCAGTCTCTTTTTTTTTTTTTTTTTTTTTTCTGTTACAACAAGCCCCAGCTTCAGTTGGTGACTTATTCCTTTATTCTTTTTTCCTCCTCCGCCCTTCTTTTCCTTGCTTCTCTTCAGATCATGACATAGGGTCCTGGGAAGGAATGTATGACAACATGGATGAAATTGTATGTATTCATTACTGATAAATTCTTTTTGCCTTGAAGATGCACTGAAGAAATTTTTGGAACAAATATACTACTGTTTGGAACTATGTTCTGGGTATTTCAGAGCAAGCCTTACTAATCAAACTGAAAAACTGAAACAGTACAAAACTGAAATGGAGTTGAGGAGAACCACTACTTGAGCTACTTTATCAGCTGTTAATGCAGTGCTGTTGTCACACTCGTTCAGGTTAATTATGAGTGTTAAGTGGGGAATGCTTAATAAAAAAAACTATTAAAAGCATTGCTCCAAGTTTATGCTTTCTGATTCATTTCTGGAGGATAACTCTGATTTTTACTTTGCTTCTTTGCAGCTTGCTTTACCTGCATCTTTTTGAAGCTGAAGGTTGCTTCTGGAAATAGCTTTTGCTTGATAAGTTATTATGGTGCAGCACAGCTATGTAGTTGTATTCTTCTGAGTTTAGACTGGTTGAAACAGCAGCATACTAAGAAGTGGGAGACTTCCCTCTTCATTAATCAAAACAAATATGATTGCCCTTGTATAATGTCCATTAATGTTTAAATGTTGACACAGTAACCATTTCACTGGAGACTTCCAGCTGATTTGCTTCTGTTTAAATTACTAAACAGAAAATAATTCGAATGTAATAGTGACATTTAAATTCTTATTTAAAGAACGCTAGAAATGCCATGAAACATTTAAAAACTGCATATTTCATTAAAGCTCTTTATATGTTGCACACTTCTGATACTGTAGATATTTCAGACAGTAAGGATTTTTTTGTTCCTTTTATGAGGAATATTTTTCTTGCATTCATTTTCAGTGTTAGGGGTTGGAAGGGACCTTTAGAGATCATCTAGTCCAACCCTCTGCAGAAGCAGGTCCAACTAGATCAACTGTGATAGTAAATTTGGAAGAGAGAATGGAGCAAGATATTTGTTTCAACTGCAATCAATTTTTTTTTAATTTGAAAACCTTCATTTGTTGTACTCAACTGTCGTTCTAGGTTTATTAGGAAGGATTATTTTACATGATTAGATTTCAAATGGACAGTTGTCCTGTTAAAGCTATAGGTGGTATAAAAGGACAGTGTTCAAGGGTTCAGCAAGGTTGTAGATAGACTGACTTCATTGGAGCAACCCAATCTGTGTACTTCAGGAACCCAAGACTGGGTTCCTGAAGTATCAAAAGTTGAGAATGCTCTCATACCTTTAGAGAAAATTATAATAATCTGTAGTTTCAGTGGTGACGCAGTTGGAAGTTTATACAAGTTTCCGAACTGCGGAGTTTACCAAGTTTCGATCACTACTTGGTTTTGAATTGATGATGATATCACAAACGCTGTGCTAAAGAACATGTTTCTCTAGAATGTAGGGACATCACAGTGAACTGGACGTGTGGTGTAAGACTCCCATGTGAGACTTATGGTTTTGTTTCTTCTGGTTTGTCTTGCAGGTTGCCATCACGAAAGCCAAAGTGGATTTCTCCGGTGTGGTGTGCCTGCCCCCTTCCGTCATTGCTGGAAATGGGCTGGACGGAGGAGGGGCTGGCGAAAATGATGACGAGCCGGTGCTGGTGTCGCTTTCGGCGGCCCCCAGCCCGCAGAGCGAAGCTGTTGCCAATGAGCTGCAGGAGCTCTCCTTGCAGCCCGAGCTGACCCTTAACCTCCATCATGGCCGAAACCCCAACCTTCCTCCTCTCAGTGAACGGAAGAATGGTAAGTGGGACAGTGCACTCATGTCTCGTGTTGTATGTCCTCACCAAGGAAGTACCATGGTGGCGTCATGGGGACGTGTTCTGATGACAGGGCTGACTCTTTTTGCTTCTTACAATGTTTTATTTGTATGAAGAACTAATAATCTAGAGTTAACTGGATGGATGTACATTGTTTGATGGAAAGGATTGACATTACTGGCTGTGGAACTTCCAGAGAGCTGCTGTGATAAAAGCTTTAGATTATTGTTCTAGGTGAATACCAGAAAGAACATCCACGTGCTTTGTGGTGCCTACAAGCTGTGCAAAGCTGAGACAGTCAGTCAAAGGAAATGTTAGCTCATCTTCAGACCATAGCCATCTGTAGACTTTTCTCTGCCATCTTGGTCTGCGCTTAATAAGGATGAGTAACTTTCTCACTGCAAATGTCTAAAAGGTTCTATCAGACTTGCAGGAAGGAGAAACAAGACCTAGAGTTAAAAAGACCCAGTAGGCCTTCTAATCCTAGAGTGAGAATGACCTGCTTATGTTTCTCAAGTTGTGGGTAGCTTACAGACCAGTATGGTGTGAATTATCCTAACAGTTTGGCGGATGACAGTGGAGTGGCAAACTACAGGGTCACTTGGTGACCAGAATTCCTCATTTTGGAAAAATGTGACCTGGCTGAAGCTCAGGATCACTGTACTGCCATGAAAGCCTTTGCCCGTTCAGCCCCATCCTGTGACAGACTGGTGAAACCATTTGAGTGACTTCTGTCTGTGAATTCCTCCCTTCACTACACTCTGTGAAGCTGGTGGCTCTTGGCACTGTGAAGGTCTCGCTAGAGTTTGAATTCTTGCTATCAACTTTACCTGCAAGACGGATGGATTTGAGCATGATCGGGTCTTTGGGCATCTTACCATCTTAGTGTCAGGTATTATATGTTTCATTTATGTTAGAGTTGTGTGGCATAGCATGTTGGAAGTGCTGGGTAGTTCTGGATTGGCTTCACAGAACATAATGCTTAAGGTAAAATGATTTAGAATATGTGAACTGCAGGACACTAATTTGGGTTGGAGGGATACCTCACTTGACATGCCTGGTTCTTTACCTCCAGAAACTTGAGCATGCCCTTCTCTGAACAGTGTACCAGTGTTTTGCTGGTTGAAAGAATTAATTAACTTAAATCCAAAATACTGTTTTTTAAGAGGATAAAAAGTGTTTCCTCATTCATATACATTGTACGATCATTATGTGATTACAGTCATGTTTACATTTAAAATGGGAGAAGTTAGGAACTGCAAAAATAGAACAAAAAGCTTCTAATCCTTAATGTTCACAGTCTTCTAAGTGTAAGATAAAAGACAACAGATGGAGATAAAAGTGGTGGTGGTAAATAAAAGAGATGAAATTAGAATATTAGCATCGTAGACTGATCTCAACTAGTGGTAGACTTGGGCATTTTATAGTTATGAAGGCAAGGAGAGATTTCAAATGAAATTTAACTGAGGCAGTTTTGAAACTGGCAGAGGCCTTAATGACAGCATGAGAAAAACATATGAGCCTTTGTTTTCACAGCCTGACAGCTGGCCTCCTGAAGGTGACATTGTGAATTTACTGGAGGCAGGGTTCTTCTCTTCTTGGTGAATAAGAGATAATTAAGGGTCCTGAATTGGGAGGAAGCAGTTTATTCTTGATGCCACCAGGAAAGGGATACTAGTGCTGAGAATGAGTAAGAGTACCTTTCTAGGAAGATGAAACCTGTAGCAATACTTTGAATGTATACAAGCAGGAAACAACATTTGTTATGGTCAGAGGAAAGGATATTCTCTCACAGAAAAGGAAGAGCCTTTCTATGACTTAGTTGTTTGGATAGTTTTAAAAATTGGTATCTTGGGAATGTTTTATAGAAATAGATAGGTTTTTTTCTCTGTCAGAATCATGTTATTTTTATGGACTCAACCTTGAACCTGTAGCATTGTGGGCTGCAAATCTGCTTGACTGGAACAGGTAAAATAGAGTTGGGTTTAAAACATATTTAAAGAGGAGTGTCTCTGCCCATGCCTTCTGCCAGAGAAAATGAGGATATTCCCGGAAATGACTCATTAGGTGGGTCTCTTCAGAGCCCATTCTTTATCAGAGCTCAGCACAATAGTGGGAATTTTACTGCTGGAGGTGCAGCTTTTCAGACAAGGCATAAAGTCCAAAGTCCCTGATCTAGATTATCTAAATATTCCTTATCTTCAGAGGTATACAATGGTGTTTTCTCCTAGGCTGCAGTACGCTGTTATGTGTTGTTTGTGTGTACATTCATTGAAGGATTGTGGGAATGAAAAGTGCTGTTGGAATATGGTTATCTGCTAACTGTGACAGCATAAAAGGAGACTGTGAGCTGTTGAGAAATAGAGCTGATGCGTTTTGAATTAATAAACTTGTTCCCTGAAATAATAACTTTTCAGTTATCTTGGAGCAGAGGTTACACAGTTGTTGAAAGCTGTTGACATTGCTAAAGCTCCTTTTTAAAAATATGGTGCCTCTTTGTCGTTGTGCTTCAGATGTTAAGAAACCTTTAGAGATGATCTGCCAGTTAAGATGGCAATCTGCTTAAACATCTGAGCAATCCAAAGCAGTTGTAGAAGCTTATCTTGTGCAGTGAAACTGCTGCTATGACAACTTGCCAAATTCAAGGTATGAGGAAGATTCAAGCCGACTGGCAGTGGGAGGAAAAGAGATGGTAAATAAGAGACTTGCTGGAAGCTGCCTATCTGTGTCAAAGGGTCTCCCGTTTGCAGTTCTAGACAGGCATTGCTGACTCACAACTGAACTACTTACTCTGAGTGCTTCTAACAGGTTAACCCCTTCGTGTAGCACTTGCTTACAGAAGGCTCTGTTTATTTGTAGATGTCTGTTGAAAAATATTTGGTGGATCTGTACCTAAATTGTTACTTGAGGCTGTGGTTCTGGAACATAAACTATTAGCTGAGTTAAAATAGAAATGTCTTTGGCATGTGAAGCATCATGGAATTATGTATCCCATGGGAGAACTCAGAGTGCAGTCCTGTATGCACATGCTGCCATATGTCCTAGAACAGTGTATTCCTTTTTGGTTTGTTTTCTTTTTTTTTTTTTTTTTTTTTTCAGCTCTTAGAGAACTGAAGAGCAGTGGGAGACAGTTTCTGTGGGTTTTCCTGTTGATTGTATTTCAGACCTAGGTCCATCTTTTTATTCTTCTTCCTTATCCAGTTACACATTAACCTTGTAGGTGTGTGTACCTTCAAGGATAGGTACATTTAGATTAGGTGGGTGTAAAGACAAGGCTTTAAACATCTTGACTGAATAGTTGTTATTAAGTTACACTAAATTAAAATGCAATAAAAGCTATTAAGTATATGTGTCAATTATTGGAACATAGCACATAGATAGGAAACAATTTCTTGTCACTTCGGTAGAAGGAAGCCTTATGTGGTAAGGTGTTAGTAAAATATTTTGACACAATTATTTAGTCCTATTTAGACATCAAGCTTAAGGTGTAGTTATTTGATTTGTCTTTGTAGTGCACAGTGAATTTTCTATCAAACTTCATATTCCTTCTTTTTTTTAACCCTCGTTCATCAGAGCCTCAGCTTTCTTAACTATGAGAGATGGCCTGTGACAGACTCATTCATTGCCACATAAGCCAAAAAAAGGTCATTACAGACTCATCTGAAGCTCTTAAGTGTATCTTGATTTTTCTCAGTCACCTGTACTGAGATGCCAAGATAACTTTACCCAACCCTTGAGGCAGGGTTAGAGAAAGGCCCTGATGAATGTGGTTACAAAGAAAGAAAAACAGGTGATGAATACAGGAATCTTCTGCAACGTGATAATTTCTGACCAAAGTTGTGCTATTTAACTTTCATTAGAAATTTTGGTAATTGCTCCATTAGCTTATTGATTATCTCTCTTGACCCATTTCCCCCAGATAAATTTATAGTAGTTTTTTGTCCAGAAGTAAAAGATGTTGTGTTAAAAGCCTACAACAGTCCTGGTTTCTTCTCACTGTAGGCTTGTTTAAGATGAGGTAACATTCTTTCGATTGAACTATTGCATTTTATGATTACAGGCTTGAACAAAACATGCACCAGCTTGTCAATTTTGGGGGTTTACTTGATCTGGGATTCTTGCTTTCTACAAAATACCCTATGTGCTTTGGGGAAAGAGATGAGTTGGAATGTGTGGAATTTCAGTATGACTCAAAGTCATGTAACAGGCATATGCTTTAGGTATCAGAAAGTACTCTTGATACTGTAAAGCCTGAGTGCTATACAAAGCATGGGATTAATTGTTGACATGTAAGCTGCTGGTGATTATACTCATTTATAAATTGCAGAGTTGAACTTTTAAAATGGTTCCAAGAAGCTAATTTAGTGCCTATGTGCCTATGCCTATTTACTGGTAAAAGTCAAGAGTAATATTTTAAATGTTTATTAGGGCATCTCATCTTATTTTTAAAGAATTGTCTAGGTGATTACTCCTGTAATTCTTTTATTAGACTATACGTTCATGTCTCACTCACCTTTCCCATCCTGGATTGTCATTACACTGAATGCAGTCAGATTTAAGATTTATTTAAAGCATAATTTATTACAGTGATTTTGCAGATTTTACAGTGGTCTTCTTACTACTGTGACTTTTAAAAATGTTGGTAATGTTTTCATAAAATTGTGTCATAAACTGTGCTTTTTAAAAAGTGCGTTGTGACCTGTGAACTCATTTAAGAAGTTAGGGATATTTGCTTATCAACAAGGTTGGGATTTTTTTCCTGAGGAAAAAAAGGTTTTAAAGAGACAAGATTCAGCTTTTGGATTTTGCTTTTTGTTCTAGTGTATACCGAACTTTTAGAACAGTGTGACTCAAAGTTACATTTAATTACCAAGTGGTGGTTACTGTCTCATCCAGAACTTACATGTGAAGAAGATTAAGTCTGCATTGTAACAAAAAGACCCAGGCAGGAAATATATAGCTTTCTCTGATCTATCCTTCACACACATTCCAATGGGACTTGCTGTTTTGCTCTTGTGTGTGAGTAAGGCGAATGGTTGCTAGAATAAAAACAACCAGTCTGTCTTGGATAGATTTGTGTTACGAGACTTTGTGTCCCAGGAGGCTATAAATTTAGCATGCTGTCTGAAAGTTTCTGATAGAGCTATGAGATTCTGAGCATGATGGAAATGACTGGCTGTTATTGATGGGTGCTACTAAACAGCTGAGAAGTGGTAATCTCTTGAAATATTTAAAACAAACTTAATGATGAGGGAGTAGTTGAGCTGGAAGGAGTCATGCCAAAGGCAGCTTTACTGTGGTGGCTTTAACAAGTTAACTCTAAACACAGTTTTTATTTATTCCTGATCAAGTTAAGATTAATGTTCTCCAATCACTGGTTTGTAATTTTCCTCTCCCTTGTGTTTTTCCTTTCCATTTTCTCACTTCAGTTTGCTTGTGAGGTTTGAAGATTCAGGGCTGATGGATGAACGTTAGACATATAATTTGATAGCTATTTAAAAAACATTCCTTTTTCATTAATTTAAACTGCTTGCTAAACAAGTCAGGCCCAGATCTGGGCAGCTATTTTATCTGTGTAAGGACTTCTGCTGCTGATTTTGCTGTTTTTAAGTATTAGGGATAGTAATGGGGAAAGGAAGTCTGGTTCTTTAGAGGGAGAATGCCATCCTTAAACAGTGAGTGGCTGCTCCATGCAAAAAAGATTGCACCATTTCACAGTAGTCATAGAATCATAGAATGCTTTGAGTGGGAAGAGACCTTGAAGATCGTTTAGTTCCAACTCTTCTGCCATGGGCAGGGACACCTTCCACCAGATGAGGTTGCTCAAACCCTATCCAACCTGGCCTTGAACACTTTGAGGGATGGGACATCCATAACCTCTGTCAGCAACTTATTCCAGTGCCTCATCCCCCTCATGGTGAAGAACTTCCTTCTTCCTCCTTAATCTAGGCCTATTGCCTTTCAGTTTAAAGCCATTATCCCTTGTCCTGTCATTATGTGCTTTTGTAAAAAGCACCTCTTTGGCTTTCTTGTAGGCCCTCTATCCATGTGGTAGGATCTCCCCACAGTCATTATTGTCTCTAAATTCTTGAGGTACAGTGCACCACTGCAGTTCCTTGCCATAAATATTGCACAGCAAGAACAAACATTGAGGCTCGCATTTTTAGTCTAGTCTGGCTCCTCATCTAGAATGGCATAAGTGGCATTTGAATACAAGAGAAGCCCAAGTGAGACGAATCTTGTCCTCTTACAACACACCGCTGATTTAAGCAGTGTGTAAATCAGTGAAATACTACAATATTGTCACTGTAGGAGATTTTCCTATATTGTTTAAAGCTGCTAGATGAGTGTCTCCTGCTTCCTTTGAAGCCCCAGATGCATTTGTTTGGGGGAAGCAAGATGTGTTGCTAAAACCTGCCATGATCTTCTCTCAGCTGTTGAGCAGCTGTTGGAGAGTTCTTGTATCTGAGTGCTAGAGAAGCCCTGAAGTTATATTTAAGACCGGAGGAGTCAGAAAACAGTGCTAAAGCAACTTTGTACACCCAATTACTCATCTTCATGAGTACTACTGTGGCAGGAGAGGGGTTCTGACTTTCTATAAAGGGATTTTAAGTCTAAAAATTAGTCTGTGTCTTTGATGGAGAGCTCAATATATTTTTGGGCCTGGTGCAAATATGTGCAATTACTTACTTAGATGACCTGATGAGAAATGATGATGAGCCTTGGGGAAAGATGGGGAATAAGAGAAAGCTGCTCTGGGGACAGAAGATTTGGAATTAGTTTATTAAGATAATTAAATTATCTGTTGGTCAAATTACTTGAGACTCTTTAGAGACTAAAATTGAATTTCCTGACTGTTGGGAGCTAAAATAATCTAGTGAGAGAAAGAATTAATTCTATTTTTATCTTTTACTCAAAAAATATTTGACTGCAAAAGTTTTGTCCACTATCATAAATAATTTGAAACTAATCATCTGGATGTGGGAAATGCAGCTTAATATATATATATTTTTTTTTAACATCCAGATTGGTTGGAAGAAGAGTCTGAGCCACAATGGTAAAAGTCTGAAGGAGAAAGGGTGTTTTGTTGTTTATTAAGCTACCTTATATTTGTAAGAAGTTCGAGTCCTTTTTTTTTTACAGTAGCTCAGGTTCAGTGATCAGCAAAGGGAGTCAATAGGGAAATAGTGCAATTTTCAAGGAAAAAGTCTGGTAAAATCTGAAGAAAACTGACTGATCTGTCAGCAGGATGTATATGGTTTTGGCCATGTTGTTTCAAAGCTGAGGATGTCTGCATGTTTATGTTAACACTGGGTCTCCTTGTCTTTGGAATGAAATTGCCTCATCAGCAGAGAGTGCCTTAGGGGTCTGAAAGTCTACCCAAGACGTCATCCTCTTTAAGGGGAAAAAAATGCCAGTTCTAGTGTCTCTGACCCCTTCCCCCTGCTACCCCGCCTTTTACTTACAGAGCATCAAGGGGCGGACCTTACTTCAGCAAACTACACATCTTGTGTTCCCCTCTGAGTATTCATTTTTCTCTTTGCAGTAATTTGAATCTGGGCTGTTCCAACTTGCCTGTAATGAATAAGCAAAGAACTGCATGTTGAAAGACTGAGTTTTCTTAGTAGGCACAGTTTTCATCATCTTGAATGAGATGGAAGTTGAGAGGTCCTCTTCTGTTGTGGTTTTTTTTTTTTTTGTTTCGTTTTGGTGGGGGTTTTTTGACATATCTGTATTTATCCATCTATATATGAAGGGAGATCTGTAAAGGATCGTAACTGTTGAGAAAAGGATCAACATGACACTGCTGGAACCAGAAATGCAGATGACAACTCTTCAATCAGGTATCACTCCAAACATATCCCATGGGTAAATTTTGCTAGTGAATCATGGTTGCTGAACTATGTAGGGAGTGCCAGAAGGCTGTGTCTTTTGAGTACAGTCAAATTAGAGTATTGTGGTAACTTCATGTGCAGGTTGCAGATAGATACTAGTTGGGTGTTAAATACGGATCAATTTGGAGCTTCATCAGAGATAAAAACTATCTGTTCTTCAGTTCTTGGTCCCCAGTGTTGAATTTCAGTGCCTCATGAAGATTAGAAAACCCCAGTTAAATCCAGGGCTCGTTCTAAAGAAATTTCTTCTTTTTAGCTTTTGGCTGATTTATGGTGTTTTACTGTTAATTATTTTTTCAGTCAAACATAGTCATGATATTTTGGAGAGATATAAAATTGTGTATTTTGGGAAAAGCACTTCTGCTTTGGAACTTCCCATGACTTGTTTTATATTTTTAAAGACTGTTTCCTCGTGAATTAAAATGGTCTTGTGTTTATACGATTTTGTCCTAAATACTGTGGTTGTCTTGTGGTACTGTGCTTACCTGTTAGATCTCTGCAGAGTTGCATTTCTGATGTATAAAGCATACTAGAGTGAGCATTATCTTTAATTTAGGCAGCATTGTGTACTTCTGTAGGGCATTTTTATCTGAAGCTTTAGAACATTTTGTAGTCATCCAACTTAATAAATATGGGTAGCTATGAATGACCTCTGTTCTATGGATGGGAACAGAGACTGCCTGTAACCTTGGTAAGATCCAACCACAAACTAGTAGTAGCCTAGGAGTTGGAGTTTGCGTTTGTGTACTCTTAATCTCTTGCAGAGTGTTTCCCAAAAGCCAGCGCATACATAATGCCAAAAGTGTCAAGACTGACTTGTTTCTGAAAGTTAAATGCTTTTTCTTAAGTAGTGACTTGGAAGGAGACAAGTAAAACAATAATTCTATCATTTACATTTTTTTCTTCTTCAGAAATTGATGGGGTTTTTTTTCCTGAATTTGTGGCACTGATTTCCCTAACTTAGTTGTACATTTTGTAAAATATCTGTGAAGGTTGTGTATATCTATAGAGGTCCTGTATGACCTTTGTTTTATAGTTCTTACATTTGGTTGTATTCTTTGTTGTTTAGAGAAATACTTTTTGTTTTTCACTTTCTGTTGTAGATAGATAGGAAAGGCAAGAGAGAGGTTACGGCAGGGCAGCACCTTATGTGGAGTACATACTTTTTTTTCTCTCAATTCGGAAGGATGTTTGGACACAATACATCATTCCTCTGGTCATACTCTCGTCTGTGAATTTTGGAGGTAGATTTTAGACATTATGAAGGTATTTGATATTGAACAGGATGTAACGATGGTATCAAATCTGTCTTTGTAAAGGGTTTTTTTTTTCCCCTCTGTTGATAGGATAGTTGTTACTTAAAAGCCTAAAAAAGATGATTATCTCAATGTGCTTTGTTTCTAGTAGGTTTCCTAATTATGGTAACTTTATTTTTTCAGACCAAAAAATGCCACAATTTACATTTCAGGGTTCTTGTAGCTGAATTTGTGCATGATATTCAGTGGAAACTCACGAGATAAAGTAAGACTTGTTAAAATTAGAGAAACAGCCTTCATATTAGTATTATTTCTTAAAAAACTTTATTTGTGGCTGTGTTTCTCATTTCTTCCAAATTATGAAAACTCCTGAGGTTTGCATTTAATTCTTATGGTGAGAGCTTCTCCCACTAAAGAGTACTTGTATGTAGCTTTTGCTTAAGTCAGCTACCCCTAGTCCTAGATTATGCAGTGTTGTTCTGCAATGTTGAGGCAATTTCCTGGCAAGCTTAACTTACCTAATGAAGGATACAGATTTATTGCATCTCTTCCATCAGTGGCAGTTTTTCTCTCTTCTGGATCAACCACTGCTGGAAAAATATTAAGCAAGAAGCAAGCAAACGTTTAGGCAAGTGGATTCACAAGATTGGTAGGAAAATTAAGTATGAAAACAGGGTGGAACAATGTGCATAGTAAGTTTTAAAGATAGTCGTAAATAATGGAAGTGTATTACAGGCTTCTAGATAAGGAATATGGCTACTTGATGCCAAGAACAAATTGTTCAATATTTTTTTCTTAAAAAATAAATTAATATTTAGTGACTTCAGCTGCTCTTGGTTGCTACTGTTATTTGGTTTAGTAAGGTAATCATGTTGTCTGTTGGGCAAACTACTTGAGACATTTTTAGAGACTGAAATTGGACCTTCTGTTCAGAGCTAGAATCATCAAAGGTCTCATGGGTTCTTGGTCCTGATTTTCATCTTCAGAAGCCCTGCTGGAAAGATGCAAGCTGGATACAATTGTCCCAGTCAACTCATCGAGATTTCTGAGTAACCATGGAAGAAGCAGGAGAATTGTAGCTGAAGCTGAGTAGATAAATTATCCTGATAGACCTATCACAGCTTGCACTCTGTAGATGAAACCACCCTAAAACATGCAGGTTGTAAGACTGTGCTTATTTGATGTTGAGTATTAATGAAAGTCTGTCCTCTCAAGAAGTATATGAAGCTGTCATTGACATAGGAAATAATGTTTGTATTTGATACTAAAGATGAGGAAATTATATTTTAGAGAAAGAACTGAGGGTAATAATGCAACTATTCTGGGAGCAGAAAGTGAAGCAAGAACAATAAAACTGGTCAGGTGCACATTGTATTAACTAGAAAAAAAGAGAAACACGGCTGTCAAACTGAAAAAGGGAACAGTGAAAAATCAATACAAGTGATGACAGCTGAGGAAGAAAAAGTAAAAGTGAAAATTGGGCTGAAAAGCCATTTCAAAAAGGCAGTAGACTCTGAAGAAAAAAAGTAATGAAAATAAAACTAGAATCTCAACTGCTGTAGTTGTTTTGTCATTGAACTACTGAACTTGTTTGAAGAACTGTGGTGTTACCAACATGGTCATACACAGCGAGGAAAAATTCTACATTTGTGTTCAAGAATACAGTTTTGGAGACAGCCCTGTGCAAGTTTACTTGTTTTCATTCTGTTGCAAACGAAGCTGATGTGCAGGTCTATACCAAGCTCTTAGCATTGGGAGCTTCCTCATTAGCCTTTTTCTCCAAGAGTCATTTGGTCCTTTTTCTTGCCTTGACTCTTTCAGCATCTGACTCATTTGTGTTCTTTATATCTATTTGTTGATTCAAAAAACTTGGAATGTCCCAGTGTAGCTTCTTTTTTTTTTTTTTTTTTTTTTTTCTTGTTCCCCTGAAACCTTTGCATTTTTCATGTCACTGCCTAATTATCCCATATGGAGATCCTGCAAATTCCTTTGCTGTTGGTCACTGTTCGATCAAGATATGGACTGAGTAGTTTGTTGATATGACCTGTCATTGTTCTGTAACAGTGTTTGACCCATTGAGAGAATGAGTCATGGATATTATTTTTTTTTTGTTATTTTTATGAAGAGGGAAGAGGGCTAAAAGACTCTTTAGTTTTGACACCATCTGCAATCCAGTAACATTTTAAACTGTTTTTGATTAGCCGTAAGAGGGACTTGTGCAAGTCAGGGCAGTCTTAGGAGTCTTAAGTCTTGGGTGTGCTGCTGTCCTCTGTATGAAAATTTTGTGCTTAAATGGCAAAGACAAACTTTCAAAGATTATTTCACTTTGAAAAAATGGGACTATTTTTCACAAGCTTCTTTTTATGAAATGAGTGTGCAGTACACAGCCAGAAAGATAAACTCTAAGTTTTAGATCACTTTTTGCAGACGTTTTCAATGGATAGGTGAGAGTTATGGCCACTTAGGATCACTTAGAGTCTAACAATGTATTACCAGAATTAATGGACCTTAGCACTTGGCCAAATGGCTACTTTTGTTAATGAATTCCAATTCTCTTAAATTTTGCTCCACTTACAATATTATTCATTTACTGTTCTGAGTAACACTGATTTCTTTCTGTACATTGTATGACGGTTTGCGCTGTCTTGATGTATGTTGCATGTTAGTAATTATCTTTGTGTAACCTTACTTTCTTTTTCTGTCAGTATACTGAAAAAACCCAGAGGCTGGATAATGTCTTTGGGTTTTGATACATTGTTTTTCAGCAGGCCTATGGAACAATCTTTGAATCTATGGGTAATCAAGCCGGGTATGCAAACCAGAAGCAAGTTGTTCTAAACTGATAGAAGTGAGGTTTAGATGAACAAGAGGGTTTTTTTTTTTTATTTCTGTGCATATTAAGAGAACAAAAGAAGTGTTGTTTTGAAGTCAGTGCTGTAAAGGAGCATAGAAATAATTCAGTACTCTACAGTGGATGAAACTTGACTTCTGTGGTTTAATTTGCTTTGTATCCAACTGGTGTTGAAAAAAGAGCAATCATTTCAGCTGAAAAATGAACATAATCTTGAATCAAATGTAAAACTTATTTTCAGGGGAAAAGTTGCGTTTTGAGCTACTTTAGCTTATTAAGAATGTATTAAACAAAATATAGGACAAACCGATGCTGATCCCATTCATTTTCTTTTTCAAAACATAGCTCCCAGACTCTTTTTCTTATCTTTTTATTTCAGTAGAAATGCTTGAGGTATGTCAGCTGCTAATTTTTAAGAGGAAGAAAGGGGACAGCAGGTCTGTGTATTCATAGAAGGGAGGTACCCCCCCCCCCCAGCTAATTCAGGAGTGACAAATGTTAAAACTGCAGTTTTTGTGATTGTTCTTCTCTCTTTGCTGTTCTGAATGAAGTTTGAATTCAATGCTGACTTTTGATATTCATATTAAACTGCCTTCCGGCTTCATCTTGTCTTTTTAAGCACCTGTTAGTAGGATTTTTTTCTTTACTATTATTTTCAGTTCCTAGCAAAACTTTTTCTAGTTTTGAGATTTTTTTTTTTCCTTCTAGTGTTTGGCATTTCGTTCTGTTTGAATGGTAGAACTTCGAAATACCAATTATAGTTTTTTGTGGTTTTGGGGGAATTTCCCCCCTGCCCAAACCCAGCTTGGAATTTCAACGTGATAATGAGTTCTTAAATCAACACAATCAGGATTTTGGTTTTTGGATGGAGGGTGAAGCTGAGGGGAAAACATTCCTAGCTTTATAGTTTGCATCATCACCACTTTAAAAATAGAACTTTTGATTTCACTGTGGACTCTGTGGCATGTGGAAATGTAACATTTTGTATCTAGGTAGCAAATTCCTGGGGAGCCTAAAGAGTTCCCTGGTTGCTGGTATAGTTTTGGGAGATGTGTATATTCTGAGTAGCGATAAAATGACTTGTCACTGGCTTTTAACCAGAACCCTGCATGTGATCCAAAGACTGGACAAAGTTATGTGAGCTTCACCGTCATCATGCACTGGGAATTCTTTCCGAAGCAGCAAATGGGATGTTCCTGAAGTCAGCTTTAAATATGGAAATTTTTATATCAGAGCTACTAACTGCATGAGGTTCTGAGTTGGCCGTTATAAGACATGGAGTGAGAAGTGCACAACTGTAAGCTGCACATTACTAAGTTATTCCATTCATGAAAGATTTGAACGTAACCTTTTGCTGCCTTTTATCCCTGTGATTAGCTATTGAGTAATAAAATTATTGTTGTTTTACTCAAACTAGAGTTAAAAGGATTGTATTAAATATATAAAGGATGCTTTTTCTTTTGTCAAGAATGACAGCCTACAATAAAGTCTACTCATTAGAATCACTTAGTTTGACAGTACCTCTTTCTACTGACAACTTCAAATTTAAACAAGAAATGACTGGAAATCTATTAAAACCTGGAGTATTTCTTGAAGTCTTAAATTACATTTTAAAATTAGTATTTTTTTTCTCTCTGTCTGCTTTGAAATACTCTCTTCATTCATTTTATACAGCAACTATTACACTACAAGTTGGGAAAGAGGAGTAAGAAAAAAAACACTCAGGCAACTTTTTATCTTTATCCATTTTGTGAACGAAGATGAACTTGCAAGGGCACACACAGGCCACATTTGTTCTAAACCAGCAAAGATGTGGTAGACAAAACAATTATTCACCGACTGCTTTGTTTCCTAACTTTTCTTTTGGCTCTAGCTTTCTTTAAAATGGAACTATTAGGAAATAATGTTAAGGGAGGGGTGTGTATGGGCGGGATGTGTGTGTGTGTGCATTTTAACCAGTTTCCAGTCTACATACTAAGATTGTCACCACCATAATTCAATTCTGTATTGCTCACCAATTGCTATGAAAAACTAAATGAAAGTTTAAAATGCGTGTGAACTCATGTCAGGTTTTATATGCTCTAACCTTAATCAAAGCAGAGCCTTTCTTGATGTAAACTTAATGGCTTCTGTATAATGAATCCTATTTAATTGCTGTCATCATATTCTGAGAGTTACCCGTTCATTTACATGATGAATATGAATCAACTTTTCCTTGGGAACATAGTTCAAGTGCATGAACAAAATGAACTAAAAAATAATTTATTTAAATCAGCTTCTTATTTGGGGTCTTTAGGCATGATTGTGTAAAAATTACTCAACGATTATTTAAATAGGCTCAGACTGATCATAGTCATCTTTGTGACCTGCTACTAATTTATCTTTTGGATTAATACCTGAATGTCTGTTATGCTGAGTCTCTAAACTGGTATGATGATTACTCCACATGTGCTTTGCTTGAAGGGATGCAGTGCAGACACACATCCGTTCTCTCTTCCAGTTACCTGGTTATTTCTTGTTATCTGCTGTTTGCCAGATTTAAGAGATGACTAATGTTTAAAAAAGTTACTCAAGTTTCAATATCTGCATTACAGCAGAAATTTACATTAGAGTTTAGATTAAGGATAATATTTTTGCAATAATGGGATTTGTGTCCAGTCTACATGTTGATTATAGGCATTAAAATATGAATTTCTTTATACCTAAGCTTTGATCTGATTCAGTCTCTAAATCTATTTCCAGAGCTGTATAGATCAGTGGTGGGGATTGTAGATATCAGAAACATTCCCAAAAGCTCAAGATATTGTCTGATATGGAAACTGAAATAGATAAATTTTAGTGTTCAATTGTCTGTCATCTGCTTTTACCAGTCTCAAAGGACTCCTGCAGCACAAAAAAAACCCCACAAAAACCCAAACCGGAGTTAACCTACTGCTTGGTGTCACATCTGGATACTTCCTGTTGCTGAGCTGGTGCACCTCAGTTCAGACTTACAGCACCCTCTGCTGTTCTGACCTTAGGGTTCTTCCAAGAGGAGACTAACACTTATTTCAGACTTTTTGAATGCAGAAAGCACGGCTGCTTATCTTGAGGTAGTCTGAACTTTTCTTTTTTCATTTGTGGCTAAGGAAGCATGAGCCCTGTTTTATGGAGGTGAAAATAGAATTTTTATGGAAGGAATATGGCCCCCCTCACCCCTCAATTTCTCTGTCAAGATAATTTTGCTAACAGAATCAATATAGGAAAGTAGTTTAATTATGTTGGCACAGCTCCCTTTTGTGATTAACCTTAGTGTGGTTGAAGAATGTTGTATTAGCAATAGTAAGTAGGTAAGGAGTCATAAAGAAATAGAACTGGAATTACCCTTCAGTGTCACAGAGCCCACTCCTCCGCTGCTGCAAGTAATCGGGCCATATGCTCCCTTCCATAACTTTTTCATGCAGCATTTTAAAAAAAGTGTTAAATTTCTTACTGTCCAGCAACTCATACTGGAAAGCTGTCCTGGAAATTCTCTCTTTGGTTAAAAAAAAATCCAACTCATTTTCAATATTAAATTGAGCATGTGTGTCAGTGTCTTTTAGTCTAAATTTCTTTTTGTAGTGAAACTCATGCAAACCTTAATGCATGCAAAATACTTTCCCTAGAAGAAGTGTATCTGCTTATCATATCCTTAAGTAGGCAAGTGTTACAGTCGTGTCTACCAGTGTTATCTGCTGAATATTTTTTATATCTTTCGTTTGTGATGCTTATTTTACATCACATCCTCTAAGTAAAAGTTAATGATACTTCCTAGGCATTATGTGCAGCATTGGAATCCCAGCAGATTAGGAATCTATTTAATGTGAGAAGTAAATTGAGAAATGTACTTATGGTTCCTTGTAGTCTTTTTCTGTTTTCTTTGCCCTGATTGTTTTTCTCAGAAGCAAACGTATCCCAAATAAAGAAGATGTGTATCTTCCAGTGAAGCACAAGCTGGCTTCATCAGTCTGTAGTGATATGTGACCTTGAGATCTTTATTCCCTTTTTTTTTTTTTTTTTTTGTTCTCCTGCTGGAGATACTTTGATTAAAATGGCTTTTCTCTGTTTTTCAATATTCGATGTTTGTATTTTCTGTTCACTGATCTCAACTCAAATAAAATAGAAAAATAAATCAAAACTACTATTTATTTTTAAAAAGGTATCTTTTGATTTATTAAGGTTACTATCTGACAACTGAGGTACCCACAGTTAAAAATACAGCTCCTAAAACTTTTGATGAAGCCCTTCAGAAAGTACCCTGAGCTTGACTTTTTGCAGAACACTCCTAAACCTTACAGCTTTCAATGATCTTTTGCTAAAAGCTGAAATAAACAGAAAAAAACTTTGCAGTATGCCTTTGCTGACCCCATGTTACCTCAAACTAATCAAGAACAAGATCCAGATTAGTACACTTTATATGGAGAAACCTCTATTGCTAATCTTATCTTGAAAATCCAGAGGCTAACATGTGAGTGTGTGGAACATTGTAATTTATGAAAAATGGTCTCTGAGGAAGGAAAATTTCAGCCCATTTAAAGGTCAAAGCATCTTTAAGCTAAAAAGTTACTGGCAACTTAAATGGATCAGAAAAGCATAGGGATTTTAAACATAGATGCAGTATTCTATATAAGTTGTGGGTGTTTTCTTTTGTTATGCTTTGTTTTCTTCTTCTCCTGGTATAATGCTTTTTGCATTACGATGGCAGACTAAGTGACTACTTATATTAAGAGACTGCTCCACTCCTCCCAGTTTTCCTCAGAGAGAAGCACTCACTGTTTTCTGTGGTTGTTGATTTAGTGCCTGGGAAGAATGAGGTTTTTTGGACCACTTCCTCATCACTCTCTCGCTAAGGGAGTCTGCGTCATTGAGAAGTGTTTAACCTTCTGGCCCTGAAGCAGGACTGGAAACTTTGCTGCAAAATCTGGAAGCTAAAACTAGATCTTGAAAATGAGATTTATGAGAACTACTTTTGCCTTTGATTTAATTAGGACAGGAGATTGCAGAGCTCGATTTAGAGTTTTGAGCAGCTAATAATTTGGAAAGTGAGCAGGAGGGAAATATTAGTTCTTTAGTGAAGAATTGTTAGTAACAGGTTTAGGGGAAGAGGAGAGAAGAGTTGGGGGCAAAAGATGGAAAAGTGTAGGAGAACTGTGTGGTCAAAGGCTGTCCTAAGATCATAATTCTGGCATTGTCAAATGCTTAAGTAGTTTTTTTTTCTGATTTGTGTAAGGAGGTTGGTTGTGCATAATTTGATTTATATAGCATGACAGTTGGAAGATGTTCATGGCAGAACCACATCCTGAAAAATCATTGTGGAAAAGGAGACTTCAGACTTAACCTTGACGTGCAAGTTGGTTGTGGAGAGCTAGGGGCCTAAATTGTGGAAGCTCTTATTTCCAGAAGTTTGAACAGATACTGCCTCTACCTGAAAACTTACTGACCTGGTATGTCATATATATATATATGTTTCCAGACATTCAGCTTTTTTATTTCCTTGCCTCTGCCATCTAGACCATTGAGGTTCTTCTAAGACATTTGCAGCGTTTCCAGATATCTGGCTACCGTCCTGGAACTACACTCCACGAACTGTGAGGGTAGAAGACATACAGAAATCCCAGACATTTCTGCAGCATAATCATAATAAACCTGGCACATATTGAAAATTTTGTGGTTTTTTTGCAAATTAAGTATAGAGTGTGCTTGTAGTATGAAGAGTAATCCTGGTGTGTCCACAGAGTGTTGGGTTTATTCTATATGCTCTGTCAGTCTACACAGGTTATCCTTGTATGTTTATCTTCAGGATATTTCAAACAGAAATGTGGCATCTCTCTCTCATTGGATCCAGCCTCTTTATATATACATTAAAGAGACTAAAATGAAGAAGCTTGGCTTGAGGGTGAAATAACAGGAAATTATTTGAATTGACTTAATGATTTGTCATGGACTGATTGAAGGGACTTTTCTTCACTCCTCAGTTTGTCATCAGTGCACCTGCTGCTTAGCCCCAGCTAACTTGGATCTAGATTGGACAATTGGGTTTCATTGTGAGGAGTCTAATTCACTTTTGAAAACAAAGCCATGTAAAAAAAAAAGTTTTCTGCTGAATCAGTGAGCTCACTCTAGAGCATCAAAAACAAGGACTGATGAGAATCACAGACTCTTAAGGGTTGGAAGGGACCTTGAAAAATCATCTAGTCCAACCCCCTGCCAGAGCAGCACTACTGAGAGTAGGTCACACAGGAACTCATCCAGGTGGGTTTTGAAGGTCCCCAGAGAAGGAGACTCCACAACCCATCTGGGCAGCCTGTGCCAGTGCTCCCTCACAGTGAAGAAATTCTTTCTTTCGTTTCTTTAGAACCTCTTATGTTCCAGCTTGTACTCATTGCCCATTGTCCTATCATTGGACATCACTGAGAACAGCCTGGCTCCATCCTCCTGACACCCACCCTTTACATATTTGTGAACATTAATGAGATCATCCCTCAGTCTCCTCCAAGCTAAAGAGCCCCAGCTCCCTCAGCCTTTCATTATGAGAGATGCTCCACTCCCTTAATCATCTTTGTGGCTGATGCTAGATTATTTCATCTGTTTTTTGTAACATCACTCAAACTGTCTATACTGAATAGTGAAACTGAGTAAGGTAGAAGAGAAATAATTTCAACTCTGAAGTCATCAATAGGAAGAGAAAACTGCTGGACACTCAGATCATGGAACCAGTAAATGGAGATAGTGGCCTGGGAGTGAGTCTAGGAGTCCAAGAGAGAGAAAAGATCAGGCAGCAAAGAATAATAGACAGTGCATAATGACTCAAATAAAGAGTGTAAAGTGTATAAAACAAAATGGGTGAATTTTTTTAGGAGATTACTAAAAATCTGTGCATTTCCTTCTGATAAAGTGTGTAGAGTTAGATTTTTTTGTTTGTTTTTACTCTGAGTTTGTTCCAGATCTACGAATGGACAAGCATGTGACTTTAAAAACAGTGGTTACACACCTATGACAGAAATGATTGAGGCTGGAGTGGATCTCTGGAAGTCATCTTCTCCTACCCTCCTGCTTAATCAGGGCCACTTAGAGCCAGTTGTCTGGGATTACATCCAGATGGCTTTTGAGTATCTCCAAGCATGAAGACTCCACAACCTCTCTGGGCATTCTGTGCTAGTATTGGGTCACCCTCACAGTAAATGAAAGTGTTTTCTGATGTTCAAAGGGAACCTCCTGTGTTTCGGTTTGTGCTCATGGTTTCTCTGGTCATGTTACTGGGCACCACTGAGATGACTGTGATTCTGTCTTCTATATACCTTCCTTTCAGAAAATTATACACATTGATAAGACTCCTCTGAGCATTCTCTTCTCCAGGCTGAACAGTTCCATATTTCTCAGCTTTTCTTCATAGGAGAGATGCCCCAGTCTGTCATCATGATCCTTTGCTGAACTCTTTCCGATACGTCCATGTCTGTCCTGTACTGGGAAGCCCAGAAATGGACACAGCACTCGAGGTGTGGCCTCGCCAGTGCCGAGTAGAGGGGAAGGATCACCTCCCTGGATCTGCTGGGAACATTTCTCCTAATGCAGCCAAGGATGCTATTAACCCTTTTTTGTCCCAAGGGCATATTGCTGGCTCATGTTCAACTTGGTATCCACCAGGATCCCCAGGCCCTTTTCTGCCAAGCTGCTTTCTCACTACTCACCCTCAGCACCTGTTGATGTACCCTTTGGGCTTGGCTCTTCAGACACTTTTTAATCTGTCATCCTCATCCAACTCATGCTTCCATCAGCTCTATGAGGATGTCTCAGGAGACAATGTCAAAAGCTTCACTGAGTCAGGGTAGACAATATCCACTGCTCTCCTCTCTTCTGCCACATCTGACACTCTACATTGTAGCTCAAACCTAAAGATGATTTTGCCCAATAATCTTACTCAGGCCAAAATACTTTCTGATAGGAAAGAATTGTGGGTTCACAGTAAATTTTGACTTACTATAGCATAAGTGCCAAAAGGTAGCATATGGCAGTGTCTTGTTGAAGTTGTTTTTGCTCTAAAGAGTTTGTTTGTAAGAGACTTCTGTTAAGGCAGCTGTTAGACAAATGGGAAGCGAGCAGCCAAGTCCTGTCAGATCATAAGAACTGGCAGGAATATAAACCCTATATATTCTTCAGTTGATTGTTTGTCTAGTGAATTAGATCATCAACCTGTTTGCTTTTATGTGGTCACACTTTAATGGCCCCTCTCTTGGGTCTGGATTTTTAACACAGATTCAGTAGCCAAAGAAAGAAGCTAGGATTTCCAATTCCAATTCTGACTACAGAGTCTGTGTTGCATGTAAATCCCTCCACTTGCTTTAACCCAGTTTATCAAACCAAAGAGGTTTTAATATAATTGAATTATTTAGAATCTATAAATGCGAAGTTCTAACAGATGAGTTATGGTAACTCATACCAAAGGGATAAAAGAAGATCATAAAGGGATGCCAGGCAGCTGATGAAAGGTAGTGACCAAAGAGACTTCTCTGCATATTTTTGAGGTGAGCTCACAGATTTAGGAGGGGGGAAGCAGAACAGAAAGCTGAGGCCCGAATCAGTATAAAATGTTCCAAACAGAATTATCTTTACATTTATAAGCACTTCAGCTACATGCCTTTCAATGCTTTTAGCCAGTTGGAGATTAAAACTCTTAAGATTTTACAGGTTTTGCTGGCGCAACAGAAGAGGATACACCTTCCCAGTTACTTGCCATTTCTCTTCGCTTTTATGGCTGGGATTATGAGAACTCTTGGATATGAGATAAAATCTGTTTGAAAAGTAATTGTGCTCATTGCAAAAGGAGGCCTGTGTCTTTGGTTCCTTCCTCCCACTTTCTTTTAGGTAACCACATAGGTCAGATCAAACCATGTGCAATGTTTATTGTGCTTTCTCCACCTCTCCATCTTTCTACCTTTTCTGTCTTTAAAATTTTGCCAGTGATGAGTGCTTAAAATATTGTAGTCTCACATAAATGGAAAGCTCTTTGGGGCAGAGGTTTGGAACATGGATATGTGCAGGCTGAGTTTAGGATGTAAAGCTACTGTGTTATGTTTTGTGGCGGTTCTGTATACATGTGAACATACACTGAGGTACCAAGCAGTAAAAGCAAGGTAGCTCGCCCTGGTTTTCATTGAAGAGAACTTTTGTCTTCACAGCTCTTTCTGTGCAAAATTACTGTTTCTTGCTTGAGCCTGTGTTTTTGTGAGCTGCTTTTTCCATCATGAACCACATTAATATTTTAGGTCAATTCAGGTTGTTTGGGGAAAATACTATGTTTTGGTCTATTACCTATAGGTATTGTGACCAAATCTCTGGGGAGAGGTAGAAATGATGGATGAACTGGGAGCTGTACATTTCATACCAGAAATCTGTCTTCTGGTATAGCCTTGAACAGCTTCAAGGAAAAGAAACCTTTGGTTTGGTTAATCCAGAATATGATTTATGTTAAAATGTAGTCCATGGAGAAAGTGGTAGTACTGTCAAAACCATGTCTTCCTGAAGTTATAGGCAAGTGAATCCCATGAGGGCATTAAAGGACTCTTTCCACCATAGTACAATGAGGACATTTTCCCTGCTAATCGAAAGCTGAATAGTTTAGTGGCATGCAGGTAAAAACTATCCCAAATCCAGTCTTACTCTGTCTCTCTCTTGAGATGCATACTTTATGTTCCATTAAAGGTCTGAAATGTCAGCACTTGAGGAGGGGTGATGACTCCCTGCTAGACTCTGGAAGCCCTTTCCAGGATTGGTGCTGTCCATTCCATGAGATTAAATGGTTGTGTGCCTTGACATTGTCTTGGGCTTATTCCATATTGTAGTAAAAAATTTAAACTCAAACATACTATACATTTTTAAATAGGAAACAAAAATTCAGTTGTTGAAGCCACCAAAAAGCTTGAGATTGACATCAATCCAAGGAAAAGCTGAGTTTCAGTGCTAAAGGAGAAGTTTGAGCATTTGATGCTGGAGGTGATTTATAGATCTTTGGCAATGCAAGACAGTTCTTTTACATTCTAAGGATGAAATTTCCTGTCTTAAATAATCTTCATAATAGCTGGTTTTTTTACTGTGTGATGAGGTGAGCACCCGTGACCATGGAAAAGGAGACCACTGCTTTCAGTGGCAGCTAACCACCTAGAAGTCTCGTAAAACCTCCTCTCCTACTTTACCTCATCCAAGCCTCCACCACTTCCCAACACAGCATTTAAACCATTTTTTGAGAAAAAGTTAACAGTCAAAACCCCCTCACATATAAAATAATTAACATTGGCTACTAACATATGAAGTGAACGGGATGTCTTTTAAGAATTACACCTCCATTAGTAGATAGATGCTTTAAGCTGGGAAGTAGTCTTTTGCGACCACAAAGGGTGAACAGGGACTTTAATAAAACTCTGGATTCTGGAATTGCAATTCAATGTCAGATTAACCAAGGATATTTGTCATATGGAGCCTCAACACTGTTGTTATTGCCCACGTAACTCGTGTTTGGAGAAGGAACAGTAGCTTTCTGGGTAAAAGTCACAATCCTGTAGTGAGGGTTTACTTGGTAGCTGTTCTGCTGATAGAAACTGAGAAGAAAGTGGTTTGCTAATCCTTTACATGCAGTGTGTGAACATTGAGCACAGCCTAGCTGTTTCCTCTCTTGCTTAAGTAGTTTAAAAATAGACTGCATTTTCCAAGTGTTTGCAGGTAGCCCCTTTGTTCAGCAGGAGGATTTGGTAAGAGGAGAAACTTCTTATTGCCAGAAGCTGAAACTATGTGGGAGGGAGAAGTGTGGGATATCTCCTGCTCAACAACCGCTGGAATTAGTGACATAACTTCTCAAACTCTCAGACATGCCTTAACATGAGCAGAAGGGTATCTTTCTTGTCCTTTCCCATTTACTCCCTACTAAAATGAGATTGTAGTTTTAAGACTATTTCAAATAGCCTCCTTTTTCCACTCTATCCTGCTCACTATTCACCTTGGTCTGGCAGCAAGAGCTTCCTCTTTTTTTTCTGCTCTGGAGAGCAAACACAAATGTTCTGGATTTTTCTGTTTTCACTTGTTCGTAGTGGTTTAATTGAAAGTCTGTAATATCTGCAAGAGGAAATGTTAGAAAAGTCTGATCTCTTATGCTCAATGTTCTTCACTGGGCACAGTTACAGTTCCCTACATGTCAGTGTTCCTGCAGCCTCTGTATATTCCTGCCTATGTTTAGTGGTAGTAGTGGGGAAAAGCACATCTGCATGTGTGAGAGCACACCTGCCTACCTTTGGAGAGAGGTTAAAGTTATTTGCTGTGCATTAGCAGACCTAACTGTAGGTGGGAAGGCTCTTCTCTAACAGGTAAACTACTGCTCATAGGTAAAAGCAGGGAACTGTTATTCTTCACTTAGTCTTAATTACTTTAGAGCAAGATGGGTAATAGCTGAACTAAAGGAATATATGGGGATTCTATTGCAATTCCAGCTGAAGCCACTCTCAGTTAAGCCCTTCCACTGGAGATACCCAACCCACGTTTGGGATGCTGCAGAGCTGCACAGCTCTCGCTGTGAAGCCTGTTGGCTTAGCAAAGGTAATTTGAGCTAATCTTTCTAACCTTGCACTGGAACAGAGTGAGAGCATTCATACAACCAGTTCTGGGGGCGCAGCAGGGGTTGTAACTTGAAGAAGGTCTAGTAACTTTTAACTATGAAGAGGTATGTGACAGTGTTTGCATATAACCAGAATTTATCAACAAAATGGTAAAAATAACAAATAAGATGTATTTGGATATGTGTTTTCAATTTACTTGCTTGTTCTTCTTGGGCTTACATGCACAGTGGCCTGAAGTTGTTTGGGAACTAGCTATAAAACTTCTTAGTCCCTGCACTTTCATCTTACCTTCTGAAGTTTTCTGTTGTGGACAGAGTCCTCCCACTACATAAGCCAGACAAATCCACCTGCTAGTTGCATTTCTTCTCTTGGACAGAAATAGTGCTGTAGTCTCTTTGCAGATGACCTTTGGTCAGCGATGCTGACCAGGTGAGTTCTTGGTTTGAGAAGGGGAAAAGTGGGAAAAGTAATAGGTATCGGCTTCCTTTCTTCTGCCTCTCCTTTCTCTTGAGGTCTGCAGAGCCTGGGGTACACTCAGGGCTGAACAACTCGGTGTTAGGGAGAGGGAGCTGGGGCATCACTGCATGCAACACTTCTCCCTTCCAATGTTTGGTTTGCCTTGCAGGTTGGAAACTGCTTATCTACAGAGTTAATCAAATGCAGATCAGTGTTGCATTCCTTGGGCTGAACTGATTCTTCTTGCTCCTGTGTTTTGCAGATAGGGATCGTGGATTTCGTGTGCCTGTTTTCAGGGGAAGGCAAACTGACATCTTGGCTGAATCCCAAGGAATGGGGTGGGTGGCAGAGTTTATATATGTACTGGGGGTTATTTGGCTTTAGCTGCTGTGTAAAGTTCACTTTGGCAGCTGAAAGATGCATAGAGAAGCACTTTCAGAATTAGAGACAGTGAGGTAATGAGAAAGTGACATAGGAAAGGAAGTGGTGGGGGGGAGGGGAGGGCTCAAAATGTGTCTTGACATCATCTGATAGGTTTTTCAGCCTGTGCAGCAGCTATTTTTATGCTTTCAACTCTCAATATTTACAGCTCAATGACAGCCAACTTGCCAAAAGTGAGGGTGGTGGTATATCCCAGAGTGGGTTGGGGGACTGAAGAACCACTCAGAAGCTAACAGCAAAGGTTCAGGTTCTCAGGCATGCCTGCTGCTGTTGCCTTTTTTTACACCTGTATGGTGGTTTACCTTTGGCTACCTGTCACGTTTAGGAGTTTTCTGAATGCTGACTGGCAGCAATAGCTGTCACCAGCTAGTTGAAAAGGTAAGAGTATGTAAACTTCACGCTCTTCCTGAGAACTGGAGAAGCAAGAATGTACAGTGCTCCCAGCTTGGCGTTTCTACTTCTTCATGAAGGTCACTGTTGGTGGGAGGCAGGATCCTGGGAATATACCAAGCACACTCACGTTACATACATGTGATCCTTAGCTGAGAAAAAGTAAGGGACACTAATGTCTGTATGAAGTCTGTGTTTATTTTGAAGTATAAAATGAATAGTCATAAGGCATTTAAGCTTTACAGTGATGTAGGTACAACATTCTATTATTTTTCCAGGTTTTGTCCGCTTGCTAGAACTGTCAGAGACAGATCTTCCCATATGGTGTGCTCATACTTCTTTCTGATGGTTCATCTGGCTCATGCCTCAACTCAGATCTTTCTCAGACTGCATGAGTGAGCATATATTGCAGCTCTTTGCCAGTTTTTAGCAGTACATTGTTTATATTTCATCTCTAAATTGTGTGCATGCAGATCCTTGCAGGCATTGTGTTTTGTCTGAGAACATTATTACTGGGAGAAGAAAGACAAAGAAACCTGCACTGAGCTGCAAGGAAGACTGGAGGTGAAAGGAGGAAAACGTTTTTTTTTAAGTTAGGGAGGAGAAGGAGATTGTAAGCCATTTTCTATCTGCTCAGTTTGAATTGAAAGAATATATTGTTGGGGGGGAGGATGGGATGACACGACTAGTGATGCAGTGTTACAGCTGAGCTGATCCAAAGTCTAGCCTATGTTAAGACTGGTGTAGCCCTTCTCTCCTTTCCCAGCTGTGTCCACCAGCTATCGTGCTCATCCCACCTGTTAGTAGGTTGAATTGTCTCTTTAAGATACCAGATGAATGTCAGAACCTGGTATTAAGGAGGCTAAGAGAGTGCATGGCTGGGAGAAAGGCAGGAGAAGGTTAACTGGGAGTGATCCAGTTGGTGGTAACAGGCTTTAAGCTGTAGCATACTGCAGTTCTGGTGCTAACTTTGCACAGGCAAATTTTTGTGTGCTCCTGGAATTTAAAGGTCAAATGTGTACAGCAAGTTTGGAATTTAGGCTGGAGGTGGTTCGCTCTTTCCAGATTTCTCTTCTAATGCAGAATGGGAATTTGAAAAAGCTGCTGCTTATATGCTGCCTTGGCTTTTGACAACAGTAAAATAGAAGAAGAGAAAGTTAATTAATTCATTTGAATTTGTTCACAGTAGTGAGTAATGATAACTGACATTCAAATACAGGTATTGCACTCCATGCCCAGCAGGACTCAGAACTAGCAGCAGCATCTGCGCAAGCCATATGTGCACCTGATGCTTCTTTATATTTCTGTATCAGGGTATAAATAGCAATGCAGCATCTTGAGGAAGAATACATTCCCACAGTCTGTATCTCATTTCACACTTGAAAGTCAAAGGATGTAGGGCTCGCTAGCCAACATTTTCCAAACCAGAAACCTGTGGCAAATACCTAGGTGTTGTTGGTAAAGGTGATCTTTTTGCCAACAGCACTGCTGCTTATTCTAAGGTGAAGGCTGTGCAAGACACAAATGTCAGACATATATTGATGTGGATTGATCCTACCTTTCTGGAGAGGCTGAGCAACGGAAACTGTCGTTGGAAATCCCACCTCTGCCATGAAACAGACCTTCCCATTTACCCTCCTGTTTTCCAAAGTAACTCTCAAAGTTGCTCATCAGCCTTGACTTGTTCTCACAGTGCAGTGATATTTTTGTCCATGTGATCCACATTGCTCATAGCAATGAATGCTTATAGCAAATTTATTTTAACATGCTCTGGTCATGTCTGTTGTTATGTCAATCTTTCAAGCCCCACATCTGACACCAAAAAGGACTGTTGTGGTTTAACCCCAGCCAGCAACTGAGTACCATGCAGCTGATTGCTCACTCCTCCTCCTCTCAGGGGGATAAGCAGGAGAATTGGGAAGAAAAAGTGAAACTCATGGGTTGATATAAGAACAGTCTAATAATGAAAAGGACATAAAATATATGAATAACAACAACAATAAAAATATATACTACTAATAATAGTTGTAATGAAAAGGAATATAACAAAAAGAGACAGAAAATAAAACCCAAGAAAAGACAAGTGGTGCACAATGCAGTTGCTCACCACACGCTGGCTGATGCCTGAGCAGTGATCCACCCCTCTCCACCAGCTCTCCCCACTTTATATACTGGACATGATGGTCTATGGCATGGAATGGCCCTGTGGCTACTTCAGTTCAGCTGTCCTAGCCATGCTCTCTCCCAACTTCTTGTGCACCCCCTCGAAGGCAGAACACAGGACACCAAAAAGCCCTTCACTTAGGATAAGTGCCACTTAGCACCAACTAAAACATCAGCAACATTATTCTCACACTAAACCCAAAACGCAGCCCTGTAGCAACTATTAGGAAGATAATGAAGTCAATCCCAACCAAACTTTCAGTTCTCTTATCAGTACATCAAGATCTGACAGAACGAAATAAATTTTTGTTTAACTTTTTGATGCTCATCAACATCTAGCAGCAGTGTCAGTGTTTCATACAAGTCAGGTTGCTCTTGGTCTTTACTCAGAGTTTGCAAGGAGATAGCCCAGAAGTGCTTGCTCATCTGTTGAAAATACACTACAACCTGTGCCTCTTGGAATTTGTCTTCTTACAACAAGTGACATTATTCAAATCATAATTGTATAATTGCTGCTTCTTTCAAAACAATAAATAACACAATTGGACAAATTTGATGCTGTGGAACAAAATTTTAGAATGTCTTGCTCAGCAAAGAAAAGATTTATCTTTATTATTTACCATTTTACTTACCATTGAGCCAATCATGTTTTTCTTTCCAAGCTGTTTTCTACATAGGAAGAAACAAAAGTACGTCTGTATACGTATCTGCAGCTCTGCAATAATACATTGAGAGGATCAAGTCTTCATCAAGTTGAAATTGTCAATTATAGCAGCAGAGGATTGATTAATCATCAGACTGACAAAAGTGGCATTGTATTCCATGTATTATCAACTACTTAGTGCCTCTCTTCTTTCAGTTCTTGAAGTTTTCTTCATCAAAGGCTGAGCAATGTCTTAGGGCTCTTCTGGCAATATGTGGGATATTGATGAGTCAGCTGCATGGAGCAACTGGCTCACATCTCCCAGGCCTTATACATGATAGTGAGCTGCTACCTCAGAGGCTCTGTTTGGCAAAGTGGTAGCAGTCTTTCACCTCTGTAGCTGAATCTTGTAATTTTCACCACTCAGATGGTGTATTGCTTGCCAGAAAAAACTAGGATTGAATCTGGCACAGGATAGTTGTTCTTCAGTTATTGTGGGACATGCCTGCACAGAGTATGAGGCCTGATTCAGTGTGCAGCCCTGCATTGCTGCTGAGAGATCTGGGCGGTGTTCAAGGCCAGCTTGGATGGGGCTTTGAGGAACCTGATCTAGTGGAAAGTGTCCCTGTCCATGGCAAGGGGGTTAGAACGAGATCAACCCCTTCCAACCCAAACAATTCTATGGTTTTATGATTCCTTTCTCCTTTATCCTATCTTTAACATTCTTGTGGTTTGCTAGGCCAGCTTCCCAAGGCAGCTCTCTGCAGCATTAACACTGCTAATGTTCATGCAAAAGCAGGCTCATTTATGCATATGATGCATAATTTGACCTTATTGGCCAAAGTTCATTGTGAAACTGAACGTTTGCCTTACTTTTACAGTTCCTACATTTAAGATGAGAGTTTCTGTTGAGTATGCATTGGTAATTGAGGAATAATGCTGTTATGGAGCTTTATGTTTTACCACCAAAGGTATTTTATTGGCCCTCAGGAACTTCAGAGTTTGGATTTTTTTCTGAGTGAAGGTTGAACATTTCAGAGAAAGAAGAGCACTATTGCAAGTGCTCAGAAAAGTCACTGATGCCACCTAGCATCATTATTTAATAAATTTGTCAAATTAAGTATATTGATTTGTAACTTAAAAATAAGCTAGGTTGTTTTGTTCCTCTAGTGCAGCCTATGGCAGAATTTAAGTAATGATTTTAAAATCTGATTTGAACACCACTTTTCTCAGATATGAGCTTCATTATAAAAGGCTTTTTTTCCCTTATTACTCCAGCCTTGCTCTATGAAATGAGTTGGATGCCTCTCAAAACTATTTGGAGATTAGAAATTTTTGTCTTGATTAGAGGAGAGGGATGCAGAATATGAAATTGAGACTGTTTCAGTGGGGTTTAGAGTACTCATCTTCTTATTTTTGTAATGTCCATGTGGCTATCTTTGCTTCAGGCTTGTAGGATGATACCAATGACTACTCATATTTTTTGCTTTTTCTGGAAAGATACCAGAGTACTTTTTTCAGGTGTGTGTATTCACTGGACAGCTCTTTCTTTTTCTCCCCCTCCCAACCCCCATTTTTCCCTCGGACTTCATTGCACCTTTTATAATGATATTAAAAAACAACAAACCAACACATCTTCTGAGATTAAAAACCAACAAAGCCACTGACTGTACTGGTGAGAGAATCTCCTGGCTGTTGCTCAGATGGAGTATGCTTTTCCCTGTCCACTTCCAATTCCAGTATCATGCTGGGCAGTATGTGTAACCAAAATTTGACAACCATATAGCATCAGTTCATGATGTGCATTAAATAAGGTGAGATGACTGTCCCCATGCAAGCACAGATTATATAGTTTTAGTGCTTGCAGTAGCGAGTTATTGACTGAGGGCTGCAGATTATCTTCAGGTAGAGGTTTCTGGGTGCTTCTGGGTCTTGGGTGAAAGGTTTTAAAGGAGGAAGAGGTGATGGCATGCTTGTACAGAAGTAGCCTACTGTTGCCTGTATGTCGCCTCAGAGCGAATGCAAGAACTCTGTTTCCTGTTCTATATCAGTTTAGTTGCCTTCACAAGTAGAATTCCATTTCTAATAGTTGAAACAGGAAGGAAAAAAAGGCAGTGTGGCTTCTGCAATCAGTAGTGGTGTTCTAGCTGTGTGCATGGCATGCATATACAGTTGGGAGATGCAGGAGGATAGTGCTCAATCACATGATATTGCCTGTCTGGCAGGTGTCTCTAGTGTGAGTAGAGAAACCAACTGTTCACTATTTTGGGTGAATGAGGTTGGCTGTCAGTGCAAGCGGCCCCATGCAGAAGTCCACGCATCTGTTGATAAGCACCGCTCTGCATACTGGGATCCTGAATGCTTATAGCCGCTTGCTGAAACAGTGAAGTTTCTATCTGAGCTTTGAGATAGTAGGATGAAAAGTTTTTTCCAAGAGCCTTGCTGATTTTAATCTTTAGATGTTGGCTGTCAGGATTTATCTGTTCCTCGAGTACCTCTCTGTTCCTATGCGACCACAGCCTTGGAATCTAACAGTAAACTGATTTTTTTTTTTCCCACTCTCCTCCTTGGTGCAAGTGACCGAAACCTGGTAGAGAGGGATTGTGGTTGGGTCTCTTGTGAGGATTAAGCACCCTTTCCACTAGCCTGGGACGCCTCCTGTGTTACAGAATCTGCCTTCAGGTCCAGGGATTTCCTCTAATATGTTGGATAAAGCCAAGACACTCCAGCCTGCCTATGTCGGGATTGTGCCGCTTGCAGAGACTGTGTCAAAGCAAGGGAAGAGCTGTTCAAGCACATATCAGGATTCATACCACAGCTTACGAGAAGGTTAGCAGGCTCTGCTTTCTTTGTTGTAGGCACAGTATAATTGGTTTGTGGGTTGGGGTTTTTTTCCTTTTTTTTTTTTTTCTTCTTTTCTTTCTGTTGCATATTGAATCCGCCTGCTTTTTCTTTTCTGGGCAGTAGTCCAGATTTTGGGTTTCCCACTGACTCCTGTGACCTGTTGTCCCTGAGGGCACTCGTAAGATTGTCCCAGGACAAGGTTTGAGCTCTACATGTAGTGACTTGCAGTGCCTGGACCTTGGGACAGTTTCACTTGCATTTGGAAGTTTTCATTTCAGAGTTTAAATTTCTTCCTCTCTCCTGAGTCTATAGGGCTCTTGTGAGCAACATTTAAAGGCTTATTTTATTAAAGGTGTAAAGACTTGTTCTGGAGTGGCACCTCTGCCTTGAAGGAGATAAGAGTATGGTGTTTTAAGTTTCAGTATGTTGCTGTTTGGAGAGTGTGGAAGGAGTGGGGTGTGTATATCTCAGTATTTTTTAGATTTTTAGATAATGGTGTTTTCCTGCAAATATATGCAGTGTTTTTTTTTTTTTTTTTTAATGGAGGTTTGACAATTCTGAAAGATTATGTAAACAGATAGAGGTCAAGTTTCAAGGAGTGATATCTATGAGAAAAAGAGAAGATCTGGAAGGACTGAGAAAAGACTGGGAAGATGGAAACAGACAGTGATCCATTCATGGTGCACAGCAAAATAAATAGCAACAAACAGGAACTGGGAAAAGATTACAGGGAAGAATGGCAGAACATAACAAAATGACAAAGGCAAACATAACAAGATCTATGTTTTCTCAGAAATACTGCATGCATCTAGCTACAGGTGAAGTTTTAATAGGAATTTGAAGGAGTGAACGAAGATCTTGAGCACGGTGGCCTCAGAAATAAGGTGATAACTGCTTATGAGAGCAAGTAATGTGATCTGAGAGAAGTGGAAAATGGCTTTCAGTGACATTTTAGACAGAGAAGTGAAGTAAATGGTGGTAGGAATTGAGGACAATAAGCCAGATAGAATAAGGCCATGTTTGTTGTGGAAAGATGGCAAATATGTAGAAGACAGTTTTAGTCATTGCATTTAAAGAATTTTTCTGTCATATGCATCTCTAGACCTGCTGAGGCTGCCAAATAACACTGCTCAGTTTCTACCACCTATTGTCACTCCCTCTACCACACCTCTTTAACGGATATCAAGAGTTGGCTTGTTCTTAGATTTAAAAAAAATAATACTGTTTTCATTTCTTGTTTTCACTGGAATACTCTTTGTCAAACAAATATTGAAAAGGAAAAGAAAACTAAAGTCACAGCCTTCAAATTCAAGTTTGGGAGTCATAAATCCATTAGTATAGGCAGTATTCCCAGATTATTTTGTCTGCTCTGGTGGCAAAGACCTGCAGTACATCAATCTTCAGAGATAAAAAACAAACCCAAATAAAAAAAAAGCCAGAACTTGCAGCTGTCTTGTATTTACAAGACATTGATTTTCACAGAAGGTGAGCACTCTGCTTTTGTATGTGCCAAGATACATCTTTCATTCAGTCACTAAATATCACAGGCTCTACAGTAGGATGACATGTAGAATGTGGAAAATGCATTCTGTAGTACTTTTAACAATATAAAAACGTTTGCTACTGTTTCAAGTTGAAGTGAGTTAAGGTCATTGAATTCTTTTGCAATTCTGATTATTGAAAAAGCTCTGTTGATTCTGCAATTCTGGCAATATCATCAGCCTACCCCATATCTGATTAATAAAACTAATATCATATGTGATGAGGAAAGCTACTTTCTACCAGCTACCAAACAGGAAGGGTAAGGAAGAGAAACAGAGATATTGCTAGCTTATTTCACGTCAGAAGAGAAAAGAATAACCCTTTGGCTTTGCTGATGCTCAATTAAAGTCTCCTGCAGTCTCAGGATGCTTGTTGTTTTTGTGCACTGTATTTTGCAGAGCCTAATTGTACAGGCAGTGGAGAAGCAGATGCACTGATATGTAAACCCTTAAAGGAAATTCTGAAAGTCCAGAATTGTCATTGAGCTGAATATATGACTTGAACCTTGGTTTTGGTCCTCCTAAAAATGGAACAGCTTAGTGTTGGTTTTGCCCAGGAGAGAAAAATTATGCATTTCTGTTCCTCACTCTTTACTACAGACAGTAGTCAATTGGTGCCACTCTGCTTCGTAAAGCAGGGCAAATAATAGGTGTTTATATTATGCTGACAGTGCTCCTACCTATTGTCTTAATGAATCTCATGAGAAGCAGCTACCTTGAATAGACTTTGTCTTGTTTCCTTGCCTCTGGAAAACAGATGGTCTCATAAATCTGATTTATTTCATTTTTTTGAATTGAGACTTGACATTAAAGTTTGGCAGCTACTGATCTTTTCCACACAGAAATGGATTTGACATGGGGAAGTTAAAGGACATATGCTTGTATTTTTCAAAGTATGTATTGGGGCAGTTATTTGTAAAATCCCTAGAATTCAGGAATCTACAAACATGTTTTGTATTCAAGAATGCCTAGGAATGATTCAGTTTTCAATAGAGTCCAGTTTGCAGTTCCTAGACCAGTTAACACAATGGTGTGGTAGCCCCTCACGAAAGACATGACTCACAAGCTCCAGGAAATTTCAGAAAGCTACTCAAAAACCCAGTTAGCATTCATGTGAGTCTAGCTTGGAATGAAATATTTCCAACAATGAATTCCAACTTTTCCACCTCCACGTGCAATGTCTTTCAATCCTTGCTCTTCAACTAAATGCTTTTTTGTTTTTTGGCAAGTCCCCTCTTCAAAAATATTCCGTGTGACTTGGGGGCTGACAGTGAAACTCACCTGTCTTTTTCCAAGATTTGTGTCTCAGGGTCCAGACACACCAACAAGTTCCTGCATGCCATCTGATCTGCGGGAACTGCGTGTGCATTCTTGGTCCACAGCAAATGTGAGGTAATTTGAGTTAGCTTAGCCTTTGATTAAACTATTAATATCTGTTCAGTACTTTGAAGAGATCAGGAGTCATACAAGTGCTTGTTAACATAAGGCTTTCTTCAGGAATGATCTAGACCTTATTGTCCTAAGGCTTACAGACACCTGAAAGGTAATGCCAGTAGAGGGCAGAAAAACCTCCATGTGTAGACTTGGAAGCTCTGGACACCAAGGAGATCCCCAGTTAAGAGGGCAGCCCTTGCCTCCGAGGCATCTCACAGGAATTCAGGGTGACATTTTTCTGTAAAGGCCGATCTTTGTCTTCCTAGTTCAGAGGGGACTTGAAGATCTTGTATGAGATGTCCAAAAGATGCCTCATGCAAATGCATGGGTGAGGAACATCAGAAAGCAGTCATAAAGCATAACAGATGCATCTCTGAGTTATGGCCAGATGTGTCCTACAATTCAGAATTCTTTATGCAAACAGTGCTCCAGCAGAAAAACATAGAAAATGTGTTGGGCATATGGAGAGCTGACCTGCTGGCATTTCTTGTGGCACATCCAGAAGCAAACCAGGCATATGTTGGTAGTGTCCCTGCAGCTTCACGTTATGACCACTCTTTGTAAATGTTACTGTGCTTAAAAGGTGCAGTGAAGATATAATAATGATAAATTGATACGAAGTTGGCACTAAGGCAGTGATGTAAATGTATTTTTGCTTAATTGCTACAAGTATTTCAGAATATTTGTTAACTTCATGACATGAGTGGAAAACTTTGGGAAAGGGTTAACACTGAATGACCAGGACTTTTCTGAGTCAGTCCTTATCAGTGGAAGGAGAGTCATGGCATTATCCCTGGAGCTGAATTCACATATTTTGTTGGTCCTGCTGCCCCAGTGTGTTTTTAGTTTTTTTGGATATGACATGTTTTCCCCTCTTGGAGTTTACTGAACTATTCCTGTCAGTGTAATGATCCCCAGCTGTTCCTTTAGCCCTAGCTATTTTCATGCTGGGAATGGGAGGAGGAGGAGGAAAAGGACAGAGCCTAGCTTGTTTACCACAGTGATCTACTTCATTTGTCAAAAAACAGCTACTCTAAAAACTTTGTTTAGCACAAAGTAGTACTGAAAGGAAAGAGTTGCAGACTCTTTCTGCAACTGCAAGGAGATGGATGTAAGGACTCAAAATATGCAGAAAACAAAAAGAATAGAAACTGGGTGTGGTGTGATGGGTACAGCTGTCAATAGCATTTATGCAGACAATGCTTTGAACCAGTAATGATACCAAGTAAAAGTTGCAGTAAGTACTTTCCTGCCTGATCGACTGAATTTTCTTCACAGTTGAACTGAACTTCATGTTGAATGGCAGGGATGCTGGCCTATTGATAATCCCAGCAGCTGGGAAGCATGTTAATAAAGCTTGAAGAAACTTGCCTTGCTTTGGAATTTTTCATGATTTGATAATTATCTGTTGTTTGTTTTTTAGAAGAGGTATCCATATGTATACTTTTAAACAGCAAATGACTGATGCTTAGACTTCCTTGGAGCTGTTGAAAAGCAGATGCTCTTTTGAAAACAGAACTATGATACTTAGATTGACTGTTTTGCATCCAGAAACAACTTCTGCAGTTAATGTACTTGTTCAGAGTCCTTGCCAGACAGATGTCACTGCGGCTCTCCTGCCCAGAGAAGATAAGGGTCAGTGACAGTTGTGGTTTCTGCATGCGTTTTTGAATCCACATCAGGCTGCCAGTGTAAATCTTATCTCGGTACTTTTCATCTATAATGTCTGTCACTAGTCACCTCAGATTTTTCAGCATTCTGTCACACCTGCAGATCATTGATCAACAACTTAACAAATATCTATACCAAAAATAAGTGCCTGCTTAGATCTTTCCTTTCGTGCCCCAACTCTCGTCTATCCAGCCTTTTCTGAGCATTGAATTACTGATCTTATCACCTGCTGCATCAATAAATTTTGATCCAAAATGTTAAAGCGGCACATTTCTTGGCAAGAACCTCTATGGTCAAAAATGGGACATGACCCCTGATGCAGCTTAGGTTTATCAAATAAAAACATGCAGTGAGCCTATGGGGCAAACTGTTTTTGTTGCAGGAGGCCTGGTAGGTGGATGCATCGTCTGCTGAATGGCATAACATGGAGCAGAACTTAACGGTTTTCTTCTACTGAGGCTAGTGAAAGTTAACACAATGTTTTAGCAGGCAGTATGTCAAATTTACTAACTTGATACCTCTCCAAACTAAAAGCAGATGGACAATAATACACTGCAATGTAGTGATTACTCATAAGAACAATAACATACTTTTTGCTTATCAGTGTGTTCAGGATATTTCCTGGTGTTCAATGAGATGGGTAGAAGAACTGCACAGGTGACCCACTGTCAAAATGTATTGTGTACATAATATAGTAAATATTCTTCCAAGAAAACAAGGATTTGAACTTTCTAGTCTACATCTCTGCCATCTAAAAGTAGACCTAACCTGATGAAGCTAAGAAGAAACGTGAAAGAAGGTCAATAAAAAGGAAGAGGATATATTGCTTTGGGACATGGATTCCTTCCAAAATTCACAGTGAAAATCAGCGAAATCCAGGCTTTATGGTATATCTTATTTTAATACCACTTCTAGGAAGCAAGCAGCTGTAAAGAAAAGCTTTTGTGAAAAAGTAGCTATATGAAAGTTTTCAATATGAGTGCCCATAATGGATTTTTCTGCATGGTAGAGACAGGGGTCATCTGTTGTGGCCATGCTCGTAAAAACTTCATTCTGTGGTCTCCATCCCCAAAGGCAGCTCATGGGCCTGTCACCATTCTGAGGGTATTTCCTGTAATGTCTCTGCTACACCCTACCAGCTGACACATTAAACATCTCTTTTTGTAATGTTCCTCACTAAAACACTTGTCAGGGCACAATAGCTGTGGCTGCTTATCTGGATTGTTGGGGAGAGGGATCTGAGTTGTGCTCTCTGGGTGACAGAAGGAAAAGATCCAGTTTCGACTTCCTTGGTATGGAGTTTACCCAGCTTCATACTGCTGTGTTTCTCGAGTATTAAATTAGCGGAAAACATAGCTGTTTTTTTTTTTGTAGGAATTGAACATGGCAGTAGCTATGTTCTTCGGTTACTCATCTCTGCAAATTTCACAGCAGGGCTGACAGCCAGCATGTACAAGCTCCCTTTGTGTAGTTTGGTCAGTATTATAAGCAGCGTGTAACCTGTCCTTGCAAACAGCTGTGGGCTTGCTTTGTTATTTTGGTGAATGCTCTTTCTGGTACTCTTTTTCTTCACTTGCACTTTCCTAAGCTTTCATATCTATTTCTTTCATGCCTCTTTCTGTATTGTGTGTGAAACTCCTTTAAACCTGCTTGCAGATCGCACCTTTTTCCATGCTCTGATGTCGAAGTCTCCCTTTTCAGAAGAAAGGCAACATTCTCGAAGTAGATGCTAAACTAGTAGTACCTTTGTGCCTCACTAAGAGACTGTTTTACTGCTGCTAATAATAGCTGTCACATTGACTGCAGGCTGATCAGAATGAGGATTGTGTCTTCAGGACTGACATGTGACCGTGACTCTAACTACAGCAGTTGCAATGTCACCACGTAGCTCACTCTCTCCTGCCTCTCTGCTGGAGGGAGCAACAGAAAGGAAATGTGTCTGCCCTTCATTTGCTTTTGTTCAGAGTATTAGCAAAAGCCCACTTCTATTAGCAGCTGGAGAGATTCCTCCACCGTGTGTTGTGAGTGTGGGAGTACCTGCTGCTTCCATCAGTCTCCTCTGTGCCCTTCAGAACAGGACTGAGCCCGCAGTAGCATTTTTGTCCACCAGTCTGAAGTCAGTGGTCATGCAGGCCGTTCTGGACTGCTGGCTTTTTTTAGTTTGCTGATTGACCTGTTACACAGATTTATATTATTAAAATAAGTGCTCTCCAAGCTATAAATAAGAACTGCATTGAGCCTTATAGCTGGATTTGTTTTCAATGCTGTGGATCATCCCTCATGGAAAAACCCAAGGAAGCTGGTCCTGGAGATCTGTAGTCCAGAGTTTTGGAAGAAAATAAATATCCAAATAAAAAAAAAAAAAATGAAAGGGAAAAAGTAGTAGACAGATGTCATATGATCACACTTTAAAGAGTTTGAGAGAATTTGATGTCCTTGTTATGTGCAATGCAAATTCTGGGAATTAGCTTCCATACTGGGCTGATGTGAACTAACTTACTTCTAATATGGAGCGATATGATGGCCGTAGTGGAATCTTGTACCTTTTTTACAAGTAGAAACAGAATTGTAATAAAATTTGTACTTGTCAGACTGTTGTACTACAAAGGCTGGGATCTTTACTGGAACCTCAGATCCCATAATAGTGGCATATGTTCTTTGCAGTGTTTGAGAAAACGACAAAGATGCTTCTCAAAACCATGAATTAAAGAAATATGGTAATTCCTTGTAGCATCTACCTGAAATTCTTGCTAAGAGAGGATGCAGGGGCTTGGACAAAAGCCAATGACAGGAATGCTAACCAGATAGGGAATGCTTGTGCATCTTCATTTTGCGTGACATGCATGTTGAGCAAAACCACTTTTGTTCCATGTCCTGTAAAATAACTGTCAGCACAATCACCCAAGTGAAGCTGGGAGATGCTTAAGCTATCTAATTTAAAATTAGATAGGCCAGCTTTCTGAGTTCCCTATGTAACTGGTTAATTACTTCTTCTAAAGAACTGCTGGTTTTGTATTTAAATTTGCATACTTCTAAGTACTTTTTCCTACCACTTGTGGAAAACCACATTTGCTCTCATTTGAATTTGCTTTAAGTAAACCAAACATCTTTAGGTGATTAAGAATCTGCAATGGTCTTGGAAATACTGAATTATTCCATGTTTAAGTGGAAAACCCCAAAACACATCTCATACTTTGAGGTGCTGCAGCTGTTGCCACAGAAGTTCTGTGGTATCTTGACCATTAGAAGATTTCTGTGAAGGGAGCTTTTGACTTCAATCTGTAGAGGGTGCCCTGTGGTAGAAGGAAGGCTGAATCATTGGGTCAAGACCACAGTCTGTGAGAAATGTTTGAGGAAGTTTTTTTTGCCTTGATTTGGAAGGCTGTTAGTACGCTGTAGCTCTGTGCTGTAGCAGAAATTGTAGTATGGGAGGTGAGCTATGAAGGAAAAAAAATATTGGGTTGTGTCTTATATTGCTGAAAGAGGCATGGAAGGATTTGCTCATCAATTTTAGTATTATAAACTTGTCTAATCAGTCATATGTTTTATGGATGTTTCTTGGCACTATCTCAAGACTTGATTTTTTTTTGTGCTTATTAAAAATACACATTATCCCTTAAACCCAGAGTTTTAAAGATAATGAACTAGATGATCTTTCCAAATACCTTCCAACCCTTAATATTCTGTGATTCTGTGAAAAATTGTTCAGATCCTGATGTGTCTTCAGACACTGTGTTTTTTCTTTTTTTCTTCTGTATAATTTTTCAGATAAATCATGAACAACACTCATGTCTCATCTTTAAGGAAGATGATTGTAACTCCTTCTTAGCAGCAAAGATACTTCTGTTTTTACAAGAAAAAAAAGAGAAGGGTTCAGACACACTTTTCTCTTGTGTAGCTTGCATTTTTTGCTGTCACATTAGTAGACATCTCTAGATCTGATTGTCAGGCTATATCTACCCATTTTGTCTTTTTCCTTTAATTTGTCCCCATCTGCCATGTCATATTAAATTATCTCAGAATATTTCTTTCTAGGTTCTTCTTTGCAAGGTGGTTAAGGTCAATGTTAGCTCCTCCTTGTTCATTGTTCTGCGGAAACATGTAAATCGCTATAGACCATGACTCAAATTTACACTACAGGGAGTTGGAAAATTCTCTGGTTTTCCCCCCTCAAGGCTACTCTTCCAGCTATAGGTAGTAACAATGGATATATAGATGGCATCAACAAGCACTGATGACCGATAATGTTTACTGTCTTATGATTCTGGTGTGTCAATTTTAGGTAGACCTTTCCACCTAGATATTTTGTTACAGGTCATCTTCTTGAATCACGCATGGTAGTCAGATTCCATAGATATGGATATGTGCCTTGTTATTCACACGCTTAGTTTTCACCTAACCAGTATTACTGGAACGAAATGGTTTTATAAGAATCACAGAAAGCAAACCAACTTTTCCAGTTGACAAGCTTGTTGCACATTTGTACCTGTTACATGTCTTACTAAATATACCAGGCTATATGTATTTCAGTCTAATTTCTTAAAAATCTTATTTTAACAGTGGGCTTCTGCCTGTTCAATAGAAAGAGAGTAGGCTTCTGTCTGTTCAGTAGAAAGATTTATGTACTAATAGGAAAACATATATCAGATTTTTAACTTTAAAGAAGTCAAAGCAGACATTGCATTAAAAAGCAGCAGTGATTACAATGGTATTAAACCACCCTAAATTTTACATGTTTGATGGAAATGTCGGTAGTTAAATCATGCAGGGAGAATGTAAAGGCAAAGGCTGTAAAATGCACAGAAACTGCTAGTCTTTATTTTAAATAAACATTAAAAGAACCCTGCAAAATTCAGAACGACTTTCATAGTAATAAACAAGTTTGCATATATTTAGAGTCAAATACATGAGTAGCACCCATGAAATAAACACATCAGTTGTGTGCAGTACTGAGTACTCAGACTGCACACTTCTAAGACTATGAACTGTTTCTTCTTTTTATATCTGCACATTTTACCACCCCAGAACACCATTGCTGACTTGAGCCTTTGAGAACCACCGACAGGAGTAACTATTCTGTCCTGTCTGGAGGTGAGATCATGTTATATATCATGATATTTGGACCATACTACTGCTTTTGTTTTGTAATGCTATGTCTTATCAAAACTAAAATAGCTATAAATGGTGGCTGTATCTTCTAAATACAGTTTTAATTAACATTATTTTGATTTCCACATTGTATCGAATTTTATATTGGGCCTCAAAAATGACCTGCTGAGGTACCTTGTTCTGTGCTCCTGTTGTGAGGCAGCTACCTTGTGGTAATACATGAGGATGAAAATATATCCTTTTGCTTTTGATTGTGTATTTGTTTCTGGTTCTGTATTCTTTGGGGACTAGTTTCTTCTGTAGGTTGGGATCTTTCATTCTGTTAAATTAACCATATCAAAGAATCTGAATTTGTCTGCCTCCACTAAGAGAGCTATTTAATGCCTCATAACACCAGATCATTAAAAGATAATACATGCAAGTATTTCACCATCCTTTGAAAACATTTAAAAAATCTATTCTTGTATCATATTTTCCTTCCAACAGCACCCTCCAACAAAAAGGGACTAATGCCCTGTGTCATGGCTTAACCCTAACCAGCAACCAAACGCCATACAGCTGCTCACTCACAGCACCCCCCTGCCCTGCTCCTATTTTACATGGGATGGGGAGGAAAGCCAAAAACAAGTAAAACTCTTAAGAACAGTTTAATAATTGAAATAATAACTTATACTAATGAAAAGGAAGGTAGCAAGTGTGAAATACTATATGACCAAAGAACATTTTTAGTTGTTGAAGCTTTTGAGAGTTTGTTTTTACTAAGAAACAAGCTTTTCTTGTCCTGAGGATAAGAGTCAGTTCTCTCTTTTTCCTCTTTTTGCCTTCTGCAACGACCAGTCACTCATTTTTTCTGTACTTTTCAGCTGTTTTGAAAAGCTTTTGGGCATTTGAGACCCTGAAGGCTTTTGGAAGTGCTGGATGGAAAAAAGCCACCCTACTATTATGTGACCCACATGACATCCTTGTATTATTACTAGCACATCTACTGTGAAATATTTTGAAAGTTGTTGCTTTGGAGGTGAAAGTTCTGGTTTATTTTTCAAGAATGTCTTGATAGAGGTTTTAGGTCTACATCAGGCAGAATTGTACTCTAAAGCTTACTAAGAGGATAAGAAAGAAAAGGTGGTCATGGAAACAGTTTCAAGTCCTCTATACTTGATTGGCCTTTGATGCAGCTGTATGGCTTTCTTGGTTAAACCTCCTGTTGGGCTTTGTGCCTACGATCGTCTCTGCTGGATAAGTGCAGCTGGGTAAGGAGTTTTATCAGTGTTGCCCAAACTGATATGAGACACCTGCCCATCTGTATTGTGGCAGAACATGCAGAACATGCTGATAAGTGGTGCTGCTAAGACATCCATTTTCATCATTCGTGTCACCTCCAGTCAGGAACTACTCCTGATCCTGGTTTTGTTTCTCTGCTTCACAGACCTCCTCTTTGGGTATATGAAGAGTGATCCCAATCCCACATCACACAAAGAGAAGACCACAGCATGAATATAAATAAGAGGCTTTTGCCTCTAGTGTGAAAGGTTCTTGTAACAATTTAAGACACCAAAACAGATTCTCCTCTGTCCTTTACTCTCCAAAACTCCGTTTTCTCTGTAGTATGGTTGTTAAGGAAGAGATGAGGAGACTGCCTGCATTTTAATAACAGCCATTGTTGCTGCAGTAAAGAAAAGAGGTAGTGGGATGTGAGATAGTCTCAAATTGTAAAGAAATAAACTTCTGCTTAACTGTCCATTTGCCTAGGCTTGCTCTGAGCTATTCTTTAAACTGCATTGAGATGAACAGGGCTGTATGGCTGCTAATCCAAACAATAGTGGATGCTTGCAAATTCTGAGGATCAGTGGTGTATCTGCTGCTTCTCCTTCACCCCATCGAGGGACGTGAATTTTTGGCATCCACTTCCCAGGCTGGCAAACTGTCATATAATCCCTGCAGTTTGGGTGTCATTTACAGTCTGCTTCACTTAAATGCTTCTCTGTTAACTGCGCAGTCTGCTTAAATGCAAAGCCAGCGTGTATTCCCCATCAGCAGTTAGTGGATTAAAATGCTATTAGGCTCAGAAAATTGCCTTTTAAAAAAGGCCTGAAAAGTTGGCTTTCTTTGTTGGCAACTTCCAGTATGTTCTGTGTGTTGGGGGGGTGTGTGTGTATGTGAGTTTCTGTGCTGTCGACAGCACCACAAAAACACAGCTCTGAAAAAAGTTGTCCACCTCAGTAATTTGAGTTACTCGCAAAATTCATTTTGACTCATTGATCACAAACTATCATAGCTGAATTTTTCTTACAGCGTCTTGTGGACACTACTAAAAATTTGGTAATACTAACCACCCTTTGCTGCTTCTGTACAGAAAGGTGTTGCAACTAAAGGAGCTTAGCAGATGCTGCTCTTACTGATGTATGAACCGGAGTCTAATCTGGCTTCCCGTTTCTGAAGCATGAAAGGGCTAAGGCAAGTCAACATTTGTTGAGGCATAGCAGGCATAGCTGAAAAATGCTCAGAGACCATTTTCAGTGTGAGGGAAAGGTTTTCTTACCACATCTCCAAGGGACTGAATTCAGTCATAAATGTTAGGCTACAACCTCCACTGAAAATAATGGAGTTGCATATTCCAAAGCTGAATTTGGCATTGGCTGCTGGTCAAATGTGACGATTTAATCAGAAACTAGGAAAAAATTATCCTCTCGATGTAATTAGAAGGGCTGCTGCTGGCAGTTATGTGGCACTGTGATATTTAAGTTAGAGGCCCCAGTCCTACACAAGCAGCTGTGCTGATTTTGTTCAGCAAATATCCCACATCGTCGCAGCAATCTTTTATGGTTGCGTATTATAATTGAGTTGGTTGCATGTTATAATTAAGTTGATTGCATATAGGCTGTTGCTTTCATCTAACAGTGTTACACACGTGGTACTGAAAAACTGAAAAACATGTGTGGGCTACAAATGATGGCCTAGTGCCATGTCTCCTTAGGCTACATTCTCTGACCCTCACAACCTGTACCCTGTCAGACCCACTAAATGCTAGGCCAGTGAAAATTCTCCTAAATAATCTTTGTCACTGCTGGAAAGTGGAGGTGTTGATGAACTAACTGGCAAGTTTCCATCGCAGCTCGTGCTGTATTAATGCATTCTTCTGAGTTAAGTGGATGTTGTAGCACAGGGCTTTCCAAATGGGATGTGCAGAGGTGCTGAGCAGAGTACAAATAAATGACTCTGAACCCTTGCGAGCAATAAAGTGCATAGTTTGCTTTTTACTGCTTTTACTTAGGCTTGCACTTTCCTCAGCATAGATAATGAAGTTAGGCTAATTTCACTTGTTCTTCAGTAGATTCTGTATCTAATCGCATGGCTTATTGATTGGGTTGCAAGGATGAATTTTTCTGTCAGGCAGACTGCTTCCACTGAATTTACAAAATCAATAAGTCACGTCTGTGAGCATACAGCCTATGTAGTTAACGTGCAGTTTATGTCTTGAACTATCCCTTTTTGCACGAGTATCCCAGCCTGAATTCCAGGGAGTTCTGCCTCCCTCAGCCCTCATCTATAGGGTTTTGTTTAGCTATAGCAGCCATCTTCACTTCCTGTTCTGCACTACTTCCCCTGCCGTCTCTGTTGTCATCCACCATATGGCTCAGTTTATTCATTACCTCAGTTGGGTGACCTTGGGATTCCTTAGAATAAAAGGAATTACTTAGAATAAAAGATTTTGCAGCGATACGAACACACGCTCTCTGTAGCTGTAAGTCTGTGTTCAATCTAACATGCCCAGAGCCTCACCACAAGCTGCAGTTCAGAGCTGTGTGCTTCTCTTTGCCAGTCTGTGAAAAACAGGAAATGCAGAATAGTGTTTTAATTTCTCATTCTAAACCTCTCTTGCTTAGTGACGTAGTCTCTAAGATGAGATTTATGGGTTCTTCCTCTTGAGATGCAGAGGCTGCAGTCTGGTTTCTGTAGTAGTTTTGGCCACACGATTGAGCACGAAGCATCGTTTAGAAACAGAAGGGTTTTGAGATATGTATGCGTAAGGACAGGCATGCTGTTGCAGATTTAGGTGACGAGTTGCAAAAACCGACTTAGCTCATCATAAATATGTCTCCTTGCTACTGCTAAGTACTAATGCACCCCTCTACTATGACTGGAGTTGTAAATGTCCTGAAAGTATCCATATGGGTGCACCCTCTGTATATTAAGTATATACTGCTGTGAGCTGCCACCAGCCATGAGCAGCCAAAAGTAAGCTCTGGTCCTGGAATATGCCAGTGGGTTCCCTATAAAGGCATATTTTTTGGTAAGACAAACAAAAAATAATCATATTTTGCTGTATTTCACTAACGTTTGAACTCTGTTGGTAATAGATGTACTGCAATGTTATTTATCTCTTAGTATACCACTCCCTCTCAATTCTCCTTTACCCCTCCTCTTAAACTGCTGACAGCAGCACTCTATACCAGCTCCCAGGTTTCTCTGGAGTGTTTGGCTAATTCTTGAACAGTTCATTAGAGATATAAAATCCTTGTTTGGACTTTGAACTGTATTTCAGATTTTTTTTCATACATGTGAAGTAAATCAGTTATATTAAATTTTGAGTGGGAAAATCAGAGAAGTAAACAAAGCCCACCCACAAAATGTTGCACGGACTGTGACAGGAGTTGAATGAAAGGAATAAGTAGAAAGGGCACCAAACAGGGAACTAATTTTCTAGCCAGCAGATATATACTGTCCTTTATATAACCTGATTTATTCCAAATTGGAAAGTTAATTTAAAGTACAGGAATAAAGGAAACAGGAGACTTACAGTGTGTGGTTGAAAGACTTACACTCCAGTCAGTCTCTGAGTAACTTTGAATTTCTCTGGTCGTTCTAGACCTTTGGCTGAGCTCCATGTACAACAGCCTTGGATTGGCTCTCGGGGCATCTGTTAATCTATATATAGGATTCACACACTTGCACATGTAAACAGGTGATCTCCTAAATATATGAAATGGCATTGGGAACTCCAAGTGCTTATTTAAGCCAAAGTGAATTCGGGAGTGAAATGAAGTAATCCTTTTTGCCCTCCCCCCGCCACAGAAATGAGCTGTATTGGGAAAAAAAAAAGTGCATTATGTGCTGATTGTAGCTTGTGTCTAATATGTATGTATATACATTCATAAATCCCAGGAATTTCTCAATGCTTATTAAACTATCCTGAAAATGACCTTTTTCCTATTTCTCCAGTTTAGTCCTCTTGACAGTTGCTAATTTCTTGCTATGAAGGGACATGGTGTTTAAAAATGAAAGGTGCATATAATGGGTAGAGGAAAAGAGTAGTAGATGTTAACTGATATAGAAATCAGATATGTTTAGAAAATTTATAAGGGAAGCGGAAGCCAAGAAGGTAATTTTAAGTCATTTGATGAAATCTCAAGCTGTCTGGCTGAGACTGATTTCTAATAAATATTGGAACAGAAGGGAGACTTCAGAAGGGTGAAAGACATTTTGCATCAGTACTTAAGAAGGGTGAGTGAGTAAAGAGTGGCTAATCTGGTATCAGTCCCAGGGGAAAAAAAACTATGGAAAACATGAAAAAGAATTTCAATGGTATAAATATAGCAGTGTTATAACTCTATTCAGCTTTTCAGTTTGTGAAAACAGGTCTGCTCAAATGCAAATTTGTGGTTGGGATACATGAAATTTGACTGCTAGGGGTTTTGTCTGAGTGTAATATACTTTTATAACATCTTTACCTTAGAAACATGGCATACTTTGGTTTTAAAAAGTGTCTTTGAATACATTAAGAACTGCTTAAGTGGATTAAGAACTGACTGTAATCAAGAAAGCAGAAAAGTGTTTGTAGTTGGGATCAGCCTGGTGTAGATTGGAAACAAATACCGTGTGGACTGACCAGAGGTTTGTGGAGACATAAAAAATGATGTTTAAAAAAAGGGTTTAGATGATTTAGGCAAACTGAGACAGTTTGGCAAAATATGCATAATACAGGTGAGGAAAGAGTTATGCACCAAGGAGGAAAAAAGCCAGCCCTGGCTGTATGGGGGAGTTTTTTTGCTGAAAATCTCTGGCTCTGGGAAGGAAAAGATAAATAGTAAGTGTAGTTAGAAATGGGAAGAAAATTAGATGGCCCTAGCAAGTAAGTAAGAAAGTGGCAAAAAGGGCTAACATGCATTGCTAGATTGTGTAATTATGAAGACATGAGTAATGATGAGATTATCTGCACTTAAAGGTGAGGAGATGAGCCTGATGCTATAGGTCTGTGCCTTGCCTGTATTCACAATTTAGTGAATTGTGCTAATTTAGGGTATGGAATTGAATCCATGGAATGGCTCACTAGTGGAAATAATACCATACTGTGAGAGATTTAATGTGCCATTACCTAATAGGGCTGAAATCACTTAATGGCATACAGCTGCTGGAAGGATGAGGTCTCACTCCCACCTTATGTTAGTGTTAGCAAATACTTTTCTCTATGGTTGTCCTCTTCAACTCACTAATGAGACAGAAAGCTATTCCCTGTTTTGGTTGAGCCGTGGTCTTTGTCATGTCAGTGAGTCCAGCCACCAGTCAGGGAAACACGAGAAATGGCGTGGGGAATGAGAGATTTGACTCTTGTTGCAGCAAGCTGTTGAGATGAAGTGCTTGTGTAGATGTGTCATGACCTGATTCGTGTTTCGATCACCTCAAAACGAATCCAGCAAATGATGAGCTCTGTGAAGAGGCCAGTCGTGAGAGTGCATTAGCCCTCATGCTAGCACAGAAGTAGGAGTGTGATCACATGCTGGGTGGGAGGAAGAGTCTGGGGCTACCGCTTCTGTTTGCAGTTTCATAGCCAAATGAAGGGCCTGTTCCTTCCCCTCTGTGTTCCCTCCTCCTTGCTCTGGCTCTTGCCTGATCCCACACAGAATTAACATGGTGCTCTGTGCACCATTCCTCCCACTCTCTCTTCCCAGTATTAAAAGTAGTAGTTTCCTGCCCAGGATGCATATATTAAATTCTAGTTTGTCTTAAGAAACAGAAGAGAGGTAACTTGTTTGCACACTGAGCAAACAGAAGCACTTGCACAGGTAGGCAATATATTCTCCCTGTCACAACCTTTCAAAAAAAAGGTACATCAAGAGCCAATGGAAGTGGAAGCTAGATAAATCCAAGCGAAAATTCAAGTGTGCATTTAGGTAGGAGTCATTCGTTGACATGCAAACAGTGAAAGAAGTGATGGATCTCCTGCTACATTAATATGAACACTAGAATCTTTATTGGAAGGTGTATCTTAGTCAAATGCCAACTGTGAATAGGAGGTCGAAAGAAACTGATAAATTGTCATGATGTGTGTCAGTAGATGAAGTGGGATCTTCTTAAATGTTTTTGATCCCCACTTTAGGGAGCATAGATTTGGACATAATGAATGTATTGGGTTAACAAAGTAATTGAGAGAGGAAGGATATGGGTTATAATGGGTTTGCATAGTTAGACTGAACTCTGGTGGTTCCACTACATCTGTGTGTACTTCTTATATGTGGACTGTAACAGCAGACGTACGCTTGACAGAAAAATGGAAATGAAAACAGGGAAGATGCCTGTGCTGTTCATTTTACAGTATTTTATATTGAGTATGCTTAGGAGCTTGACTTTGATTGCAAATGGTATTCGATGTCTGTTGATGCATACTCAGGTTCACCTAAGTTGATATATGTGTGTGTGTGTGTGTGTGTGTGTGTGCACGCACATGCATGTAATTTTTCTTCTTCAGTTTTGAAAGGTCCTTTTCATATGGGAGCTGCCTTTGACTGCAAGAACAATCTCTAGCATGTCACTTTTATTGTGTACAGTGAAGGGAAACAGCTGTTACAAACTAAATGTTGAAATTACGACTATTTCAGAGATTTGCATTTGAAAAAAATTGCATTTCACACAGGTCATGAGTGTGTTCTGTTATGCTAAAATAAATGGGAAACTATCTAGTGATAAGGAATACCTTTTTCTGTGGAACAAGGACACTTCTAGACACATCTATGATATTTCGCTTTCGTGAGATGTTTCTGAAGGTGAATTTCTGCATTGAGGAAAGAAATCAGCCTTGTAATTTAGAGTAATGACCAATAATTTTGTCATATCAATTTAATCTGCGCACGGTAATTAGAGTTTTCAGGAGTCATTAGCAGCTGGCGTGTCACTCTGTGTTTATTGGAGGACTGTCAGACGGTGTTTCTCTTTGTTTTTCAATATTAATGGTTTGAAAAGAAGTTAGTGCTCTAGAAAGAATTGAGAAAGAGGCCTGGCTTTGTGGATTTTTATCACCCTGCCAAGACCCTGCGCAACTTCCTCTCCCCGTTGCCCGCAGCAGAATACGGAAACCTAGGCCACTTCTGCAATCGAAGTGGGGCAGGGGAGCAGGGTGAGAGGGAGGTCTTTTTGTTCAACTGCTCGCTAGTTAGTGCCTTGGCATCCAAAGAAGAAAGCAAATGTCTCAAATGCGTCTGAAAACGTCTCATCGGTTGTTTCTTGCACTGATGGGTTTCCTTCTCTTCCCTCTCTCTGCTGTCGTGCAGTGCTGCAGTTGAAGCTCCAGCAGCGACGCACACGGGAGGAGCTGGTGAGCCAAGGGATCATGCCGCGTAAGTACCACTTAAAACTCTTTGTCTTAGTGGGTTTATGCATGTTTTTGAGCAGAGGATGGTTTCACGTATCATTTGGAAGATCAGATTCTGCATGATCTGTTTCTGCATGAAAAACATCTTACAAGAGCCCCACCCTGTCCCACCCAACCAGCTTGGTTCTTCTGAAGTGTTGGTAAGCTTGGTGCAGGGCCACCTCCGATACCAAGGAGGAGAGTAACAGCTCTAAACCAAATTATGCTCCAAAACAATGTTGCTATTTGGTCACAGTGCACAAGAGCCTTCTGGAGAACATACTATGTTAGAAATACCTTTATATATTTGACACTCGCTGGTAATCACTATCTGAACAGGCTTCCTGCCTCTGCAGTTTCTGTTCTAGCTTCTTAGCTGCTCCCCAGACCTCTAAGGCAGTTGTAACTTTGTATGTACATATTCCATAAACTGAAAAGAAGGCAGTACCTACAAGATGTTAACCAACAAGACCCCCTGTTTTATATTTGTAGCTAGAGAGCATAGCTAGAACAAGCCCTGTGGCCATCAGCCATTCCCCTTCCTGCAGGGGAAGGCAAAATCTGTGGAGCAAGAGAATTTTTACTTCTCTGGGTGGATGCATAGGATATACCCTAATGATAACCTTTAATAAATTCACTATTGGGTTAGTGTTGGAGAAGGTATTGTTTAGTTTGTTTTGTTTCACTTCTTCCCCTCAAAATGCAAAAAGACATCTGACAAATAGTTTTGTCATGCTTTGGTACCTCTGAACTAGATGAATAACAGGTAACAACTTGAAGCAAGGCCAAAGAGCAAATGTTTTCTTTTTCAGGTCCCCTCAGTTTCATTTAACACCTTTAGTAAAAGACAGTGCATCAGGTGTTCTGCAACCCCTCCACTCCCCCATTTCACAAGCATTACTTGAAGACAGTGTAGTGATGAGGAGTTTCTCATTCCTTCTCTTTCTGGGGTGCATGCTGTAATACGACACAGTGACGTGACTTAGACTTTGCTAAAGGTGTAAGGTTAGGCTGTCAACTCGCTCTCTCTGAATGAAGAGAACCTGTCAGCAGCACTCTGTCTGCTGAAGTGGTTTACTGGAAGGCAGTGACATGCTCAAGATGTTTCTGGGACCCCTACTTAAAATTCTATTACCAAATAAAAAGGAAAGATTGCCCTGTCTGGGTATAGTACATCATGCCTGTCTTCTTATTTTTGCCTGGAGAACTCATATATGTGCTTCTACAGAATGCACTTACTGTCTTTTGAATGAAGTGTCCCAGTGATTGTGCCCTTTTACTAATGCTTCCCAGAAGAAAATGTTCCCGATTCCTTTGTGGTCTCCTGCTTTAGGTGGATATGTATGCAAATACTATATTAATTTGTGTTCAGTACTGGCTTTCTTCAAAGTGTGGCTGGCCAAACTTGTGATTCCTGAGAAGGATCTGTTTTACAGGCCCTTTGAAAATGAGGCTCTTGCAAGTAATTCAAGTAAGGCACCCAGAGTAATTAGTCAGGCTTACATTTGTTTAAAACACAAGCCTAAATAACTGGTCTTTGCAGACTTGTACCCTTTGTTACTTCATTTATGTCTCTTACGTGTGAGCGTTATGATGGACCAAAGAAGAATACTCGGTGAAACATCATTGCGAAAATACTTGCAACACATGAAAAGGTCCTTTCTGCAATGGAGAAAACCCACTTCAGTGGATCTGTGCTAAACATGATTTGCAATTAGTTCCTTCCAAGTCATAGTATCATTTACCCATACCTGCCAACTGGAAATAACCACACATAGGGAAATGCTTAAAACATTATTTCCCTGGGCCATTTTTGATGAGAAGATCAGATGTGAGATAAATTGTGATACTTAAAGGCAAAGTCCCTCTTTTAGCCTAAGAAGTTTGGAAGACGACTAAAGAACTTGTTCCTCCTGAAGGCATCTCAGAGCCACAGCAGCTTTACTTCTACTTTCAGCCGCTCAGAATAGACATTTTCATTTACTACTGGGAATATGCAGGTATCCTGTATTCTTTCATCTCGTTGCCCTGTACCCCCATCTGTGAAAACATTTAGGTACTTAATTTTCTTCCTCTGTTATTTGCTTGTAAATACAGCTGTACTGGACCCCACGTCACCCTCCTGAGTTTTTTAGTCAGAATCCAAGCCCCACACAGCCCTTCATGACGATTTGACAAAAATATAAAAGTGGGAATCCAGAGGGCGGTTTGGTGCTGAATTAAATGAGCTAGAGCACTCTTTCCATGCAAAATGCTGATTGGCTTCAAGCCTTTATTTTCCATCTGGAGAGCCATAACACTCTTAAAAGAATTGTGGTAGTTGCAGTTGCATCTACATTAGCATTATAGCTTGTGTTGAGAAGGTGCTTTTGAAGTGAAGCTCTTGATTGCACCTGCCTACTGTAACTTGCTTAACACCAGGAGCTAGATTAAATTGGGATGAAAGTAAACTGGGTGATACTCTGCCTACAGCCAATATGTGTTGAGTCCATGGGACCAGACTAAAACTTGTCTGGTACCACACCTCCTGTTTCACCTTCACATGTAAAGTGTGGATGTCAGTTCCTCAGTATTGACTGTTTGTCTCTGCAGATTTGATTTTGCTATGCTATCACTACATATTCATTTAGAGTAGCCTTTAATACACATCAGTGCCTGGATCTTGTCACCAAAAAAACTTGCAAAAATCCGTTAACCAAGTGTGGCAGAAGTAAAAGTTTTTGTTTTACGTTAAAAGCCTTCTAATGTGTAAACTCACTTTAGAACCTTTGGTTCTCCTGACTGCAGTATAAGTCTTAGGTGATGTTTGAGTTCAGCTTGGTAGCCTAAAAGAAAAAAAAATACTTCAGGCTTCCATCAACACAAGATTTTTGGACACTGTAAACCTGAGGAGTGGGAGAAGACACATTTGTTGTCACATTGCAGTGAGAGTGAAAGCCACACCACTCCTGCTTTGTTTTTTCAGAACAGAGCTGGGAATTGCTCACTTTGTCCCCGAGTGGAATTTTGTTTATATGGTAGGGAGGAAAGGCAAATGTTTCAACATTTTTTTACCAAGTACACTTAATCTCACTTGAATAACCTTTCCAACCCACCAACCACCTACAGTAGGGCTATGCTTCTCTAAAAGATTGTGTATATTGTTGTAAGAAATAAAGCATTTATAAGCAATGACAGAGGATTCAAAATAATTGAGGCTTATGCTTTATTAATTCTTTTTGCTTTTCTGTTATCACTTTGTGTAACTTTTTGGTAGTGACAGGATTCATTACTTGAAGGTGAAAATTCTCAATTGCTCATAGAAAAGAGGCAAGAAGCAAGCCCTTGTCTGCGTCTGACGTACCTGTGATTCGAGCTAGAAGGACTGTATCTAGAAGCAAAGAGAGGCGCGTTCTTATATTTATTCAGGTTTTGGCCTATTTTCTGCTTGTACAAATACACAAGCCTTTTTATTTGCATTTTTTTGTAGCTATGCAGAGGTGATTTTCATCATAAGGTGCAAGCTAAACAAAATCTTCTCTCTTTACTCAACTCTTCGAGCTCTGTCATGCTGTAGAAGAGTAGTCACATGCTGTCAATTTTTACAGCGTCGAATTTAAAGGTTACAGATGCTGTAAGTGTGTGTGTGTGGGTATTAAACACCAGGTTTTCCTCCCTTGAAAAGAATGTTTAAAATGGTCACTAACCGTGCATCTCAGCAGAAAGATGCGTGGAAAGTATCTTCAAGTAAAACAGCAAAAATTTTTAGGGGAAAGACGTTTGACGAATGTGGCAATACTCTGCTTTACAAAATACATTGCACTTTTTCTCTTTTGCAAGGTTTAAAACTTCACATACTCTTGTTTTATCCATTGGGAGGGTGATCTTTGGCTTCTGGCTGCAAACACAAAAATAGGCAAGCATACAAGGTCATCACGTGACACAATCCTGCAGGAAAGCTGTTGTTGTGACCACCAGATTCACCTAAACAAGCAAGATAGAAGAAGATAATTTCTGAGAATATGCCTTGTGTTGCTCTATACCACTGCTTTGTGACCATCTGAAAAATGACAGGGTAGCCTTTGAAGAGGGCATTGTCTGGACTGAAAGCTAGGAGGACGATGACTGCAGTACAGGCAGAGAATTTCCAAGAGCTTCTCTTTCTCTTCAGCGTACCTGATGTTTGCCAGGTTTTGTGCCCACATTGACTACTCTGACTATATGTTTTCATTCCAAGGTGCAGCATATGCAGAAAGCGTGAACGTATGTAAAATCCAGAAAGGATGGAGTTTGTGCTGTTTTTCTGTTGTGCCTGTTTTTAAAGGTGCTGAGGTGTTTCTGTGTTATTTGTCTGCGTTACCAATACTCTGATGCAGTTTTCTGCTTGGACACACAGCCTGTTAGTTGCTTGAGTGTATTTTGGAATACAAGATTTGTGAATCTTGTGCGGATGGGTTTTGGACTCTCCTGAGGACAGCATACCTTATCTCCAGATAAATGAGGGGACCATGCCGTAGTTCAATTGCAACATGTGACACTGGAATGTGACACAACGGAGTGATTGTAACTCAGCAGGTAGTCTAATGATTATAGCCCTGTTAGGCCTCTCAAATCACTAGCTGCATTTCTCTTTTTTTTGTAGCCATAAGGTTAATGGAGAAAATTTAGTATTTCTTATTAAAACTGAAATGCAGTATTTGATTTTTGGGAGGGACTGTGAGACATTGCTTAGAAGTAATTCTAAAGGAATTGCTATTTTCTGGGGACACAGTGATTTAAGGATATGGAGCACAGGTTATGCTTTGGCGTATCAGTGTTGATGATCTAGGCAAAGCTTAGAACTGGTCTTCATCCAGCAGAGCTACCATTGTTATATGAAAACAGAGTTCTTTGTGGTACTGATTTCAGAAAGCTAAATGCTTGCCACCTGGGTCCTGGTGGGCAGCAGGATGACCATGGCCTAGCCATGTGCCCTCGTGTCCAAGAAGGCCAGTGGCAACCTGGGATGTATTAGAAGGGCTGTAGGCAGTAGGTTGAGAGAGGTTTTCCTGCCCCTCTACTCTGCCCTTGTGAGACCACATCTGGAATATTGTGTCCAGTTCTGGGCCCCTCAGTTCAAGAAGGACAGGGAGCTGCTGGAGAGAGTTCAGCACAGGGCCACCAAGATGAGTGGAGCATCTCCCCTGTGATGAAAGGCTGAGGGAGCTGGGGCTCTTTAGCTTGGAGGAGACTGAGGAGTGACCTCATTAATGTTTACAAATACATAAAGGGTGGGTGTCAAGAGGATGGAGCCAGGCTGTTCTCAATGATGTGCAATGATAGGACAAGGGACAATGGGTACAAGCTGGAGCATAGGAGGTTCTAAAGAAACACAAGGAAAAACTTCACAGTGAGAGTGATGGGGCACTGGCACAGGCTGCCCAGATGAGTTGTGGAATCTCCTTCTCTGGAGACATTCCAAACCCACCTGAATGAGTTCCTGTGTGACCTATTCTAGGTGGTCCTGCTCTGGTGGCGGGGTTGAACTGAATGATCTTTTGAGGTCTCTTCCAACCCTTAAGCTACTGTGATTCTCTAGACTTTTAACATCTCAACTCCAAAATTTGGCCATACATCCACATTTGTGTTTATGTCAAGTAGCCAAAAATGTGATTGGTGCTTTACCTGATAGTCTAACGACTTCTCAATTTTAAAAACAAGCAATTTGGTTGATGAAAATTTGTACTTCCAACTTTATTGCACATCTTTAAGGTTAACATTTTATTCATGTTCATCTTTTCTTATTAAGCTGCTAGTTTTAAACCTGAAACTTGTCAATATATTATATGGAGTGGTAATTGAAGGAGACCTGTCCTTTGAGGATATAGTCAAATTTCTGGTTCCTGTTACAAACACTGTCTACAGCAGAACATATTAAATGTTGTCAGAAACAAAAACCCACAAGCCCAAACCTTTAGATTTATAAATAGTTTAACTGCTAATTGTGAGACAGGAGCACCTTTTGATGTATATCAAAGAAAGGAGAGGCAGTGAGCTGTTGGAACACAGTTATCTACGTGTGCAGTATTTTGCATGGCAGGAACTGTTCTGCAGTCATGCTGATGACTTCAGGTGCAGCTCTTAATGCCTCAACATCATTTCATTTTCTACGTCAAGCTAGGATAGATATAGATGAATTGCTATTCCTATGTAGAGTTTTACTGATTCAGAAGTGTTGCAGTGTGACTACACCATCAGCATTACAAGATTGTTGTGTGCTATATTTGAATTGCAGAGAAACCAATTGCTTTAGCACCCTGAAAGAGCTCTTCCTGCTTTACTTAACACTGCTGTGTTAACGTGTTCCTGTCATCCTCTCCTTGTTTGTCAGGTTTGTGTAGTGATGTTCCCTAGAGTTTTGGGGATATATTTATGGTAACAAAACAAAAATACAGTTTTTTCCTTCCCTGCCATCTAGTGACTGCTTCACTTTTGTACCTCTTTTCCACAAAACAAGCTGAAACTGTACTTTCATTTAGGCTAAGTAGTTAAAAACAAACATATGGACTGTAAATATCATTATTCCCAGGCTTGTTTGATAAAATGTCCAAACATGTAAAGTCATTAAGGTCTAAAAATAATAACTTTTTTTTTTCTTTTTTTATTACTCCATTTAAACTCTGAAACCTTGCTATTTCCTTGGAACACTAAGCAGGTATAAACCAAACCAAAGCTGTAGAGGACACTTGCAGCTGTGTTTGTGTTTGTGGCATGTAACACAGAAATCTGTAACTGGTTTTATTTTAATTTGATCATCTCCCTGTAACTTTTCTTCCGGGAATTATTTACTGGTTCTCTGACTTTGATCTCTTCTCTTGAGGCTTTGTGTGAAGGAGTCTGTACATTTAAGCTAAGAGACTCATTGTTAGGGGCCTAATAACTGTACCTGGTTTGTTTGTATTTTCAGATAGCAGCCTGTGTTTGTTTTCCAAATGTTTATATTATCTGTGATTAATAAGACATGCTTGGAGTAGGAAAGTTCTCTGTGTTAGTATTGGAAATGTGCTATTTGGCCTTTCTGAAGCTGTGGAAAGAAAAGACCATGCTTAGGGGTTTGATGGGCTGCATTTAGTCCTTGATGCCTCCAATGATAAAAGTTTTAACTCTGCCAGTTGCAAGAGAGACATAACAATTCAGGGGAATGAAATCTGGTATGTAATACAGCTTTTTTCCCTTCACTTTCCCACAGTCGTCTTGGATTCAGTCTTGATTGTTGGCTGGGAATGGTCTTTCCTTTTTCTTCTCATGGCCCCACACTTCCCCTAGCCTGGGCATTTTGTAAAGTTGTCAGAAGAGTTTGCAAAGGGTGATTATCCATCCAAGAAGCAGGCATCAAGTCTTGTCTAGGAATGCACGGATCAAAGCATTCCTGGTAGAAGCTACTTGTCTCCCTTTTCCTCTTCAGTTTGGAGATGACATAATCCTAATTGTAGTGAAGATTTATATTTTTCATTTCAGGATTTAGGTAACGTCTTTTGAATGTCAAGAGTTAATGGCGATGGGCAGAGCAGCTTATACATTATCTGTAGTTGCTGTAAAATGGTTTTGACACAAAGCTGTAGCCATAGTCACTCATAGATCTGATAACTGTTACCATGGGTGACAATTTCCATTTTAGTCTTAAAGAGGTTGAACTTTCTGAGCAAACACACTAATCTGTTAGAGTCTAAATTAACTCAATGTTGGGCCTTGAAAAATCTTAGCCCTTCCTCTCAATATCTGTGCATGTTTGCTCTGACCTACTTTTCAGGCTTATCACACAATGTAATGAAAATCTGGAATTTCATCAGATATCACTGCAATAAAGTTACTGATAGTTTTTCTGAGTTCTGGATGTGGGCTAAGCTGGTGCATGGCTCCGTGGCGAGCTGAGCTGAGCTGAACTGAGCTGAACTGAGGCAGGGTACTACAGCCCCACCTGTGCAGATGCTTGTGCAACCAGGGCAAGCCTAGTTCAGGAAGCTGTAAAGTGGCTTTTTTTTGGGGAACTGACAGCTCTGAGAGCCAGTGTGTCATGCTCATGAGTGTTGATGCAGAAAAAGGGGATACTCTATGAGGCAGAGTGTCAAGAAGGCAGGACTTCTTCAGCTCTGACTTCCATAACAGCCTAAGCCTCACCAAACAATCTAGATAACGTGACCTTAATTCAGCTGCCATTTCCCCTGCCACTTTATTGATTGGAAGACTAGCTAAAGCATTGTAACTGTAATGCTGTGCTTTGGCAGTGGTGGCAACAGTAACAACGAGGGCAAGAACCTCTCTTCTGACATCCTCCTGTTTGAGACTAGAAACACTCAAAAGTTCTTTAATCACAATGACATTGTTATTGAAGTGTATCATTGCAGGGCAAAGCTGCATTTGTTTGCATGCTGGGATGTGTTTCTCACTTTCATAAACGTATTTGGATTAGGTTTTTTAGGTTGATCTTTGTTTTGAATGTTCTGAGTTTATCTGTTTTGGGGTTTGAATAATCACAATTTACCCGTTGTAACTTCTTTTCTTATCCTTAACTTGATGCTCAGATCTTAGCCCTAATCTAAAGACTCTTACCAATACTAGGAGTGTGAAATCAGCAAGAATTCTCAAGTGTGATCAGGTCCGATCACTACCAGATCACTACCAGATGTGAAACTCCCTGGAGCTGTGTGAGGAGAAAAGAGTGCTGGTGGAGATCCCTCTTCTCTCACCTGTGTATTCCCCACCCTCTTTTCATATTTCTACAATATCCTGCTCTATACCACCACACTAGCAAGGCAACAGCTCCTGCTGTCCATGTGACCTAGTTTGTGAGTACTTTTTAATTCCATGCTATGAGAAAAGCTTTTTTGGAAGCGGGGTGAAGAAAAGGGGAGTGCCAACTGCCTTGCACTATGGTTCAGGTTCTGTGTCTCTTACCAAATGCTACACACCAAACGCGGATGGGGTGGGAGCCCCACCCTGAACTGCCAGAGGAAGTCACTGAGCCTATTTGCAGCATTTTATCTCATCTTTTTACGAAAGCATAGTAAACAAGAGAAACTAGAGTTTGGTTGAGAGCAGAGGCAAATAGCTGCAGCAGAGGGCCTTCCGCTGTTCTGAATTAAATCAGCATGTCTGAGATTGGGTTTGGATGTGCCATGAGCTTCTCTTTGTCGTAGCAAAGGAAGATTTTGCCTTTCCCTCAGGAACTGGTCTAACTGAAGAGCAGAATACTTACCCTCTTTGTTTTGAGTTTAGTTGTAGCCTTTCTACAAACACAGCATGTTGTCTGACCAACTGGTTGGCAGTTCAAATACCCCTTTACTGTCTATGATGAGCTAGATCCTTTGGCCAAGCAAAGTTCCTATTTCCTGTGTGACCTGATCTAGGTGAACCTGCTTCGTCAGGGGATTGGACTGGATGATCTCTAAAGGTCCCTTCCAACCCCTACCATTCTAAGATTCTATGATTCATGTGCCATCTCTCCTCTGTCTGCCTGCGTGTCTGATAGCCTCCAATAGTGATCTCTCTGATTGCAGAACATTTTGCAGCCTCTCCTCCTGCCTAAGCATTTGAGCTATGAGGTCCCATGAAGACTCTTTTACCTTTCTTTTTCCCCTTTTCTTTGATTCCTTGGTGTCTTCTGTTGGCTGCATAAGCAAAAAGAGGTCAAATATTTTTACCTCCTTTTTTTTTTTCTCAGCAGTTGAGGTCAATCCCCTTCCCCTGCTGTGTTTCGTTCTTAGAGTGACTGAATTTCATTCTCATTCCACTTATTTCTCACACTGGGTAACAGGAACTCAAAGATCTGCACTCTCTTTGTGAACTGTCATTGAAAGCTTTGCAAGGCTAAAATTTGCTTTTGTACAGGGCAGGATAAACCCTGAACAGAAACGTTTGAACCATTTAGCCTGGCTTTTTGTCTCTGCTGGAGACAATCTGGAGATTTGAGTTTGGTTCCTGGGCCTTGATTCGTTCTGTTTATAGCAGCAGCAGCTCGATGCTTTCCGGTAATATCTTCCCTTCATTCACACATCACTGTCTTCAAAATGTGTCTTGGACTGAGGGAGCACAGAACTCATGCATTGCAGTTTTGGACCCACTTTCATAGGAATTCATACATTGCCTTGGAGAGAAGGTTAGCAACTTCCATCTCTGTGCTTTGTATGGAAAGGTGTGCATCATTGCAGATGATCCAGCATGCAGCTGCTTAGCTTTGGGGGTATCAGATGGAAGAACGGGAGCTGCAGTGTATATCTGCAGGCATATTTGAAGCAGGGTAGAGGCACAAAACAGTTGAATCATTTATCTCCAGGGAGATTTCTCATGGTAGCTAGGGGTGTGGCTGCAAAGATACTAATGCTTCAGGAATTCTGGTGGTGAAGCATCTAAATGCTCCATGACAAGTAACAGAGAGACAAAAAACCTTGGAAATTCATGAGGTCCATGCTTGCCAGCCTGGCTGTGCTAGAAAAATCACATCCTGCTGTCAGTCATCTAAAGGTGAGGGCTAAAGCTAACACTAGATGTTACAAGTTGCCAAATGGTTATTCAAGTGGGACAAAAGGCTACATGACTCAGTGAAGGGCACCTGCTGGACTATCCTGCCCCAAACCCTGTTGGTGATGCTGTTCTTCCTTCTATCACTCAGCCATTTTTAGCACTTGTTAGTCCATTTTTAACATCAAGCTGTTTTCCTGAGGTAAATGGGTCAATGTGAAGATGCAGGGGCTGTGGTTCAGCAGCGCAGGGGCTCCTGCTGCAGCACTGACCTTTAACCTCTCATTTCTGCCTTTGTCTGGCAGGGCAGTTTTTTGCTTGGTTTTGATGACATTATTATTTGTGGAGCCAAGCTGTAAACCAGTGTAACAGTCCAGGTTAAAATAACAATTGTGATCTTAGTCCACAAATGGTTTTGTCAGCGTGACTTGAGGGCTAACACGCTTTGTCTCAGCCCTAGGTACAGGAGCGAGGGCAGAATGCGTAACCGTAGCTTTTGATGGCAAAAATGCCATGGATGTATCGTGTAGAAACAAAATGAGAAAGGCAGGCAAAAAGTACACCTAACTGAAACTGAGCATTGCAGTAGTTACTTCTGCATTCTGAAATATCTCAGTAGAAAAGAAATATAATGGGTTAGTGCTGGAGTTACTTAATGGTGACAGCACCCTAGTCCAGCTCCCTGTGCAACAGAGTACAATTGGAGTGTCAATGTCAAGGCAGAAATGCCTGGGGCATGAAGGATGGGGAAAAAGATCATTACTTAAGCTGGACTTGCCACCAGCCTAAGTATTTGTTGAACTGCCTCTCTAAGAAGAAGTCAGAGCGTTCAATGTCTTTTTTGCAGTTCATGGATTTAATAAGGTGCTTGACATGGGCTTTTTGTAAGCATGTTGGGACAACTTGAAGCTGCCCCTGCAACTGGGGGGAGAACTGTTGGAGTAAAGGCTTGATGTTAGACTGGGAGGATGTGTTGAGCGAGGCTTTTGTATTGGGGTGGGGAGGAGGTCAGTGTCTTGATGTAAACCAGGGAACCATGCACATTTATTAAGCTTATAGGGCACTAAGCTGAGAGGACATGATTGGGACTCTCAGTATTTGAAGAAGCTGAGAAGTACAGGACAAACACAAAGACAAATGCAGAGTTTCTACTTTTGCTATTAGTCAGTGGCATGAACTGAGGATGGAGAATGGCTGGCTGGATAGCCACTCTGCAGAAGAGGATTGGAGACCTTTCATGGTTTGTGAGACGAGCACAGGTGAACATGTTACACATTTTACATACCCAAAAAAGACAACCAGGCTGGGACACATATCTGAGAACTGTTATTTATTAATCACTGAGCTGTATAAAAGCTGATGAAGCTTAGACTGGAGTATATACCCAATTTTGGACACTACAAGAAAAATGCAGGTCAAATGGAAAGAGTCCAAAAGAGAGTAAACAAGCAAAGGTCTGGAAAATGTTATCTATATATAAGGGAAGGGTGAAGCAACTGGCTCTGGTCATTTTATATAACAGAAGACTGTAACAAAACCAAAGTATTCAAATATATAGGGGTAAATGCAAAGAGGAAGAGAATGAATTGTTTTCTGTAATGACTGCAGGGAATAATGAGTGCAAATTGTAGTAAGGGAAATGTAAGCTAGACATGGGAAAGATTTTAAATAGTAAGGACCTCTATGCACTGGGATAATTTCTCTACAATAATACTGCATTTTTTAATGAAAAGTCTTCAAGAACTGATTAGACAAACCACTGTAAGGAATGCCTTAGTGTACTTTGTTCATCCTGAGCAGTCAGAAAGGATTAGGTGATTGGAGTTTCTTCATCTCTGTTGTCTGTGGTTGTATCTGCTGCTCCAGGTAACAAAGGCTGTGGACATGAATGCTGTGTCAGTGCTGGAAGTGCTCTCCTATTGGGGCAGGAATAGTTTTGCAGGGATCAGTACCAAGTGTCTGGGAAAAGGCAGAGATAGGAGCTGGAAAAAGGGCAGATCTGCATTGTGGGTCTCCTGTAGAGCTTACCCAGAGCCTTACTGCTTCAGAGTTCTCCATAAGATTGTTGTTGTTGTTGTTTGTTATAGTAAAGTTAACAGTTTCTCCACAGCTCTGGGCTATGTGGTCATTTCAAAGCCAGAAATATGTGCAAGGCTTAGTTAGCTTTGAAAGGAGTATGATTTTACAATAGCCACCCTCTTATGATGTGTCAGCCCCATCCTAGATTGCTGAGGGAAGCAGTGAAGGATTTGTGCCCTCTTGACATTTTCAGAGGTCGAATATGAAGTCCTCTGTCATGCTGCCAGCTCAGAGAGCTACAACCCAGTGCTTGTTTCCAGAGGGCTAGTTATGAGAGACTGAAATTGTTCTTTACAAGATTCTTCTCGTAGAAGTTTTGCACTACTTATTATTTAATGTATATGTGTTTTGGGAGAGGGAGTTCAGGGATTTTTGCTCAGGGATTCTTTTCTTCTTGCTTTGTCCTTCTGTATGCAGAAATTTCCCTGGGCTACCTGTGACATCAGCAGTTGATTTTCCTGACCATTTGCTGTGGTCAGGGAAATGTCACTTAAAGTTCATGTGCTGCCTCTTACTGACAGCAGAGGTAGGCAGGAAGGGGAGAGTAAAGAATTACTGCCTTGCCTGCACATTCCAGTGGTACAGAGCTTTTGAAGACTGAAGATGAGGCCTGCTTTGCTTGTCTCCAGGGTAGATTTTTATACTGATTTATGTATTGCATGGTACCTTTGCCCAACTGTACCTGAACTCATATTTCCCTTCTCTGTGACACACATACAATGAAAGAAACGTGTGTTTAAGGTCAAGCACGTGCACATTCACAAGCGACCCATGCTGCTTGTTTTTCCCAATATTATTTGTTGCTTGCCCTTCATCAAATTGTGATGGTCAGACTGCCCAGGAGTTGATGTCTCAGCTAGCCAGTGAAGTTTGTTGTGTTATTTTTGCAGTTATTGCAAATCTGTATCTCAGCCCTTGCTTTGGTTTATCCCAAAGTGCAATCAGCTCACTCCCATCTCACAGCTTGCACAACTGTATCTGGTGATTTCTCTCCATAAGCAGATTGCACCATACTAATGCAAACAGGAGCTGTTTTTCCCTCATCGTTGTAGGGGTCACTCGCTATGGTTAGCTTTCAATGATTGATAATTTATTCTACAAATCATTCTTCATTCACTTCTGTAGTCTGAATCCCACCTATGATGCCCTGCTGTGTTCAGAATTCCTGGCATATGGATCATTCTCTACTTTTTACCTCATTGATGTGAACTCAGGGGTTCTGTATTTTGCAGAACGTGTATCTGTCTCAGCATGTTGTCTTTGGCTACTCCGTGTTGTTCTGTAGGAAAGAGTGTAGAAGCCAACACACACATGCATTTGAAGTATTCTTACGTTGCATTTACACAAAGGCTTTTATTTTCTAATAGTCTTCTGAGGTTTCGTTATGAAGCTGCATCTGAGAAATGTTTAATCGTTGGCCTTAAGTGAAAAATAATACAAACAGGTTGTGTTTCCTAGGACCTAGATGCAGTACTTTGGAGTTAGTAGCTGTACAAGTTGGAATTTCTGTCTTCAAAAGACTTGCAACTTGTCTTTAAAGCCAAAGTGGTTTAACTTTGCTGTTTAGCTTGATGGTACATTAGAAACTTCACCAGGCAGTTTTAAATATGAGTGTTTCAGACGTATGAAAAGAAATTCTGCTGTTGCCTTCAGCTAGTTCTGAACACAAGCCACAGTGTGACCGTGTGGAAAAACAAGCCACTTGTGGTTTCAGGAAAATCATGAGGTGACGTTTACTGTTGTCACCCCCTTTCTCCAGTTTTACTGTGGGACGTGAGCTTGGTGTGCTCCAGAGGAGCCAGACAGAGTGAGAGATTCCTCCAGGGTTAGTACGGTCCTGGACAGCACAGGATCAGTTTCTTAAAACATGATCCATTTTGGCTCTAGTTTTATATTGGGCCTAAGAGGGCGAGGAGATCTGCTATATGGAGAGCTGCTCGTAATTCCTCAAGTCTTGGTTTTCTGTCAACAGACAGATGTACTTTCCTGTCCAAGTGTTCCTGTTCTCGGGATAGTTTCTCTTACACAGAGCAACGTATATGACCTGCAGAATTTGCAACCAGCCCTTGCATGTACACAAAACATGGGTGCAGATTAAGGAGAGACTTGCAGCTTCCTTTGACATTAAAAGGTAGTAAAGAGGATTTGCAGTTCATTAGGATCCTCCCCCATCCTTCCAACTGCTTGATGAATCTCTTCCATGTTTCAGTGCTATTCCCTCTGGATACCTTTATGTTGAAGCTTGTAAAGGGCATTTGTTGGGGGGCTATTTTTGATTCATGTTCTTGGACCCAACACCGTGAAGAGTGGTTAGTTTGAGTAGAAGAGTACCCATATCAGCCTCTTCAGTGGCCCACAAAAACTCCAGTTCTTGTAGCTCCTGTGCAGTCAAATGGAGTATGTCCATTTACAGTGCTTTGTACTGCCTGGAGATCTGGTCCAGTGTGTTGAAAGACGCAGAAGGCAGTTGCTGCAGTGTGTTTGTTAACTCACTTGGCCTGAAGGGATGTGCGGTGGGAGAACTTCCATCGTTCTAATTCATTCTCTAAATGTTTTGCTCTCAACAGCTCTGAAAAGTCCAGCTGCATTTCATGAACAAAGAAGGAGTTTGGAGCGGGCCAGGGTAAGATGCAATATTGTCTTTAATGTTTTGGGGAAGTCAGGACTAGTACGTGTTACGTTCTGGGCATCCTGTAGCTCTTAATGGGATGCAGAAGGGAATAATTTGTATTTTGGATGTTATACAGCGCTGTGTAATCACAGATGTGTTGGATGGGGTGTTCTTTAGCTTGTATACGATGGTGGTTAACCCTCGGTGAACTAATTATGCCTAAAACCCATTGAATATGGTCCCTGGATTTCCCCTGGAGTCTTCTTTCTGGATGACACTGTTATTTTTTTTCCCCACTGTCCATATGCTTTATGTTTTTATGTTTATGGTGTTTGTTTTGCCCTTAGTTGTTCCTATCATGTGGAGCTCAGTTCCACCTTTGAGGAAATACTCTGTTACCTGCACCTGCACTTGTTAGTCTAGGACATTAGAAATTGAAAATTTCATAGAGAAGATCCTCCTACCCCCCAAAATCTTTGTAACACTGAAATCACACAGACTTCTGGCTCTCCAGAAAGAGGAAGCCAGGCGTCATACTTCATGCGGCACCTTTGCTAACCGAGGGCTTTCTTGATGATTTCTGTTCCTCAAAAGGCCTCTGGGGATAGTTTGTTTGGTTGGATTTTTTGGGTTTTTTTGGTTTTTTTTGTTTTTTTTCTGATTAGTCTGCAGGGGAATAAAACCTGTTAGGACTGCTGGTCTATATTTTGTTTTAAAAGTGAAAGCAATATAAGTTAAATGACAGCTGTGATTAAAACCTGCGAGGAGATGTTAGCACTTTGAACTGTGGAAGGATTACCACAGTGCATTTGGTGTTAAGACCAATGTCCCAAAGATTTTTGCTTCTCCCTTCTCTTTTTTGTTCCTAAAACCTTCTTTTTAAGTTAGTGTTTTGGTGTGAGCAATTGAGCAAGTATGGTGCAGTTTTCTGCCTGGCTTTAATATCTTTATTTTTCTGAAGGCCCATCCTGATGGCCAGTACTTACCAATCTATTACCCACTGCTCCCGGGTTCCCATTCCTGTGCTGTGTAAAGGGTAACGTGCTCAGCCCAGGCAGGGTCATCTCTGTAAGTTGCTCTGTAGCGCATTCGCCAAAGGCAGAGCTAAAAGCAGCTCTGGCAATGAAATGAGTCTTGTCATACATAGCATTTAGATTCTGCCTGCCAAGGGACTGCATGGGATCTTTAGCTTAAGAAGTCACATATCTTGAAACAAATAAAAGAGTGTGCCCAAACCACAGGTCAGCCATGAACGCCAGCAGTATATGAAAGTATTTGCTGTGGACAATGGAACCAGTGCATTTATCTTTCATGTTAAAAGAAATGTCTTGAATTTCACCCTGACACAACTTAGTAGTGTTGCATAAAAGGGAAAAGAGGGCTTCAGCTCTTGAGGAAGTCCTTTCTAGTTTCTGTTGTGCGAGGCAGCAGTGCAGGGTTAGACTGAGGTGATTTGTAGAAGGTCATGGTTAGAATAAGCTCCTTCTCTGGGTGCTCTGGGACAGAAGACATGCTCCTTCTCTGGTTTGCGTTGATTTGCATCTTGGGAACAACTAAAGATGGTTATTTCTTCTGTTTGAGCTGTCCGAGGTTACCTCCCTCCTGTGTCTGATCAATTGAAGTCTTCTCTTGCTTGTCTCTTTTTACTGCAGACAGAGGACTATTTGAAACGGAAAATCCGGTCCCGGCCAGAGAGATCCGAGCTGGTTAGGATGCACATTCTGGAAGGTAGGGCACATGCTAAACAGGAAAACATCAACAATAAACGTGGCTGTAATGACTTATTTAACAGCTTTCTGGATTGCCTTTGACCCCCAAGTCTTCTTTTCAGTTGGGAGTGGGCAGAAAGTCATGCCTGGGGCATGATTTCCTAGGAGGGATTCAACTCCTCTCTCATGGAGATTCTCAGAAGAAACTGTTACGTGAACACAAATTGTGCAGTTTTGTGTAGCTGGGCAACAATGACGTAGAGTGGATTGCTCTTCTACTAAGGGAAGTCACAGTGAAATATCCATGAGAGAGTGAGACAGATTTGATCAAATTTGTAAGCACCTCAGTGTCAGAGAGAGAGAGAGAGAGAGAGAGAGAAAGAGTACTATGCTGCTGCTGAGCACCACATCTTTGGACAGAACTGAAAGGGTAAAGATGAATGAGAACTGGGCGACATCGGTTTGAGAACAGTGGATTTGTCCTGTTCTGGAGTTACAAGGGCTACTGTAGTTATCTTTCTTACTTAAATATATATATAATATGTATTGTTATCTGCAACCATTGTTCTGTGCAGTTATCTACTGTTATCCACCACGGTTACCTTTCTGAACAAAAGTAAAATGCTGCTGAAGTGCACAGGTTGACCGTCGCTCGATTGATGTCATCTTATTTTCCTTTTTTCCTGAGCAGAGACCTCAGCTGAACCCTCCTTGCAGGCCAAGCAGCTGAAGCTAAAGAGAGCCAGGCTGGCAGATGACCTCAATGAGAAGATAGCGCAGAGGCCAGGTCCCATGGAGCTGGTGGAGAAGAATATCTTGCCTGTGGAATCGAGCCTGAAGGAAGCCATTATCGGTAAGATCAGAGGAGGATCTGTGCTGAGGGCATTTCCCACAGGTGGACAGGATTTCCTCTCAGCTCACCTGCCTGCCTGAGAGAGTGCAATCCCATGGTTGGTCTTGTTTTTCTGTCTCAGAATGACAGGCTTTTGGCCTCAAGGATTCTGCAAAGCAAAGAGCTCCCTCTGGCCCAGATGGTGCGATGGAGGGAGACATTAAATCATCGAGAGTGTGGACATCCTAGAATAACGTGAAAGCAATTGCGTACCCTAAAGACTCAAAAGACTGTTGAAGATTGCATTCCCTAGATTCTCTCCTTAAAAATCCCTCTCTGGGTATAAGATGTCAGCAATTCTTGGTCAGGGAAAACCCACTGACTTACTCAGATCAGGGAGAGGAGACAGGATATTAACAGGTGTGATGAAACAAAAGCTGTCTGTGAACTTAAAAACTTCAGAGGATTCGACCCCTTTAAAAATAACCCAGAACAGATGTAAATCATGCCAGTGCCATTCCAAGGGCTGAAAGGAATGCTGAGGAGCAGCCTTCCCACTGCCTCAGCAGGCTCTTTCCCACTTCCCCAGGCTGAGCAGTCTGGGTTTGTCTGTGGTTATTCATCCCCCCAAACACTCACAGCTACTTTAAAGACAAATGGGACACAACTGTGAGCAAGATTAAATACTTTTCATGAAAAAAGGAAAGGACAGTGTTGTGGGAAAGCCTGGCTTGACTATTGCACAAGAAGTGGTTGAGGAAGAGCAAGAGTCAATTTGTGAACTGGAGCATGAGAGATGTGGCTTCCTTCTGACTGAGCAAAGTGCATCTCTCTGGATTTCTGTTGCTTTTACTTTAGGTGCAAATTACAGTGTTTTGCAGGATTAATTTGAGATAATGTAACCTAAAAAAAAAATCAGTACAAGTATACAACTCAGATGAATTTATCTACTGGACACGTAGATAGACAGTAATGCCAACAGCAGCCAGGGCCAATACTTAATCCATAGACCTTGTTGATTGTAAGACTCGAGTACAGTTTGGGAATCTGTCTAGAAGAGGGATTCTCCTTTCTACCACACAGGATGAACACCAAAGAAACTGTGACTTAAGCATACACTGTCTAACCTTCTTCATCTTGGGTGCCAGAGGAGCTGGATTTGGGCAGAATTAAGCGGCCGATCTTGTCTGGCTAAGAAGCAAAGGAAATGATTCACCTCAGTCTGCATCATCTTATTCTACTGATAGCAGAGATGAGTGTGAACAATTAAAACTGATCGAGTTTGGGCTCTGTTCTCTCATCTTTCGTTGGTGCTTTGAGCACAACTCAGATGCAGCTCTCTCTGTGCCTTCGTTATCTTTGTGAAAACATCTAGTGTCGAGTGAAATAGTCTCATATTCCACTGTGAAGACCACAGTTGATGTCTGTGTTTTTAGTTGGACAGGTGAACTACCCAAAGGTTGCAGACAATTCCTCCTTTGATGAGGACAGCAGTGATGCCCTCTCCCCAGAACAACCAGCCAGCCACGAGTCCCAGGGGTCTGTCCCATCGCCGATGGACTCCCGGATTTGTGAGCCTCTCCCCAGCACCACTGGCACATCACTAGCTCAGGTGAGAATGTGGTGGCCTCCTGCAGTGCCCTGGAGCTTCACAGCTACTGCTGGTTTGTGGCAGAGGATCCTAAATAGTGAGATCAAGGGGATCCTGAAAAGGTGTAGCCTCTGAGATTTCACAAGAGGTCTTAGCTCTGTGTGGTGCTGGTGAAGTCCTCTGGTTATTCAGAAGCCCCGACGTGGGGTCATGTGGGGAAGGGAGGCAGTCATCCCTTGGTGGTGCAGCCTGTGTGCTGCTGCTTCTGGCAGGCAAAGCTGGGAGCTCCAGGTGTGGGATTTTGATTCCTTTTCTGCCTTAAGAAGTTGCAGTGCTGCTCAGGGACAACTGAAGCGGTGGGTTAAAGGAGGCTGTTAATTGACTTGAAACCTGTGCTGCTTCCTTGTAGGTGGACACTTCCTGCACTCAAACCGTTTCCCTCCTCACTTGTGTATTCATGATGCTTTTTTCTGTCCCTGCAGGGTACCTCCCAACTGCAGATTAGCGCAGACTCCAGCGAAACTCTCTTCTTACCGGAACAGCCACCCCCACCTCTACCACCTCCACCTCTGCTGCCCCCAAGTCTTACCAATGGAGCAGCTCTTCCTGCTGCCAAGCCCCCACCAACACTCATTAAGGTACTACTTAGGCTGATTTATTTGCTGTTGTAATCTGAAGGAAGACAAGATGGCTTCTCTGAAGATGTTTTGGAGTTGGAAATATTGTGTTAACAGATACGAAGGAAAAAAAGCTTATTTCTCACTCCTGTCTTCCTCAGACACCAGCTGTAATGTATTTAAAAGGTTTTTCTGTTCCATGCTGTATTCCCCTACCTTAAAATGGGTCCTGAATGCAAAATGTTTTGAAACAATGAGCATTATGCATAATGAGAGTCAGTGAATCTGCACTGGATGAGCAAGTGATCTGGTGTGCTGGGAACACCAGTGCGGTGACTGCACTGTTGCCCGAGTTAAAGAAGCACAGAAAGACCCAGAGATCAAGCTAGGAGAATTCTGAAATGAAAATCCCAGTGTGTGCTCTGGTTTGCACGGGGTATTACATTATTTCAATGTTTCCATTCTTACCTACTTCCTCTTTTTCTTCTAAATAGCAAAGCCAGCCCAAGTCTGCTAGTGAGAAGTCTCAGCGCAGTAAAAAAGCCAAGGAGTTGAAGCCGAAAGTCAAGAAGCTTAAATATCATCAGTATATCCCCCCGGACCAAAAGCAGGACAAGGGAGCTCCTCCCATGGATTCATCCTATGCCAAAATACTGCAGCAGCAGCAGCTCTTTCTCCAGCTCCAGATCCTCAACCAGCAGCAACAGCACTACAACTATCAGACCATCCTGCCAGCCCCACCAAAGTATGAGTCCTAAATGGCAGCTCTCACTCAGGCAGCCCTTGCCTCCTCGCTCCTGCCACCAGAGGCGTTGCGTTCCGTGTGTGAGGTGGGGCGGTTGGGCCTAACACACTCCATCTTGTCGGGGCACAGTGGGCTTCAAAAAGGGCCCCTGGCAAGGGGGATCAAACAGGAGATGCTGAATGAGTCGGTTGACAGAGTAAGGGGCATGGATACACACAGGCATTGGTGTGCTTTAAGTGTTTTGGGTGGCACCAGTGACCCAGATATTTCTGAACATATGTGATTGTTGATGCTGAGGCCTTCTGGTGCCTTTCCACCTTGGTTTTGATGCCTGTGTTTTTTCCTTCCCTGCAGGCCTCCAGGAGAGCAGCAGAGTGGTGCCAATGCCCCTGCTGTACGCAGCCTCTCTGCCACAGTCAGCAGCACATCTTCAGTGTCCTCTGGTTCCAGCGGGCTGATGAGACAAAACAGTAATGCTGCAGTGGGGAAGCCTGGCCCTCTCCCTGCTAACCTCGATGAGATGAAGGTAACCATCCTGTGAAGCTCCACAGCCCCTTCTTTGCCATTGGTAGAGGGCAGTAGTGGACGTTGTTCATTGTTGCTGCCTCAGAGCAGGGCTGGGGTGGACTGAGAGGAGTTAGTGATAGCAGCTGGCATTGCTACTTACCTGAGGAGCAGGTTTGTTGGCCTGCAGAAAGGTCCGTGTAGTCCTTTGCCCCATGGCTCTGGAAGTTGTTCTGGTTAGAGTGTTTCATAGGACCGTAGAGTGGTAGGGGTTGGAAGGGACCTTTAGAGATCATCTGGTCCAACCCCCTTGCAGAAGCAGGTTCACCTAGATCAGGTCACACAGGAACATGTCCAGGCGGGTCTTGAAGACCTCCAAGGAAGGAAATTCCACACCCTCCCTGGGCAGCCTGTGCAAGGGCTCCCTCACCTGAACAGTGACATAGCTTTTTCTTATGTTTAAATGGAACTTTTTTGTGTTCCAGCTTCATCCCATTACCCTTTGTCCTGTTGCCAGGTACCATTGAACGAAGGGATGCCCCAACCTCCTGACACCCACCCTTTAGATCTTTGTAAATGTTAATGAGATCTCCCCCTTAGTCTTCTAGACTAAACAGCCCCAGTTCCCGCAGTCTTTCCTCATAAGGAAGATGCTCCAGTCCCCTGATCATCTTGGTGGCCCTGTGCTGGGCTCTCTCCAGCAGTTCCCTGTCCCTCTTGAGCTGAGGAGCCCAGAACTGGACACAGGACTCTAGATGAGGCCTCATCAGGACACAGTAGAGGGGGAGGAGAACCTCCTTTGACCTGCTGACCACACTCTTCCTGATGCACCCCAGGATGCCATTGGCCTTCTTGTCCATAGGGGAACATTGCTGGCTCATGTTCAGTTTATCAATCAGGACTCCCAGGTCTCTCTCTGCAGAGCTGCTCTCCAGCAGGTCAACCCCCAGCCTGTCCTGGTGCACGAGGTTGTTCCTCCCCAAATGCAGGATGGTAAGTGTATATTGTCTTAACCTTTTTTGTTTTTTTCTTCCCACATCAGGTAGCAGAGCTGAAGCAAGAGCTGAAGTTGAGGGCCTTGCCTGTGTCGGGCACAAAGACGGACCTGATTGAGCGTCTCAGAGCTTACCAAGAGCAGAACAGTGCAGCTGGCCAAACAACCTCCACTCCCAAGCCCAGCACAGCAGCCGTCCTCCCAAAAGCTGCCGAAGTGGTGGTGGCCTTCCCTGCTGCCAGGCTGAGCGCAGGGCCGGCCTTGGTCACCACTGGCATTGCACCAGCAGAGGTGGTTGTGGCCACGGTGACCAGCGGCGGCATGATGAAGTTCGGCAGCACGGGCTCCACTCCTCCGGTTTCTCCAACTCCTTCTGAGCGCTCGCAGATGAGCACGGGGGATGAGAACTCGGCCACCGGAGACACCTTTGGAGAGATGGTGACTTCACCCCTGACCCAGCTCACCTTGCAAGCGTCTCCAGTGCAGTTCCTGGTGAAGGAAGAAAGCTCCAAGTCCGCTTCGTGCAGCGTAAACGCGGCGGCCAGGCTGGAGCGGTGTAACACCGGTAACAGCAGAGATGCGGAAGTTAGAGACAAAGACCAGATGCTGCAGGAGAAGGACAAGCAGATCGAGGAACTCACCCGCATGCTGAAGCAGAAGCAGCAGCTGGTTGAGATGCTTCGACTCCAGCTAGAGCAGGAGAAGCGCTCTCAGCAGTCACTGCCGGCCCCGGCGGCTGCGGGAGAAGGAACGGGCCTCGCCTCCAACCCAGTGGCGTTTAGCGTCCAGGTCAAGAGCGAAAACGGTTTCCTGAGCTGCCAGTCTGCAAAGCAATCCAGTGGCCAAACCGACCAATTCAGCCCCTCGCCGAGCACCAGCCAAACGGACCCTTCGAGCGGCAGCCCCGTGCCAAAGCAGGCTGTGCTGGTGAAGCAGGAGGCGCCGGCTGCCAGCGCCGCCGAGGCAGAGCCGCCGCCCGGCCAGTCCCACAGCCCATGCCTCTTCCTCGGCCAGCAAGGCAGCGCCCTGAGCCACCTCATCAAGAGCACCCACCCTCCCCCAACCCTCATCACCGACTCCACAGGGACCCACATCGTCCTCACCGTGACCAAGCAGCAGAGCGCTGAGAGGCAGGGCCTCTCGCCCCACGGGAAGGCAGGCAGCAGCTGCCCGGCCTTGCAGGTAGGCAAGGCTTTAGCCCACAGCCCGGCTTCCTCTCTCCCTCTTCCCCACTCCCTTAGGTCAGGTCACCGTAGGGTGACTCACTGCAGTGGAAGTTCAGTGCACTCAGTACGAAAATGGCTTTGGGTTTGTTGTTTCGGGGGTTTTTTGTTTGTTTGTTTGCTGGTGGTAGATCCCAGCTTTGTGAAACAGAGCAGTGTAAGCAGATCTTCAGCAAAGGGAGAGAAAACAAAAAAAAGAAAGACTGGAATTTGACAGTAATGAACTGTCTACAGCAACGCACAACTGACCACGTGCATCACAGGCTGCTCAGCGTTCATCCAAACACACAGCCAGGCCTTTGTCAGGAAGGATCTCAGGCTTGTGGGGGGGACAAGACAAAGGTTTGCTGCCACATTTCACTGCTCCTTCAAAACCAGCTATGCCTGTGGTAGTAAAAAAAAACCCAACAGAGTGTGTTGAATTCACCTCTTGTCCTTCACTGAAGAGATTGTAGTTGGAGTGACAGACAGGTGACCTTATGCAGTGAGAGCTGAAATCAGACCCTGGGAGCAGACTGTGGGGTTGTTTTTTGGCTTTTTGACTGCTCTTTGTTTTAATGCATGTCAGTATTTTAATGTTAACGGAGTCTTTCAACAGAGATGATCTACAGTTCCCCTGTTGCCCCTGTTGGCGTGAGCTCAGCACTTATCAGAAATGTTCTGAGTGTCTCTTCCAGGAAGAGATGAATACGTCCAGGTTTTATGGCATAAGTCAAAGCCCAGCATCTGCTGTGGCACCAGAGATTTTCATTCTCCGCTGCCACTTCTCCTGCACCTTCTGCAGAGCAAGTGGCAGCATCTGCCCTCAGGGGCAGGCGCTCAGCAGGCTGCATTTGCCGTGTGGCAGGTGAGATGCTAGGCAGCTGTCTAAATGTCAGCATCCAATGTCAGCTTTGGCACCCCAGGGTACCTCACCTGAACTCCAAGCACTGCTCCTGAAGGCCACAGGTCCTGTGTCGGGTCTGCCAGCACTCGAGGGATGACAGGGGTAGCCCAGGGATTTAGACTGATGCCACCTTCTCTTTTAGGACCCTTAATCCTACCCCAATCTGATTTCTCTTCTTGGTGAAACAGTGAATTTCCTGAAGAATAAAGAGTGGAAAAACCCCAGACTTCATAAATCCTTTAAGAAAAGCAAGCCTTGCTCTGTGGGGAGTGTGTGAGGAGTAACTTCTCACGGATGCCCTTTTCTTTCCAGAGAGTACAATCATCACCCGCTAAAACTTCCAGCCAACCGTCATGTCAGCTACCTGCAAGCACCCCTCAGCAGCCCACGCAGCAGCAGAAGCAGCAGCCCACTCAGCCCCTGCAGCAGCAGCAGCAGCCCAGAGGACTAAATCAATCTGTCAGAAAGGTAGCTTGCTGCCTGGGAACTGCCCTTCCTTTGTTTTTCTTTGTCTGTTTGCAGCAGTGGTGGGAAGGAGATGCACACGGAGACCGTCATCACAGCAAGTGTGGGATCTCACTGCAGCTCCTGCCACAGCTGGCAGCTGCACGGGGTGTGTTTGGTTTTCAGCTTGAATGTGGCAGCAGAAGGGGTGTCTGGCGCAGCCTCTCCTCTCCTCCTGCCTCCTGCTGAACTACCTTCGATGGAGAGCTCATCAAGCATGAGGCTTTGGGAGCTCTAAAGCATCCAGGAGGTCCTCCCCTATGGGCACACTTGGGAAGCGACGTGGAGATTTCACAGCAACGAGCTGTGAGCTAAACCCTGACACTTTACTAATCTCACATCTGGCCAGAATACCAGCTGGTGTTTTAAACAAGTGTTTTCTATCTGTTATGAACAATGAGAGGCCAGGGTGGGCAGCCTGAGTTCACAGTGGTGTCCCTGATTCAGTGCTGCTGCGCTGAAAAGGTGGTGAATGCACAGAGAGAGGGCAGTGTGGGCTCTGAATGCTGCTGAAGGTGGTGTACGTTCAGCTGCGTCCCGGGGATCACTGCTTTGAGGTTGCAAACTTCATTGTGGATCACACAGAAGTGCTGTAGAGGCAAAGACCCATCCAGCTTTTAGCTTTACTTATGGGCAGTTGTGTGCTGATTCATCTGGTAAAGCTGAGTCACAAGCACCATTTCCTGCGACACTTGGAAGGTTTCCTTGGGAGGTCTCTGGTGCTGCTGAACGCTCTGGTGCTCTCCGCCCACTGGCAGGCTGTGAAACTTGCTGCTAGTGAAGCTTGAATGCGTCCTCAAAGCAGGGACTGCACGTGGAGGGGGGTAAAAGTTAGGTCCTGCATAGGCTGAGCACAATAAGGGAAGTGCCCTCTCTCTCCAAAGTGCTCGGAGAATCCCTCACTGAGACAGATGGGGCTGTCCCTGTCCTGGAGCAGCTGGGTGGTGGTTTGTGGAGTAGTTGCTTTAGTGTTAGAAAAAAATCAGCGAAAGATTCCCCGCTGTGAGTTGGAAGGGAAATCCCTTTTCCTCCCCTGCAGCCAGGGCATAGTGCACAGAGTACATGGGAGAGGCCAGGCTGCTGGGAGCAGAGCAGTGCCGAGCGGTGATGGTCTCTTGAAGCAGCTGTGCGTCAGGAGTTGATGTGGATTTGCCTTTGATCACCCCCTTCTGCCTTCATTCCGAACAGCCCTCATCGCAGCCCGGCTCGCCTGCTGCCCCTTCCCCATCCCAGATGGACCTGGAGCAGCAACAGCACACGTCGCTTTTTGGAACTCCTCCACCTCCTCTCCCCGTTCCCTCGGTCCCAATGAAAGAGCCACCAGGCTATGAAGAGGCAATGAAGCAGCAGCCAAAGGCCCAGGTGAGAGCAGTTCACAGAATCACAGAATGGTGGGGGGTTGGAAGGGACCTGTAGGGATCACCCAGTCCACTCCCGCTGCTAAATCACGTTCACTTCAATCAGGCTGCAGTTCTTCTCCCTGGTTTCCTTGGAGCGCGGTTGAAAAGTTGCCATTGTAAATCTGCTCAGATTCCTGATCTAGGCCAGTAAAAGGGAACGGGGACCCAGCTGCACCTTCCTAGCTGAATTCCTTCAGGAGGAGGGTTTGGGGCAGACGTGAAACCACAGGTAGAGAACCCAAGGCAGTCGCTGCCTGGTGAGAGTGTCAGTGCAGCAGTTGCTAACTGCACCTTCCCATCCAGTGACGGCCTGGGGTTGCGGAGCAGTTTGATGCCCTGCCTGTCTGCTCGTTCTTGCTGGGGTGAGGGAGGAGAGCCGGGGTGCTGCTGGAGCTGGGAGCTCCCCTGGTAAAAAGGAAGCTAATCCTGCCCTTGCTCTCTGCAGGAGAACGGCAGTTCCAGCCAGCAGATGGACGACCTGTTTGACATTCTCATCGAAAGTGGAGGTAAGGTGACAGAGACAGTGTTTCCCGTAGCCTTTGGGGATTCTAGAGCACTGAGCAGGGAGAGTCTGTCATGGCCCAGGTCATTGCTCCTGAGGCCCTGCCAGTGCCTTTAGTACTGGCTGTAGTCAGGAAGGCACCAAGGGAGGTGTCAGTCAGGCATCAGCATGATACAAAGGTAGAGGTTGGTCTCTTCTTTCCAGTAATGAATGACAGGACAAGAGTAAGTGGGCGCAAGTTGGGCCAGAGGAGGTTTAGATTGAACATTAGGAAGAACTTTGTCACTAAGAACATTGTCAGACACTGGCCCAGGCTGCCCAGGGAAACGACATCCCTGGAGATACTTAGAAGTGGTGTGACTGAGGTGCTGAGGGACGTGATTTAGTGGTGGTCTTGGCAGGGTGAGGTGAATGGTTGGACTTCATGGTCTTTTCCAACCAAAATGATTCTATGAAAGCTTCTGGACAGCTCTGCTGCGTCAGATCTGGGCACATCTCTGTGATACTGGACAGAGCTTGAATTCCCCAGAGATGGGCTGAAAACTCCCCGTGGCGAGCCCACCGTGGGCACAGGATGAGTTTCCTTATCCCAAGTGGTGGGTGACGGCTCAGTCTGGGGCATCCCCGGGGCGTGGAAGGGATCCTTCTGGTGTTGGGCCAAGCTCTCCCTCACCCTGGCCTGCCTGTTCGCTCCCTGCACAGAGATTTCTGCTGACTTCAAGGATCAGTCGTCCCCAGCTGGGAAAGAAGCGCCGGTGGCCGCAGCCTGCTCGCCGCCGCCCGGCAACCACCCTTCCCCGGAGCTGGCCGTGCCCGTGTCCTTGGGGCAGCCCGTGGGCCGGCTGGAGGACTTCTTGGAGAGCAGCACCGGCCTCCCGCTGTTGACGGCAGGCCACGATGGGCCCGAGCCCCTGTCTCTGATTGATGACCTCCACAGTGAGATGCTGAGCAGCTCGGCCATCCTGGACCACCCGCCTTCACCTATGGACACCTCGGAATTGCACTTTGCTCACGAGCCATCCGGGGGCATAGCCCTGGATCTGGCTGAGGCTAACTTGGACAGCATGGACTGGCTGGAGCTGCCGGGGGGCCCCGTCATGAGCCTCGCTCCCCTTAGCACTGCGGCTCCCAGCCTCTTTTCCACAGACTTCCTTGATGGACACGATCTGCAGCTGCACTGGGATTCTTGCTTGTAACTCTGTGAGCAGAGACTGAAGGGAGCGGGAAGGGGAGGGCACGAGCATGCAGGGGGAAGAGGCCAGTCAACCAAAAACAACAACAACAAAAAAAGAAGAAAAACAAACAAAAAAAAACAAACAAAAAAAAAGGAGAAAAAAAGAAAGGAGCTCCTGACGTTTGTTCTCCTGCCCCAACCAACAGTGTCCTTCCTGCACCACGCCGGCAGCCGTGACACCGTAGTCACGCTGCTCGAGTCCCTGCTGCCTGGGCAGCGGGCCAGGCCCGGGCAGGGAGAACGGCTGCTGGCGGGGCAAAGAAGAGGCTGCGGGAGCTCTGGGGCTGGCGGTGGCCTCCCACCCCCTCAGCGTGGCCTGGCCCAAGCCGAATGAGAAGGGAGCGGGCAGCCCCTGTTGCTGCGGGCAGAGGCGGCGATGGCGGCGCGTGGGGCGCGGTGCTGCTGGGCGTGAGTTCCCTCAGGCCTGGCGGCGCGGGATGGGGCCGCAGCTGTTCCCACCAGCAGCCCCACAACCCCGTGGCCTGGCTGGGATTGGCAAATAAAGGGGGTCGGTGCTGCCCCGTCTTTTAAACGGTTGCAGAAGGGGATTCTACCTCTGGAGCAGGACGTGAAGGCGGGAGTGCCGGTGGGGGCCAAAACGGCCACCCTCTGCACCACTCACCGTCAGTCGGGGAGGGTCTGGTCTGCTCTGCCACAGGGCTGAGAGGAGCTGGGCAGAACAGGCACCTTTCCCAAACATAGCCAAAGGGAACCGGGGTTCCCCACCAACCTGGTAACGTCTAAGCTGGTTTCCCAAATACTGTGGAGCTCGGCAGAGGCCTGTCTGCTTACTGCACTCGCTTAGGGCTGCAAAACAGATGTTTTAAGGTGCTAAAATCCAGGTCCTTACGTGTTAAATCTGTCCTTCGGGTGCCCCAGAGCTCTGGCTGTGGCCAGAGGCCCTGTGTGTGTGTGTGTGTGTGTCTGTGTGTGTCTGTCTGTCTCCCCAGCCCCAGCTACCACAGAACCTGTAACACACACCCCACCCCTGCCCAGGGCAGTCAGCTGGCGATGGAGTTTAGGAACAAGAATGTGTCTGTGTGTCTGTCCTGGGGAGCGTGAGGGGCACAGCCAGCAATGAGCAACATATCATTAGGGGCCATGTGCAATCTGTCTCCTGCCTTCAGCTGTGCTGGTGCCTCCCTCAAGCAGGTGTCCCAGGGGAAAGAAGCAGCTGGGGCTGTCAGAGCCGAGAGGCAGGGACAGAGGGGCAGAGGAGCAGCACGGCACAAAGGGCTGTGGTGTGTCAGGGCACAGGTCTGAGCTCAGTGCTGTGGCTGTGAGGGCCCCTTCCTGGGGGACAGCGGCTGGGCAGCTGCCCTATGTGCTCCCAGCCCTCCAGACTTTTGGGACACAAGGAAAAAAAACCCTTTTTGGGGAGGGTCATGGGGGCCTTGGGGGAGCTGCTGACTGACGCACGAGCAGAAGTGTACCCAGGACCCCAGAGCCATGACGATGCTGTTCCTTGTGCAAGGTTTTTGCATTGGAAATTTGGGCCTGCAGCTTTCTCTCTCTCTCTCTCTCTCTCTCCTGCTGTCAATTCTAAATTCCTGTGTTTGTTAGTAGTAACTCACGGCCATATTTCCCAGGTGAGACACAGCCCTGCATCCAGGGCTCACAAAGGCAGTGGCTTTTGAAATCATAGGGACTAAGGTGCTGACCCCGCTCAGGAACTGGAAGGACAAACTGCCATCCTTTGCAGTATCTCCTGTACTGTAGCCCTGGTGCCTGGCTCTCTCTGCGTGGAGGGAGGCCTTGCCCCAGGGGTGCAGATACCACAGCGTGCTCTCTGTTGGCCCCTAAGCTGGCAGCCACGCAGGGTCACGCCTGTCTTGCAGCTGGGAGAAACTCCTGCTTTCCTGAGCCCTATTTGCCTGTTCATGGGGGGAGCCACTTTCTTAATCATTTGCAGGGGGAGCCTGCTGGCAGCTTCCTTCCTTTCTGTCCCTGTATCTCCCTTCTCTCCCGCCCTCAGCTGTAAGCAAGTCAAAAACCTCTTATCTGCCTCCCTCAGTCTCTGAGTTGGAGAGGATAACCCCTTCCCCACTCCCCTCCCTGTTCCTCAAGCTAGTGTCGCATCCTAAAAATCAGATTAACTGGGACTGGTGGACACCCCTTTCCCCTCCTCCCCGCCGCCCTTGAGCCTTCCTGGTGCAGCACTGGTGCTTGTGGGAGCTGTGGCGGTTGCCTTATAGAGCTCAACCTCAGGACCAGATGGGTAAAGGAGACAAGTGGTTTTGTAGGAGGAAAGTATGGAGGTTGTTGGGCAAGATCTTTCAAAAGCTAAGGCAGGGAAAAAGTGAGGCTGACAACTGTTTATCAAACTCCAGCAAAATCAGCTGCTTTTAGCCCACAGTGACCAGCAGCCCCAACCCCCGAGCTGTGTGATTTCTTTTATACAAATTATTGCAAAGCTGCAAGCAGTAAAAGACTGAAATCATGGAAGTGCAGTGAGCACTGAGGGAAGGTGGGCACAACTACCCCTCAGCCCTGGCCTGGCCCAGCCCTGCTCCTCGCCTGGGCCAGGCACCTCACGCTGCGTTGGCAGAGAGATGCCAATGCCCGTTACTGATCTGGCCCTTCCCAAGAGTCGCTGGTGAAGGGCCAAGCTCACAGCTGCTCCCTTGCACCTGTACCCACCTCCCTTCATTTGTGAAACTCTGTAGTAGGGGTTTAATGATGTCAAATTTGCCCAGAATACTTGAAATTGGATGATGGGCTCAAGGAGCCCAGGAGCTACAGACCCATGAGCCCCCCCTGCTGTGGGAAGCAGCAAACCTGCCAGAGCCTCTCTGCACAAGCAGCTGCTGCCAGGACAGCGAGCCATAACCCTGTGCCCAGGGGCAAGGGGAGGGTGGAAGATGGTGCCTCCTCCCAGGAAATACCAAGAGCCTTTGCCCCACACAGTGCCCGGAGCAGGCCAGCCCAGTTCTCTGCTTTCTTACTATTATTTGTTTGAATAATAGTTCCATAGTTCTTTGTCAGGAGAGGTTATTCCCCTGGACATACATATATGGGGGTTTGTTTTGTTTGTTTTTGCACCCATTGGGAAAACAAAACAATGAAGTCTGATGTTCTGCCTCTACCTTGAATGTAATCCTGAATCTTTCTGCTGTAACCACTACTTGTTTGTAATGTGTATTTGACTAGCACGCACTCTCCCTTCCACTATGCAGCGACCGGCGAGGGCTGAGCAGCACCGTCAAGAGATGGATGGTGTTGGGGGGGGGGGGGCGTGGGATCCAGAGCGAGTATTCAACTGGAAAAGGATAAAAAAGTGACAAGATAAAGAGGGAGAGAATGGATCTTTAAATTGAATTATTTTTTCAGTTACAAATATTTGAGGAGAAAAAAAAAAGGAAAAAAAAAAAAAGATTCCATTTTATTAAAAAAAAAAAATAATCCAAACAGCCACATGTTTAAATAAAAGTGTCTCTGTTGTGATGGGTTGTGGGAGGGTTTGGGGCAGCTCTACCTTTTCCAGCTAAGGGTGGGTGATGTCTCTTTGAGTTTTTTCTCATACCTCAGAAAAAAAGCCACAGTGGTGCTGCCTCATCGTTTCTCTGTGGCAGGGAGATTCCCTCTGCCAGTGGAAATTACCTGCCCTACAACCAGAAGTAGGTCTTATGGCAGGAGAAGCACAGGCAGCTTTCACAGCCCCCCCCAGTCAACCCAGCAGGCCGGTCGGGACCCCAGCTGTCAGGGTGGAGAGGTGACACTGCAGCCTTCCTCAGCTAGATGCCAAACTGGAATGAATTTGACTGAAAACACTCTTTTTCCACATCAATAAACAACACTTGCTCCATGCGCTGGGGGTTAATGCCACCACTAGCATCAACTGCAGAGGGGTTCATCCCAATGACCCCTCTCCTCTTCAGTTTGCCCTAGAGCCACACAATCATTTCAGTTGGAAAAGACCTTTAAAAGATCATTGGGTCCAACCACTCACCTCCTTTGGCCGAGGGCTCTCCTCCTCCAGCGTCCCTATAGCCCCAAGTAAGTTTTGAGCGTGTTTCCTGGGGTTCTGATGTGGAGCTGGTTGTGTCAGGAAGGTGAGGCAGGGTTGTTGCTGCTTCTGGCAGTACAACTGTTCCTGCCCTGGCCACTACCAGCTTGACACGAGCAGAAGACGGCACAGAAATTGGGGTGGGGGGGAATCATCGTTATCAAAAGGCAGAAATAAAGAATTCAATCGAGTCCTGCCCCTGTAAAAAAAAATATCAAAGCCAAAGCCCAGCACTCTCCCAAGATGCAGTTTTATTTACAAACCCACTGAATAAAGTAAGAATCTAGTGTCATTTCACGAGTAGTTTGTGCTCACAGACAAGCGCTTTCAGTAGAAAGTCACAGACTCCGTATCCAGAGCCACCACCACAAAGCAGCAACTCTCCACTCCTGCCCTGTGTCCCTGCGGCCTCCGCAGGGCCAGGAGGACGAGGGAGACTCCCTGAGCCAGCTCCGAACCCCAACCCCAGCCTGAGCTACAACGGTGCCAAAATATACACATTCCTGGAATTCATTTACAGCTTTTTGGTTAACAGTAAAAATCATCTAGAGACTAAAAGGACGGCATGAAACACTCTTAGTTTAGAGGAGAGGGGTTTTTGTGTCTGCTCCCAGCAGAGCCAAGGCCCATCCCCTAAGGCTGTTTACAGTGGTAACAGCCCAGCGAAGTTGGGCTCCTCTTGTCAACATCCCACACACCAGTGTCAAGGAGGTGGGATGAGGTTGGTGCTGCTTCCCCCTTCTCAGCCCCAGCTCCGGGTCAGAGGAGCAAGTCCTAGTGCTTCAGGGTTTGCCACCCCTCTCCCCCGCAGCGGCAAGCCCCTGGCTGGCATGAGTGGGGGAGGATGTGCAATCCCTGCTCCCCTACACCCAGGAGCCTCTCACCAGCCTGATCTCACATGTGCCCACGGGGCCACCAGCCCCGCTGCCGGGCCCTTGGGGCGGCAGGCCAGGGACTGTGGGACAGGCTGCTCCCCCAGGGAGATCACAGAGGGGGAGGCCAGGCTGAGGCAAGCTGAAGGTGGAGGGGGCAGAGATGAGGAAGGCTGAGAGAGGGCACTTGTTTGTGTGACCAGAACACACTTGTCCCTTTGCACCGTCACCCTGGACCGTCAGCTCCCTCGAGTCTGCAGCTCGGCCTCTTGGCGCTGCTGGCCTCTGTCCCAGGTGTCCTGGCAGCCCCTCCGAGGGGGATTTTGTCACAGATACAAGTGGGTAGGGTGAGGTGGGAGAGGGCAGGGGGTGAGACATTTGACAGGGGGGTCGCAGGACGGGGAGAGGAGTGTGCGCCATCGAGAAGGTTCCCCAGGATGGGGCAGGGCGGGGGTCACCCATCTATGTCCCAGCTGAAGAGATGGTGCTTCACCAGCATGTCCTGCACCCCTTCCTTCAGCGGCTTCTTCTCCTTCTCCTGCAGGATGACACAGACAGGCAGGTCAGCCCACGGCCCCTTCCTAGAAATAGGAGATTGTGTCTGCGGGCAGAGCCCAGGCAGCAGTTGGCTCCTTCTGCACCACCCACCTCTGAAATGGGGAGAGGCCCCGCGGTTGGGAGAGCACCGAGGGGCTTGGGGGGGGGGAGGGTGGTCCTTTCCCTCTGCCCTGGCAGCTCAGGGGCTGCAGCACCGCTCCCCAGTGCAGCCCCTGGCATCGGCTCCAGGGAAGGCAGAGGAGGGGCTGGAGCACAAAGCTGGGAGGAGGGAGTCAGTAAGTGAAGCCCGAGGCCAACAGACAGACAGAATGAGAGATGCCACCTACTCACCTCCCTCTTTATTGGCAGTTCCCAGTCCTGAGAGAGGCTGAAGGCAAATTTGCAGAGGACTCTGCAAGGGAAGAGAGCGATGGCAACGCACAGACCCACCCACAGACCCTGACCACACTCCCAGCCTGTGCCCACAACTGCTGCACACGATTGCAACAGCTTCTCAGCCGCCCCCACACACCCTTAAGCTTCCACGGATGAAATTCCTTGTTTATTGGTGTTGAAAAGGGCAACACCAGCCATTCATCCCCCTCNGGGGGAGGATGTGCAATCCCTGCTCCCCTACACCCAGGAGCCTCTCACCAGCCTGATCTCACATGTGCCCACGGGGCCACCAGCCCCGCTGCCGGGCCCTTGGGGCGGCAGGCCAGGGACTGTGGGACAGGCTGCTCCCCCAGGGAGATCACAGAGGGGGAGGCCAGGCTGAGGCAAGCTGAAGGTGGAGGGGGCAGAGATGAGGAAGGCTGAGAGAGGGCACTTGTTTGTGTGACCAGAACACACTTGTCCCTTTGCACCGTCACCCTGGACCGTCAGCTCCCTCGAGTCTGCAGCTCGGCCTCTTGGCGCTGCTGGCCTCTGTCCCAGGTGTCCTGGCAGCCCCTCCGAGGGGGATTTTGTCACAGATACAAGTGGGTAGGGTGAGGTGGGAGAGGGCAGGGGGTGAGACATTTGACAGGGGGGTCGCAGGACGGGGAGAGGAGTGTGCGCCATCGAGAAGGTTCCCCAGGATGGGGCAGGGCGGGGGTCACCCATCTATGTCCCAGCTGAAGAGATGGTGCTTCACCAGCATGTCCTGCACCCCTTCCTTCAGCGGCTTCTTCTCCTTCTCCTGCAGGATGACACAGACAGGCAGGTCAGCCCACGGCCCCTTCCTAGAAATAGGAGATTGTGTCTGCGGGCAGAGCCCAGGCAGCAGTTGGCTCCTTCTGCACCACCCACCTCTGAAATGGGGAGAGGCCCCGCGGTTGGGAGAGCACCGAGGGGCTTGGGGGGGGGGAGGGTGGTCCTTTCCCTCTGCCCTGGCAGCTCAGGGGCTGCAGCACCGCTCCCCAGTGCAGCCCCTGGCATCGGCTCCAGGGAAGGCAGAGGAGGGGCTGGAGCACAAAGCTGGGAGGAGGGAGTCAGTAAGTGAAGCCCGAGGCCAACAGACAGACAGAATGAGAGATGCCACCTACTCACCTCCCTCTTTATTGGCAGTTCCCAGTCCTGAGAGAGGCTGAAGGCAAATTTGCAGAGGACTCTGCAAGGGAAGAGAGCGATGGCAACGCACAGACCCACCCACAGACCCTGACCACACTCCCAGCCTGTGCCCACAACTGCTGCACACGATTGCAACAGCTTCTCAGCCGCCCCCACACACCCTTAAGCTTCCACGGATGAAATTCCTTGTTTATTGGTGTTGAAAAGGGCAACACCAGCCATTCATCCCCCTCCTTCCCCTTCCTCTTTGTGCTTCACATCCTGCCAGGCCCAGGCTGGAAAGAGAAGCTGGAGGATGTGACTCAAGTGCAACCCCTGCAGAGCCTGTCCCAGCATCGCAGGGAGACAGAGGCAGCCCAGGGCTCTGCTGCATCGCAGACACGTGTGGCTGAGAGCCACGCAGCTGGCAATGCAGAGCTGCAGCTTCCTCTCTAGAAAGCAGACCCCTGCCAGCAGCACCTCACAGTTTCTGCACCACCTCTCCCCTCTCCCTGGAGTAAGAGAAGTGTCCTGATCCCCACTGCACAAATACTGCACTGGGAGGGCGGGCTGGATATGGCTCTAAGCAGGGGCCCCTGTTCTGAGGACAGGGATGCAACAGCTCAAAGCTCCTGGCAACAGGCTTGTCAGTCTGTGAGGCTCAGGAGAAACTCCTGTGCGGGGTTTTCTCCACCTGAGGCCCTTCACAGGAAGCTGGCTCAGAGGAAAAAAAATGGCATAAGCCACCACTCCTGCTCCAAACAAACCTGGGCTCAGCCACAGGATCACAGAATCATTTTGGCTGGGAAAAAAAAACCTTTAAGATCTTCGAGTCCAACCATTAACCTAGTATTGCCAAATCCACCACTAAACCACTCCCTTAAGTGCCACATCTACAAGCCTTCTGAATACTTTCCAGGCATGGTGACTCGCAACACCTCCCAGGGCAGCCTGTTTCAGTGCTTGGGGAAAATTTCTTTTCCTTGTGTCCAATCTAAACCTCCCCTGGTGCAACCTGAGGCTGCTTCCTCTGCCCAGAGCTCCATGCAAGTTACTTCCTGGGAGCTCAGGCACTAAACCCTCATTCAGCCCTTGACGTCGCTGCCTCTACTAGGAGTCAGCCAGTGACCAACCAGGGACAGCTGGACTGTCTCCCTGGCATATTCCCCATTCTCTGCTTGGACTCATGGTGGGTAGCAGAAGGCCTGGAGAGCAGAGTAGAAAAGGCAGTGTCTCCATCAGAGCAAGCGCTGGACAGAGCAGGAGGCTGCTCTGCCTGCTTGTCATGACAGTTCCCCAGGAGCCAGGTTCTGCTTCTGGATCAGGCAGGCACGGTGCATCACATTAAACTGTCCAGGCAGTTGCTGCCGCCTCAGCAAGGGCAGCCCACACTGCTACTTGCTGGAGAAGGCCCAAAGACAGCCAAAGTGAAGGCCACCTCCTGCAGAGGAAGAGGAGATCCAGTCCTGATCCTGCCCAAGGCAATGGGGACACTCACCTCAGCTCACACTTGATTTGCACCCAGCCAGGACTGCGCAAGAACGACCAAGGATGGAACCACTTCTCCACAGTTTGCAGGCTCGAGCACAGCACCTCCAGCCACAAATGCAGCACCTGCTCACTGCAAAGAGTGGGTAGAGGCATGTTATTTGTCTGAAGCCAGGGAAAGAAGCCCCATCCCTTTGAGACAGCCCAAGCCTTGATCCCAGCCCTGGGAACTTGTGTGAGCCACTCCACACAATAAGAGCTACTTCTTCCAGCCAGAAGCCAGGCCAGCACAATGAACAAGAAAGGAGCGGGTCCCAGTGGCTGTGGTGAGAGGGAGAAAAAGACCCTGTGTTTGCTTTGCTTCCTCCTGAGCTCCTCACACCCCCCGTACCCAGGGTATCAGGAGCAGACGACTCACTTGAGTCCAACGCAGATGAGGGAACGAAGCTTCACGTCCATCTGCACATGTGCAGCATCGTGTGTCATGTTCACAGCCTGAACTGCCTGTGGGGAGGAAAGATGTGGTTACCACCTTCTCAACTTAGCCTTGGGCTTGGCAGCCGTTTCAGCAGCACAGCCTTGGGCTGCCCTCCCCAGAGCTCCCCACAGTTCCCCATCCTCCTCCATTGCCACCTGCTAGTATCAGTGAGGCTGAATCTTCCTGATGGCCTCTCCTTCTGCCTGTCCCCAAGCATCTGCTCTCTCCCTCACATCAGAGAAGGTCTGAGAGAACATGAGCCATCAGTGTGCCCAGCTGGCCAATGGCATCATGGCTTGTATCAGAAAAAGTGTGGCCAGCAGGACCATGGAAGTGATTATGACCCCTGTATTTGGTGCTGATGAGGCCACACCTCGAATACTGTGTTCAGTTTTGGGCTCCTCACTATAAGAAAGACACTGAGGTCCTGGAGTGTGTCCAGAGACAGGCAATGAAGCTGGTGAAGGGTCTGGAGCACAAGTCTGATGAGGAGCAGCTGAGGGACCTGGGATTGTTTATCAAGGAGGAGGCTGAGAGGAGATGCAATCACTCTCTACAGCTACCTGAAAGGAGGCTGTAGCAAAGTGGGTGTTGCTCTCTTCTCCCTGCTAATGAATGACAGGACAAGAGGAAATTGACTCAAGTTGCATCAGTGGAGGTGGAGATTAGGAATAACTTTTTCACTGAGAGAGTCATTAAGCACTAGAACAGGCTGCCCAGGGAGGTGATGGAGTCCATATCCCTGGTGATATTGCAAAGCCTTGTAGCTGAGGTGCTGAGGGACATGGTTCAGTGATGGGCTTGGCAGTGTGAGGCGGGTTGTTGGACTTGATGATCTTAAAGGTCTTTTCCAACCAAAACAAATCTATGATTCTACAACTCTTGAGTATCTCTCTGGAGATGGGCATCACCCTCCAGCAGCCTCCATGTGAAATTTCCTCACACCAGCAGCTGAGCTCTGGCTGGGCCAAGGGCAGCACTCACCCGGTAAAGCAGCTCCTCTGGAGTGAGGACTTTGCCATCTTCATCAAGCCTGCAAAGATCACAGCAGAGAGCTGGCTTGCTCCAGAGACACCCCAGGCACATGGAGACCCTTCCACCTCCATAGCCCAACAGCTCCCTTGCTACTGCTGAGCCCACAGGTGATGGTACAGCCCCAGAGGCAAGCACAGGAGGCCAGGGAAGGAACCCACACCCACAGGAGGCTGGGACAGGCCATGGTGGAGAACAGGGTGGAGAACAGCAGCAGCAGCAGCGGTCTGATGAGCCTGAGGAGTGGGGCACAGGCCCAGCCACTCTGTTTCAATAAGGTGGCCTTACCTGTAAGTCTTGCAGAGCACAAGGCGAGAATACACAGAGTCAAAGTCCCGCTCCACTTCCCGGCTTGCAGCCTAGTGAGGCAGAGGGACCGGTCAGTGCCCTCTGCCCAACCCCAGCCCTCTGCCAACTCAGCCCCAGGAAGGTAACCGAGATGCCTCACCTCTTCAATGAAGAGCCAGGGATGGCAGGGCCCCCCTAGCAGAGATGGCTTCTTCAGCCCATGTTCAAATATGGCCTTCAAGGCTGGGCACAGCGTCCCTCGCACCAAATCCGTCACCCCTTCTGTGACCGAGTCGTCTCCAGCGATGGAGTACTGAGGAAGATGAAGAGCTCTCAGCACATTGGCGAAGGGGCAGAGCACGGAGGTGCCCCACTCACACACAGCTTCTCTACATGGATCTCTTCCACTCCAGTTGCCCACAAGCTCCCCCTTCCTTAATGCCTTATGCTCTTGCACGAGGCACCGTGCTCAGTGCTACTCCCTGGGGACTGGTGGGGGAAACACCAGGACCTTTGTGCCTAAATGGTGGTGCCCAGGAGACCCCATGAGTGACCCTAGCTCCATACTGGCAGTGCTCAGTGTGTGGCATCTGCTGAGGTTTGGTGTGACAGTGGCTGAGACAAGGTAAGGAAAAGGACTTGCACTGAGGACTGAGGGGAGGTTTAGAGTCTCCATCCCTGGAGATGTTTGAAAGCCATGTAGCTGAGGTGCTGAGGAACATGGTTTAGTGGTGGGCTTGGCAGTGTGAGATTAGTGGTTGGATTTTATGATCTTCAAGATCTTTTCCAACCAAAGTGAGTCTATGAATCTGTAAGCTCCTGAAAGTCAAGGCAAATGGGGGACCATGGGAAGTCCCAGGTCACTTGAGACACCCCTCCAGGATATCACCTTGTTAGCATGAAGGACTGAACAGTAATACGCCAGAATTAGGGTAAGTGGGATCCTCCCTATCTCCACAGTTGGGAGGAGGGCTGCTCTTCAGTGCAGGGGGTATTTATACACAGAGGGGTGATCTGCATCTGAGGAACCAGCCCCAAGAACGGGGGTGAGGAAGCAGGATATCCAGAGTGACATCTCTCTACAGGCTTCTCCTGGGGTCTCAGGTCAGCCTTTGAGCCCTCTCTCACTCATCAGATACTGAGTGGGAGCAGGAGAACAGTGCCTTCTCCACTTCCCCTGCACATTGCCTAGGCCAACAGCTGGAGACATTTGTCTCCTCTCCATTTCCCCAGCCTTGGAGCCACATTGAGGAAGTGAGACAGAGAGTCCCTTTAGGCACAGCTGCTCAGGGAAAATACCCTGTGGTGACCACAAAGCACTAGCAGGGTGCACAAGCACAACCTCAAAGCAGGAAGGGAGCACAGACAGTGGGGAGTGGGTAGAAACACTGCCCACAGGATCCTCATGTGTCCCTGCTTTCTCAGTCTTCCCAAAGCTCATCTCCAGGGCCCTTGCAAGCCCAGGCATCCCACCCAGCCAACCCCTGCAGCCGTCTGGGCCCTCCTCTACCATTCAGTCAGCATGAGGAAGCTGAGCAAACCGGCCTAGGAAGGTGAGCTGTGTGATTGCATCCCTGAGTGCTCAATGGTCAGAGAGAGCAGACTCAAGGAAGGAAATGCATGGCTCTCCTCACTATGTTTTTTTTTTCCAGCTATGACATAAGTCTTATTTTATGCTGCTGTTGTCGTGGTATTTTTTAATTACCTCTTTGCTCCGCTCATCCAAGACCTCCACAAATTTTGCAGGAAACCAACCTACAAAGAGTGGACAAGGAGGTGAGCCTGACACAGACACTGAGAAACCTCTAACACAAGACAAGACCAGAGCCCAGTGGAAGCTGAGAACAAAGCAGAGCTCATATGGCCCGATTCCAAAGAAGGAAGCGAGAAGCCTCAAAAAATCACATGAATTAAGGCAGCTGCAAGAGGAAGCCCATTGCATTACACTGCCTGTGAGCAGGAGAGATGACATGCACCCAATCACCTTGTGCCAGGAGGATGGAGCCTACACTTGCTGTTTGCAAGAAGCAGAGCACCACTGCTCTCACACCCTGCTTTTATGTCTCCCTTGTCCCTGGAAGATGCTCCAGGTAACCAGCAGAGCCTTTGCTGCAAATGTGGCAGGGCAATTGCTGTGGATGAGCAGATGCTCTGCATTCAGCCCCATTCTTCCCACTGAGCTCTCACCTCTCAGTCCATTCAGCTCTCCCACCCAACAGTGCTCGTCCTTCTGGGAAATGATCTGAAAAACAGGGAGTGGAAAACACTGGTTGAAAAAGAGTGGAGTGCCAGGAGGGCTACAGCTGCTCAGCTCTGTGAGGAACTGCTTCCTTCTCAACTGTTTTGACAGTGTTCTCTTCAGATGTGGCCCAGGGTCTTCAAGCTACCAGCAAACACAACATTATCCCCTGCTTTCCCGAGTTTCAGATGGGACGCCCCCAGCTTAAAATGCCAACAGGATGCTTTTATAACCTCACTACAACTCAGGGTGCAGCGTTAAACCTGGACCCAGGCTGGACCAAATCAATCTTTTGCTCAGCTGTACAGCGGGCAGAAAGGGACTCGGTGACCGCATTGAGAACACCCCACGGGAATATACTGCCCCATCCCAAGACACAACAGCTGCTCTCTCCACTCAGACCCCTGAGCGGGCTCTGAGCTGACCCGCTCCCTCCGTTCCCTGCAGGAGGGGCAGCACAGTCCCTGGGGCACGCACCGTGATGATGTCGTTCTTGCGGAAGCCAAGCTCGTCGTCGTCGTGGCGCTCAAAGTCCAGCAGCGCTTTGGCACGGCGGCGGCGGCTGCGGGAACAGGCCACGTAGTTCTCGTGGTCCCGCTGGTGGCTCTCCATGCTGTAGTCTGGAGTCAGATCCTGCCATGTGCATGGGCGAAGAGCAACGGGTGACTCCCAGCTCATCCGCCAAAGCTTGCAAGCCCCTGCTTCCAAACCTTTTCCCACTCCTTTCCCAACCTCCTTAGGACAGCTCTCCTCCAGTGAAGATGGGCTGAGCAACCCTCACCCTCCACCCCTTAAACGCTTGGCATGTCTTTCCTCGAGCCCACGCTCCAGGATCATTTGAACAGCCCTGTCCTGTGGTGGCCACCCAGCACGGGTGTGTGGTGCAGGAGCAGCCCTTCCCACTCACAATGCTGCAGTTCTTGGGATCCACGCACTGGAAGTGCCGTGCCACCTGCAGAATGGCCTCACGCAGGTCAGCCACCAGCTCCGTCTGCTTGATGTTCTTGGCTTTCAGTGCCTCCAGATCATCATCCCCTAGGGGAGCCCACACAGACAGAGGGAAGCAAAGTTAATATAAGGCACTTATGTTTTTTTTTGTTAACACTGGAAATCCTTAATTCTGCAGGAATCAAAACCAGTCTGATGTCAGAAGTGCCCACACCGAGGCAGGTACTTACTGTCAAACTAGGCAGTAATGTGAACTGCCAACACCAATGTGACCACCCCAAATTCGAAGGAGCTGGCATCTTAAACCACCTATGGAACTGGCAGATGCCACCTTTGATCCGTCTGGGCAACTCAGTATACCGAGGTGCTGCAGGCACTGCTTTAGAGAAGCATCTTCGCGGTCTGTATCTGGCTGAATGGTGGGACACAAAACTAGGGAACTTTCACAATTTCAGCTGAAATTCTCTTGAAACTGACTCAGCTTTTGGGTTGAACTGACCATGATTTATGAACACTTCACAGTCTGAGAGCATGTTTTTCACCCAATCTCGAAGAAGACTTGAAAAAACAAGACAGCTCACTTTTCCTGTGTCACTGTAGAAGTCAGAGCAACGAGAGGAAAGCTGCCGTGTCCCTAAGAGCCTGACCACGCTAATAAAACATATCTCAAAGGTTTTTGTGTATACAGAAATGGTCATAAGTACAAAGTAAAAGTTATCAAAGCATCTTTCAACTGTCACTAATTCTCACAGGAGTTTTGACAGCCTGTCTCAATTTATGCAGAAAGATGCCTCATGGGACGGATTCTTTAGGCAATTAATGTACCTGAATGCCTTAAAAATTTGGTTGGTGAGGTTTGGGAACAGTGAACCATTTGCTACTTTTTCTAAAAAAACAAAACAACAACCCCAAAAAAACCCGAAAGCCCCACTTCAGTTTGTTTTCAATTCGAAGTATATTTCCATACATCTGTTTCTGTGCTCTGTATAACATACTGAAGATGTGGCAGCTCGATTGACAAGATCAGCATTTAAAGCAAAGTATTTCTGACTGAACTCCAATTTTTATACAAACACAGCTCTTTTATTTTTTTTTTGCAAGACAAAGTAAGTAATTGACTGGTAAATTTGTACTCTACTTATTTTCTAACAGCATTATAGAAACCAACGTGAATAAAGAAAGAGTGGCCCAGGCTATACGGCTGTTTAGTACACATGAAGCTTCTGCATATTGAAGGTGATTAACAGTATCACTTAATCCTAAGTGATCCTAATTAAAAAGACCAAGACTTTAAGAACATAAATAGAAGCAGAAAATTAGATTCATATTTAGACTTGTTTTCCATTTGCTAAATTAAATGACTAGAGAATCAGACACACGGAGCTTAAGAGAAAACTGGGCTTTGCTTCTGGACTAGAAAAATTGTAGGGCGTACATACTCCCAGACTAAGCAAGGAAAATTAACAACACCTCTTCCTCAGCAGCCAGGGCAGGAAAGAGAACACGTAACAAGTCTCAGTACAGATTCAGAGACACAAAGATTGCAAATAAGATAGGTGACCCCACAGACGGCGAGGATGCCCAGAAAATTCATGTGGCTAAAAAAAGAACGTGACTAAAGAAGAAACTCCTCAACCACAGCCACAGTAGCTCACAGTAGCTCTGTGGGCTGCCCTCAGTAACATAGGGCACTGATTCTTTCTGCCATCGTTCAGTTCCTTCTGGTCAAGAATACCACACTCCTCCTTCTGTACTCAGATCAATTCCACTCAAACACGAGCAGGAGATACGGGAAGCAAGTTCCACATCCTCCCACCTTTAGAGTATACACGATGCTGAGGAAAGCAGCTGGGGTTTCCCCCAGCTTCGCTTCATTGCACCCAACAAGCCTGCAAGTACATTTCCAAAACAGGAAACTAGTGCAGGATTGGTGACATCTGAGGGGGCTCTATTTCTCCTGCATTTCCTTGTTGCAACACGAAAAGGGCAACACATGTGTCTTCTACCTTTCGCTGTTTCCTCTTTCTATTCCTTCATTAGAATCCTAGTCCAGCTTCTTGAATCTATGCTACAGAGAGCCATGGCTGACCTGATTTAGCATGAGCATGAGTCTGGCTCTGAGAGGAGGACAGCTTGGACAGCTGGACATCTAGAGTTCCCTTCCAAACAGCGCTCCTGTGATTCTGACTCCTGTCCATGTCAGTACCAAACCTGCGTTCATGCTGAGGAAGAATCATTAGGTTCTGGGTAAGCTCTTAATCCCATCCAGACAAGGCTGTTGTACCAGCTCTACACAGCAACCACAACAGGCAGCACACTTTACAGTTAAGCTTGTTTGACAGTTCCCAGTGTAAGGTAAATTTATCCCATCCAGGCTTTCCTTCCCCTCACTGGGGCTGCAGGTTTCCATCCTGGTCATCTGCTGCAAGATGGCAACTACTCTATTTTAACCAATGTTTTAACTAGTAAGAATATTAGCTTGTGACTGCTCATGAAATCCATTAAAATGAAAAAAAAAACCCACTATCAATCATCTCAGTACCACGGGTGATACATTTTGAAGCTTGAAGTTTAAATTCATCTTTGTGCGTGGGTCCAAGTTGCTATCGCTTTCATAAAGCCACTCAAACTTGGTCAAGGAGACTGCCTGAGACACCAGAAAGATGCAGAGACACAAGAAAGGTGCATTTGGCAGCTGAGCTCTCCACCAGTTTGGTCTGTACTGACTGCATGACAACATCGCATACAAGAGGTCTCAGTGTAGGTTGCACAAGCAACTTTCCCGCATTTCTTCACTTCTGCATGCCTGACATTACAGCTTGATTGGTCTGCTACCATAACTTTCACATCGAATGCTTCGTGTGCCTGTAGCATGCTGGTGACAACCTATCAGCTTCCTGGAGAACATCAGAAAGGCTCTTCTCTCAAAAGACAAGTAAACCCTAGTGTTATTCAGGCCATTTCAACCACAACAGGAACACTATTTGACCCCTGTAAATTCAGTATGTTGTCTTCCTCCAGAAAAAAAACCCATTTCTGTGGTGAGATGTGGCAATTTCAAGAAAGCTAATCAGCCACACAGAAGGTGATGACAGTGAGGCTTACAGCAAAAGGGCTATTACAGAGTCCCTGCTAAATCCATGCAAAACCTGTTCTGGCCCTGGGCTTTCTGGACACATGCTGCCTTAGCTCAGAAGCAAAGAAAATTAAGATGCAAAAGTGTTCACAACATTGAACTCTCAGAGATGAGTAAAGGGGAACATGAGTGATGTCTGCATTTATAAACGATGGGTGACACGCTGGACCATCCTTGCCCTGTCTGAGATCTTTAGGGATGTTCCTGACCGAGCAGAGTTAGATCTATAGAGTACAACATCCAGCCTGTGCATTGCATATGGCCTGCCAGAAAATGTGTTTGACTTGGTGGTTAGTCCAAGGAGGGCACTACAGCTGGGTTGAGGCTGCAGCCTGCTGTTAGTCACCATTTGAGGAGTAACCATCTAACCTAAAATTCACTTTCTGAGTGTGCACTTCTTCCTTCTCATCATTCAGTTCTGGCTCCCTTCTCTCCTCTTCCCTTGCCCCAAGGTTTCCCTGCTTTGCTCAGCCTCCTCCCTCCCGGGCTGCTACATCCACCAATACCACATGAAAGGCACAGGATTGTCCTCACCGAAAAGCAGAGAGGTGATGCCTGACTTCCTGCGCTGAGTCCTGCGCCGCACAACCTGAGGGAGAGGGGAGGGAGAGAACAAAGCGCACACGTCAGGGAAGGATTTCAGGAACAAAGCAAAGCAACGGGCAAAGCTCTGGGCAAAGCGTCCTGGCAGCTTCCACTGGAAGGGGCAGGCAACTGGACTGGCAGTTTTAGACAGGAGTTGTCCTGGTTCTCAAGCAATGAATCAGCTCTACTGCTTGATGTGCTCTGTGTGCAGTGGGTTATTTATAGTTCATTTATTACGAAAGCATAATTGAAGTTCAAGGATGAACGGTGACGTGAGTGAATAATTTCAGCTCCAATTCTACACGTAATTATATGTAAGTTTCTAAACGAATGCCTGTTACGTTTTAGAACTGCTGGAGCATCCTGTGACTAGCACACAGATGAGGATCAAGAACACATCTCCCACACGGACCTTGCAAACAGGAGCTGCTACATCTGCAGCCGCAGACTGTAGTCCCTGATTAAACACAAGTGTGTTTCTTATTCAGCTTCTCAAAGGCTGCTGCTGCTTCCTGACTCTGCTTTCCAGAGTTATTTCAGTGCATCAGTTTCTTGCTAATGGATTAACTTCTGTCCCTACTCTGCACGCTCCAAGCAAATTCTGCCAAAAGCATATGTTGTTTCTTTTTTGTTTCCATTAATAAAAAGCACCACTCTCCATCGTAACGGTTATTAACGGTAATTACAGCCAGTGGCAATGTCCCTTCCACTTGGGGATTTAGCAACCAGGGCAGATCTGGCAGCATTTCATTAGTGCAAATCTCCTCCTTGCTTCGCAATAAATATTAATGAGACTGAGAGGGGATCTTATTAATATTTACAAGTATCTAAATGGTGGGTGTCAGGAGGTTGGGGCATCCCTTTTTTCTATTGTGTCTAGCAATGGGACAAGGGGTGATGAGATGAAGCTGGAACACAAAAAGTTACATTTAAACATAAGAAAAAACTATATCACTGTTCAGGTGAGGGAGCCCTGGCACAGGCTGCCCAGGGAGAGTGTGGAGTCTCCTTCCTTGGAGGTCTTCAAGACCCTCCTGGTCATGTTCCTGTGCGACCTGATCTAGGTGGAACTGCTTTGGCAGGGGGGTTGGACTCGATGAGCTCTGAAGGTCCCTTCCAACCCTACCATTCTATGAATACCCTTTTCCTACTGGACAACAGTGTCACCCTGGAGCCAAAACCCTCTCAGAGAGGAAGGCCTCTTGCTCATGAAGAGCAATTGGAAGGGAACGGTTAAAAACAGAGCGTCAGAGGCAGGTGGGACTCTGTGAACTCACTTTGGACAAATTGTTGACAGTGGTGCCAGCGTTGAGGAGCTGCCCTTGGTCAGCAATGAGGTAGGCCAAGTGTTTGCGGCGCTGGGTCTCCACAGCCACGTCGGTGAGGGAGCCCGCCACGCGCATGGCCTCCCGCAGCAGCACGTCCGCGTCCTCCATCTGGCTCGGAATGTCTGACAGCGTGTTGAAGATCGAAGCCGAGTTCTCAGACTGGATCAGCTCATCCTCCTGCAATGACGCAGTCATTTTGGTACACACACAGCAGTGAGGGTGATGGCTAATGCTCTTGGGGCTGCCTGAAGCCATTTTACATTCAGTGTACAAGGCTGGGCCAGAAACAATGCAGGTACAACTACACCATCCCAATGGGAGGGGAACAGCATCTTTTATTACTCTACTGCACTGAGATCTGAACTCAAATTTCTATCTGGCACATTTTTGAATCACAGTATCCATCTCTGAAATGAAGTCAAATAAGCAAGGAAAGATGAAACAGAAGCTACCCTGTGCCCACCACCAGGACTGGGCCCAGTAGGGTTGTTGCTGGGGACAAGGGAATGGAAGCTGCTCAGTTTCACTCACTGTCTTGATCAACTGGCAACCGAACATGAGCCAGCAGTGTGCGTGGGTGGCCAAGAAGGACAATGGCATCCTGGCTTGGGTCAAAAATAGTGTGGCCAGCAGGACTGGGGAAGTGATTTTCCCCCTCTGCTCGGTGCTGGTGAGGTTGCACCTCAAATGCTGTGTTCAGGTCTGGGCCCCTTGCTACAAGGAGGACACTGAAGTGCTGAAGAGTGAGTGTCCAGAGACAGAGAATGAGGCTGGTGAAGCATCTGGAGAAAAAGTCTGAAGAGGATCAGCTGAGAGAGCTGGGGGTGTTTAGCCTGGAGAAGAGGAGGCTGAGGGAAGACATGATCCTTCTCTGCAACAACCTAAAGGAGGTTGTAGCAAGGTGGGGGTTGGTCTGTTCTCTCCAGTAACGAATGACAGGACAAGAGGAAATGGGCTCAAGTTGCACCTGGGGAGATTTAGACTGGAGATTAGGAAGAACTTTGTCAGTGATAGGGATGTCAGACAATGGCACAGGCTGCCCGGGGAGGTGGTGGAGTCCCCATCCCTGGAGATATTTAAAAGCCATGTAGCTGAGGTGCTGAGGGATGTGGTCCAGTGGTGGGCTTGGCAGACTTGAGTTAGTAATTGTACTCAAGCATCTTAAAGGTCTTTTCCAATCAAAACAAAAAACAATTCTAGGACATGCCTATGTCAAACTGTGCTCCACTTTCCCCTTACTCCCAGCAGGCTCACCCTTACCCTCCACATAGCAACCTGAACCACTAAATTGTTTTTTGCATAAAGAGATCAGGCAGTACAACGTAAGCCAGTCAGGACAATGTTAATCTCTTGGAGCATCCAACAGTGCCATCAAAAGCTTCCCAGATGACCTCAACCTCAGCTTTACACCTCTGCTCAAAGACGGTGCAAAACCAAGGAGTATCTTGGTTTAGGTAAGGTGGTCCCTCAGGCTGCGATGTAGACCGAACAGAGGGATGCAACTGATGGGCTTTAATCATGAGGAAACAAATAAGGTAGGCAGGAGAAAGAGCAAACCCTGAAATCTCTGAAGTGCTTTGGAAGTCCTTCACAGTCCCCAGTTGCGAGGAAGGCAGGAAGTTGTCTTCCTAAGCACGTTCCCAAAGCACACACAGGAAGTGAATACAAAACCTTCTTACCCCTAAAACTCAGAATTAAATACTAAAGTACTATGAAGGAGGAAAAGGAGGTGGGAATTACCTTCATACTGAGCATGCCCAGAGTGAGCTGGAACAGCACCAGAGAACCTTCGTAGAAGAAAAGGTCCCAAATCCGCAGCAGCAGCTTGATGTGAACAACGCTAGCGAAAGAGGTGAGGAACCAGTGCAAAGTGATCAAGGAGAGCTCTGTGAATAAACACACAGAAAAAACAAGAAGACAAGGGAAGTCAGCCAATCAGTGAAGACAGACTCAGCTAAGCGCTCTCCTCCCAGCTCCAAGATGACCATGCCCCGCCTCCGGAGCCAGGAGGGTTTTGTTCCTGGCCCTGCTGCTCTCCCCTTTGTGAAACAAGACCAATCACTTTTGCCTGAGTGGCAAAAGTGCTCTGGCAAGAAAAGTTATGGTTTCTAGGGTGTGCTTTTACCAATGTCGTGCTCCTGGAGCAGCTTGTCCAGACGAGGCAGGTACTGCACGATGAGCTGTCGCAGGACACGCTGGTCGGTCTGCACTCCCATCAGGGTGGTGCTGAAGTAGGAGGCAGGGACCAGTTCCTCGATGATAGCACACATCATCCAGAAGGCATCTTCCTCCTCCAAGAAGAGCAGCAAAGAGGCAGCCACCTAGGATTTGGAAGGAAGAACAACTGCATGTCCTACAAGGAGCAGGACTCTTTCCTCCCTTACTTGGAGAGATGGACCAATATCTAGGTGACCAACATCTTCCTTCTTCCACAGCAGCTTTCCTGCAGTCTCCCACTGAACTGATTTCCCCTCAGTACAATGCCCATCCCTTCCCAGCAGATGGACTGAATTCTGCCACATCTTTTGTCTGCTAGTGCTACTCTGCTCCCCTTTCCTGAGGAAAAACACTCCATGTGGAAAGGATTTCCCTTCAGCTCATCTGGAGGTCACAGTGTCTGGCAGCACTGCCTCAAATCACTTGCCCCAGCAGAGTCCTGAGGGTTACAGAGGAACCTGGGAGTTCTGATGGGTAGCAAACTAACCATGAGCCAGCAATGTGCCCTTGTGGACAAGAAGGCTGATGGCATCCTGGGGTGTATTATGAAGAGTGTGGCTAGCAGCTTGAGGGAGGTTCTGCTCCCCCTCTCCTCTGCCCTGGTGAGGCCTCGTCTTGGAGTCCTGTGTCCAGTTCTAGGCTCCCCAGCTCAAGAGGGACAGGGAACTGGCTGGAGAGGTTCCAGCACAGGGCCACCAAGATGATCAGGGGACTGGAACATCTTCCTCAAGAGGAAAGGCTGCGGGAACTGGGGCTGTTTAGCCTGGAGAAGACTGAAGGGGGATCTCATTAACACACACATAAACATTTAAAAGGTGTATGCCAAGAAGATGGGGTGGCATTTTTTTATGTTGGCTCCAGCAGTGGGTCAAGGGGTAATGGACATAAGCTGGAACACAAAAAGTTCTGCTTGAATATGAGGAAAAAGTGCTTTGCTGTTCAGATGAGGGACCCCCAGCACAGGCTGCCCAGGGATGGTGTGGAGTCTGCTGCTCTGGAGGTTTCCAAACCCTCCTGGACACATTCCTGTGTGACCTGATTGAGTGGAATCTGCTTTAGCAGGGGGTTGGGCTGGATGATCTCTACAGGTCCCTTCCATTCCCCAACATTCTATGATAGTCACCACAGACAAAACAATCCCTAAAGACACTCAGAAAGCAGGTTACCATGCCAGTGCCTTGGCAATATCCAATATCTGGGTAGAGCCAGGCAAGTCCCCGCAGTATCCTGCGCAGGCGCGGCACCCCGATGCTGTTCATGTTGGAGAAGCAGGCATTGCTGGGCATCGTGCGGAGCAAGTCCTTTTCAATCTGAGAGACAGCCACAAGCGAGGACAGGGTCAGCTGGCAGCAGCTGAACAATTGCCTTCTGCTCCCTGCACTTCCCTGTGGCCTCTTGCCTCAAGGAGCTCTGCCTTCCTGCACTCAAGCCCAAGTCCTTCGGCACCAAAGAAGACAGCTCTGTCCAAGCACCCAGGGGCAGTTTAACAGCCTTCACTGACATGGGGGAAAATGCCAGTGGGGACAGTGACCTGGTGTCTCCCAAGAACTACTTGCCTAGACTCAGCCTCTGGCTTCCCCACCGAGAAAGCAGGCGTAGTGTTTGAGAATTTGATCTGCTCTGGATTTCAAGCAGGGCTTCCCAACAAACCTACCCCAGGAAAAACCCAACAACCTGGCCACATCCGTGATAAGTGACTTGGAGGTGAACGGCCCACAGATCCCCTTCGGGCAGCGAATATCAGGATGTTTGCCAAGATGTAACTGCAGCACTGTTTTCTAGCTTGCAAGTATGTGCTGGTTTTGGCTAGGATAGTTTGGCTAGGATAAGTGGAGCTGTGTTTTGTATTTGTGATGAAAACAGTGCTGATAACACAGGGATATTTTTTGTTACTGCTGAGCAGTGCCTGCACAGAGTCAAGGCCTTTTCTGCTTCCCACTCCACTCCACCAGTGAGTGGGCTGGGGATGCACAAGGAGTCGTGAGAGAGTGTGGCCATGATAGCTAACCAAAGAGATATTCCATGCCATATAGTGTCTTGCTCAGCATTTAAAGCTGGGACGTTTGGAGTGATGGCATTTGTCTTCCCAAGTCACTGTTACATGGCCCAGTTGTCCTGGAGATGGCTGAGCACCTGCCTGCCCATGTGAAGTGGGGAATGAATTCATTGGTTTGTTTTGCTTGTGTGCGTGGATTTTGCTTTCATTATTAAACTGTCTTCATCTCAACCCATGAGTTTTTCACTTTTCTGATTCTCTCCCACATCCCAGCTCAGGGGTGTAAGTGTGTGGCTGTGTGGGACTCAGCTGCCAGCTGGGGTTAGATCACACCAAGGTAGCATCAATCTAAGCCCTTCCCTGCTGTCCTAGGAAGAAGGAGAGCTGCACAGTTGCTATTCCAACAAAACAGAGGAGAAATACACCCAGCGGGATTAAACTACAGCAGGATGCAACCACACATGTCCTCTCAACTGTCCCTGATGCAGGTGTCAGGCAGACACTCCTTCCTCACGCAGCAAACTGTGCCCTTCTCCCCACTCCCCTGTGACCAGTCAGCACTAAGATGTCTCTCCTACCTGTTTGGCAGCAATAGTTTCATCGTTAGAGCTGTTCTTCACAATATCCCGATATGACATCTCTGAATTCCTCTTCTTCTGCAAGGCTCCTGACAGGCGCATCCACAGCTGGGGGGACATGGTGAGCAGAGATAAGAAGAGCCACTAAGACAGTAGCAGAGAGCTATAACCTGGCACCTCCTCAGCCAAGAGAAAGTAGTGTGGCTCCACTGTCTGTTACTGCAGGCAGGAGAGCCTGCCCAGGACAGGCAGCCCTCTCACCTGTGGCCTCATGCTGTGCGGAATGCCGGCCAGCACCAGGGAGCGCAGCTTGTCCGAATGTGGGAGGGTGACCTCGATTTTGTCCCAGGTGAGGTCACCCACGTCATGGTTGTGTGTGAATTCCAGGTGAGCCTGCCACTTGAGCCTCTGCTGTGGCTCCTCCGTCAGCGGGACCCCCAGTAGCTTGCTGGAGTTTGGCTCAGCACCATCTGCCTCGGCAAAAGGAGAAGAATGAAACAGAGACAAGTGAGGGAGGGAAGGGGAGAGGGAAACAATGTGAGACAGGGTGAAGCAGTAAGGAAGGCCATCTAAAGGAAGCACATAAAAAAACTCCCATGTCTTCCAGCCAGAGCTTGGAAAGGCAGAGCTTGATTTCTAACTGTCTTCTCCATGCAGCAAATTTTACAGTCATAAGCAAAAGGCACTGGGGCCTTCAGAGCTGAGAAGCTGTCGGCTGCCTCCAATCCCTACTTACTAATGATTTAGAGCAGAGTGTGGCTGGAATTAAACAAGGCCCCAGCAGCAGCCATCCTGCTGGGTTTTGTAAGGATCTGTAAATCAGGCTGACAAAAGCACAGCGAGCCTCAGAGGTGGCAAGCAGAAGCTATATGCTCAGGCAAGTAATGAGGTGCAAAATGGTAACTTTGGGGATATTTAATCACAAAAAAACCCCACTTTTAATAAAGGACTCTTCCAAATTCACAATGTGAGAGCACCTTAACCCGAGTTTGGTTTTCTAAAATAGACACTTCAGCACAAGTACATGTTTGATGTAAGGCACATTGTCCTTCAGCATATAACACATCTCAACAATACAGGCCAAATCTTTCTGCTGATTTTGTAATGCACAAGTCTATCAAATGTTCTGTCCTCATCTCCGGGTCATTGCCTCAAAGAATCCTCTGTTAAAATGGTTTGGGATGGAAGGGCCCTTAAACATCACTCCATTCCAACTCCCCTGCCATGGGGGACAGCTGACATCTTCCACTAGGTCAGGTTGCTCCAAGCTCCATCCAACCTGTCCTTGAACGCTTCCAAGGATGGAGCATCTACTGCCTCTCTGGGCAAACTGTTCCTGTGCCTCACCACCCTCACAGGGAAGAACTTCTTCCTAATACCAAATCTAAATCTATGATTCAAAGTACCTCAGTGCACGTATGCAAACTACTTCTGTCCTTACTCTGTACTGCCTGAGCCCAGGAAACATGCTCTCAGAACAAATTCCTACATCCCCTGCTCCTTTCTCTTCCTCTTTGCGAAGGCAGCCAGTAGTTATAGTTCAATGCTCAGCTGCAATAGCTCTCCACATCTCCTTCTATTTGGTCGCCTGCCTCTGTATCTTGCATCAAAACTAGGATGTGGGCTCTTGCCCTTTCAATTTGCCTTACCCTTTGCCAAGCTGCTGGGATGGGTAGATCACACACTGCTGCCACTCACCTTGGCCATCAGTTTTCCAACAGACGGCCACGTGTCACCATGCCTGTCATCAGTGCTGACAGTGCTACCGAAAGTGACAAAGACCCCACTGTGAACAGGGAGAGCTGCCTTCCCCAGCAGGCTTCTTTCTAAATGGTAGCTTCCTCCTATCTTTTCTCTCTCTTACTTTAGCACAAAAAAAAAAAAAAAAGGGGATGGAAATGATTCTGCTGCATAGTCTATGCCCCAGACTCACACAAAGCCAGCGCATCTAATGCATTCGATTACACAGGATGATAAGACCTAGCACAGAATGGCTGCAAAACCACCCTGCCACACCTGGAAGTGTGGGAAGGGCTGGACACAGGACACAGTGGAAGAGGGAGGGAAGGGATTGGCTTTACCTTCCTTATCAACCCGGAAACCAAATTCGTCATAGTGGAACTCTGGCTGCTCGATGCATTCTTCCTTCTGGGAGACGTGAGGAGCGAGAACAGACATGATCACCAGTCTAGCACTGAACAACTGATCCACTGAACATGTGGATATTGCCCCATCCCACCACTGTGTCCTTTTATTTTCAGTGCCTCCTACCACATTTGCCATGTGGGGAGTTGCTGTGTGTCATTCCCACTTTAACTTCCCCACAGAAGCTGTGAAGGCCTGCCTTCATACCCGCACACATTTTCCCAGCAACCCTTTTTCCAGCAGGGCTTGAACACAGCATTGTATCAAGACCAGAATTTTCCATCTGGAAGGGCATGCAGCCCTCTTCATGGACTGAAGAATCCATATACATCAGCTAAAGTGGTCTCTACTGTCTGCATCTCTAATACGCAGCAGTCCTCTGTCACCTCTGCATACACACTGGAAATTCAACTCCCTGCATTGCTCCATCTCCTGCCTTATGCTTTTGGGTTTTCTCTGAAAGACAGCAGGCAAAACTGGGGATTTGCACTTGAACCCAAAATAATAGGCCAAAGGAAATTCAGACCCATGAACCAAATCCCAGCTTTCCTCATCTGTGCACACAGCTGGCATTGAGTGATACACACTGGAGGTTACAACCAGGATTTTTTAAGGAGTGAAAACCTATGGATGCCTCTCTCCTTTCCTGCAAGGGCCCATCTGCTTCTCCTGTGGGGTCTCTTGAGAGCACTGCACCCAGGCAGCAGTCAAGAAGTGTGCTTCTAGCATAGCCCCACAATGAGCTTTAATCTGCTTCACTGGGCTCAGCTACCTTCAGCAAATACTGTGGGTAAGTGATGAAATTCCATGGCTGCTTCCTTCCTTCCTGCTCTGTCCACTGGTGACAAGTCTTGGGGCTAGCACTTCCTGCCATGCACAAGCCATCCAGAGTAGCCTGATGGTGACAGAGACTCCCTGAGGGTGTCAACATTTATACTGTGAAGTAATAGTTGCAAAAGAGCTGGGCAATACTTTACACAAGTTTCTTTGTGCTCTGCAAGATCCTCTTGCAAGAGCCAGGATGCAGCCACAAAACCCATGAGGTTTAAGCAGCAAACAAGGGTCCACAACCAAACCACCAGAGGAAAAGTGGTTTTCCTTGCAGCTTTCAGAGACCACCAGAAATCCCCAGAGTCCCTTTACTTTTGTGCAGAGCCAGAGAACATCACCTCCCTATCCCACATCCCCATATATATATATGTATATATCCCACATACAAATACCTGTGTGTATTTTGCCAGGATCTCCTGAGGCCAAATGCTGGGAGTGAGTGCTGAGAAGGGACCCCCAGCACAGGGAGTGTGATGGCCTGAAGAGAAAGAGATCAACATACAGCACTGAAAACCTGGAAGCGCTCCTTTGGAAGACAGACATTTAACACAGACTGTTCCAGCAAAGGAAGGACTCACTCAGAAGTTTGTCACTACTGCTACACTAGACGTTGAGACAGGTCCAGCTTCAACAAGGAAGCGAGTCATTGCAGGTGGTTTTGCCCTGTTACTGAGCAAAGGAAGCTGAAAGGCCAAATGCAGTTCTCTCTAAGGGATTTTTAGGGAAGAGAAATAGTTCCATGGCATCATGTGATCTTTCTTCTACTTGGAAAAGATGTGCAGTCAATGCCAAGTTAGAGGAACCATTACCAAAAAAAGAATTCTTATGGAGAAGTAAATGCCTTCTACAGAGACACCGACCTCAGCACCAGCATCACTCCAGAGTTTCCTGAAACTTTGTCACCCAGACAGCAAAATGGGAAATCAGAGCCCTCAGCAAGGTGCTCCCTTTGCTGCAGAAAATCTGGGACATTTCTGCCTCTCCTCGTAAGGCTGCCAGACCGTGAATAAAGAGCTGCAACAACTCAAGTATGCACATCATCATGCCCTTCATTGTTTAAGGTAACTACCCTCCCAATCTCAGGTAGTGTCCCACTGCACAGTTCCCTTTGTAATAACAGCAGATGTCAAGTTCTGTACTTGAAGTAGATAATCATGTCTTTCTGCTGCGCATGCCAGCGACACAAAGGTTTACTTGGCCTTGAAATATAGTCTCCCTCAGGCTTATATGCCCTGAAATAACCAGATGGACTGGGAAGGAAGGTGTACACAAAACGTGGAGTGGGAGAGTGGGCCACTGTAAGAGTTATGTGCTAGAAGAGACCTAGTTTCAGCAAAGCTTCTATCTCAGTAGCTCACAGTTGAACTCCAGTAATTCTTCAGCCTTCTGCCTGCCCCAGAACAAACATTTTACAATAAAATCTCTTTGATCATAAGCAAGCTACTCACTTTGGGGCAAGTCTTGGGAGACGACCAGATTCAAGCAAATTGTGTGAAAAACGGAGAAGGCAGACTACATTTCAACCTCCTTCTTCCCCTGTGGAAGCAGCTTCTGCAGGCTTCAGAACGGGGTAAAAGAAGGAACCGAGCTCACTCCGAGTGAAAAGACACCTGGGTCACAAAGAGTGGGGTGGTCTTTTCTTCCACAATTTGACCAGGAATAATGTTAATGTAAAGAATGGCTCTTGGAGTCAGTATCTTTCTTTTACTAAGTTGCTGCTGAAGAAATAACAAGAAGGTACTGTGCCCATTTTTGTTCACTCACCTGACATCATGCTAGGTAAGGCTGAGTAGCAGAGGCTGCCAGCAGGTCCAGAAATGCTGTTGTCAGAGGTGAGAGGTCACTACCCTGTTATTAAAAAAGAAAGAAACCAAATATTCATTAAAAAAAATTATAATAGGAGAATTCAATTGGCATCTGAGAACACAGTAGAGGACGGACAGACCCCTCATGCACAACTTCCCCGTAGGAAATCTACATCCCTTAGTATTTTAAGTTCTCAATAGGAAAAATAAATCCCAGAGAGTGGAATTTCCTCTTGGTTTCACTCCTGCCCATCCATTAGAAAGAGCACACTGTCATTTACCAAATCCCTTGTGACAGTAACAGCATTGCTGATTGAAAAAATGTCAAAACCCAAGTCAACTTCTATCGTCTTTTCCATCACATACTGAGAGCCCTGTAATGGTGAGCACCGAAAACACACACCGTACATCACCATCCTCTGAATACACTGCCCATGGAGAAGGGACTGAAGCGGTGAAAAGGTTACAAGGGGGTATTCATTGGATGCAATAAGCCTGAAAGAGATTTTTGGGGTAGCAGCAGCACAAGAGCAAAGTGTATTGATTAGGCTGTGGAATACAGCTTCCTGACGAGAGCAGGGAAAGCTTCTGACAAGGAGTTTCTGTGATGAACTGAATTGAGTGATGGACAATGTGCAACCAAGCACCTCTGCAACGAGCCACACTCCTCTAAACTAAATCTGGTGATGGAGCTCAGATGATGAAACAGCCCACATAGCTCCCCCCCTTACTTCCCAGATCCCAATTCACAGTAGATTTTTATAGAGGTTTTCCAGGACAACAATAGAATAGTTCAGTCATCAGAGAGAGATATTTTGGACCTTACAACTATGTGTGGGAGACAGCAAGAGAGTCACCTCCACCCAAGCAGATAAAGCCAGTGCTGGGATATATCAGTCACTCACATTTATTTGGGAAAGAATCCCGAAGAAACTAGTATTTGCACGATGGGTTTTCCAGTTTCCCCTTTCCAGTAAAGCTACTTATGACTGCAAACCACTAAAAGAAGGAAACCCAGGGATTCATCCATCAGGTCCCGAGTTGTTTACAGTGCTCAGCAGTACAAGGTTATATTGCCACTCCTGCCTTTGCATCTCAGTGAGCTTTCCAGCAAGCACTCACAGCCTAGAAGTGGCTTGTTACAGTACACCAAGATAAGCAGCTGTGAAACACTGCAAAAGCATTACACAATATCTGTGTCTGAGAGCAGAAGAGATAAGGCTGCATCTTCTCCGACTTAAACAGTTCTCTGCATGAGAAAAGCTGGCATGGGTGAATAGACTGATCTTCTGACACCACCTCTCAGAGCAAAAAGGAAAAAAAAATCAAAACCCAAGGAGTTCAGCTTTTGTTTCTGAGAAGTAATGTTGTCTACACGGTGGCCAGTCACTTACCCACAAGTTCTGTAAACGTCTTTCCATCCTTCCTATCAGTCTAGCCCCACTTCTTCTCTTAAGCATTAACTTTTCCCCCATTGGCTGAACATGTAACAAGAATTACGCAATGAGCACCTGCACATTCCTTTTTACATGGGAAAGCACAGGGCATCCACACCAAGCTGGTAAATCTGCTGGCGACACTTATTCCCCTTTAAACGTCACTGTGAATGTATTTTGATGCCTTTTTCCCCCCCCGGCTTATTGCTGCCCTGCTATTCCAGCTGCTCTGTTCCCCAGCCTGCAATATGTCCTCCTTCCCTGCCTTCTCTCAGCCCAGTTAACCCTGTTTCCAATGACTTTTATTAGAAATGCAGCCAGTGCTTTAGCCAGGTGCTATGTCTGCCGTGCTTCGCGCTAATTGTGCTCTGAATCCAGGCCCAGTTGCCTTGGGCATGATTCACCTTCATCTTATGCACAGTCACTGCCCAAGCAACCTGGTATGGAGGAGTGGGGCCAGTGTGTTGGGTACAGAGATGAGCAGATATCATAGAATCATAGATTGGTAGGGGTTGGAAGGGACCTTTAGAGATCATCCAATCCAACCCTCCTGCAGAAGCAGGTCCCCCTAGATCAGGTCACATAAGAACGTGTCCAGGCAGGTCTTGAAGACCTCCAAGGAAAGAGACTCCACACCCTCCCTGGGCAGCCTGTGCCAGTGCTCCATCACCCTCAGTGCCTAGGAAGCAGGGCAGAAGAGTGCTGAGGCTAAAAAAAGTCCCTCCTTTTCCCAGGACAGGTGCAGCATAGAGGAACACCTTCCCTTGCACACATCACCAAAGCTGGCTTCTGTCTTGCTGGAGATCACTCCCCTCCCTGCCATTACAGCACTGAACTCGGTGGACAGGTTTTTCCTGCCCCTGGTTCCTATAGAAACCTTCCTGCAAGCATCCATTTGAGTGAGCAGCAGCAGCTCACCTTGCTGCTGGCACTGGATAGTTCAGAAGGACAAGGGTGAGGAATGTAGATCACGCCAGTAGAAGGGTCCTGCTGTCACATATGGAGGTGGTGTGCTGGGACTGTTCATGCAGCCACGTGACTTGGTCCAAGAGAAAGTGCTGAGGCCACTACACCAGCCCCATAGGTCTCCATCACTCTGCTTTCTCCCTACTCCTACTCTGCCTCCAGTAAAGCATCACAGGAACTGGTGGGAAGGTTCCTTGACACAGCCAGGCACCACCCAGTGCAAGCCAGGAGGAGGATTATAGAATCATTTTTGGTTGAAGATCGAGTCCAACCACTGCCCTCTCACCGCCAAACCCAACAATAAACCATGTCCCTCAGCACCTCAGCTACGTGGCTTTTAAGTACCTCCAGGGATGGAGACTCCATCACCTTCCTGGGGAGCCTGAGCCAGTGTCTGACAACCCTCTCAGTGAAGAAGTTCTTCCTAATCTCCAGTGTAACACTCTCCTGGTGCAACTTGAGCCTATTTCCTCTTGTCCTATCACTCATTATTTGGGAGAAGACTGACCCCCACCTCACCACAACATCCTTTCAGGTAGCTGTAGAGAGGGATCACGTCTCCCCTCAGCCTCCACTTCTCCACGCTAAACAACTCCAGGATGATAACTGACATATGGAATTGATACACTAAGTTCTTTCCTTTGACTGAGGGACATAAAGCTAAAGCAACTCTGTGGTAGCCATGTGGTCACGGATGGCTACGTCCTTTTTAGGAAAGACAGGCCAACAGGGTGAGGTGACGGAGTTGCTCTTTATGAGAGAGAGAAGCTGGAATGTACTGAATTCTGTCCAGGTGAGGATGAGGGGCAAGTTGAGAGTTTGTAGGTCAGAATTAAGGCATAGGCTGGCATGTGTGCCACTGTTGTGGGTGTCTATTACAGGCCACATGTTCAGGATGGGGAAGTTGATGAGGCCTCATACAGGCAGCTGGAAGCAGCCTCAAAATCACAGACCCTGGTTCTCACAGGAGATTTTAACTACCCAGACATTTGCTGGAAGGCTTCCACAGCTGCCGCTTACAGTCCAGGAGCTTCCTTCAGTGCACAGATGCAAACGGTGGCTGTGGCAACTAGGAGAGGAGCACTGCTGCATCTTGTACTCACAACCAGCAGGGTCGGGTTGAAGGGGTAAAGGTTGAGGGCAGCCTTGGCTGCAGTGGCCACGAGATGGTGGAGTTCAGGATCTTGTGTGGTAGGAACAGAATACCAAGCAGGATCACAACCCTGGACTTTAGCAGGGCCAACTTTGGGCTTTTCAAGCAATTTCTAGGAGACATCCCATGGAACAGGGTACTGGAAGGTAAAGGGGTTCAAGATAGTTGGTCTGTATTCAAGGATCACTTTTTCCAGGCTCAGGATCAGAGCATCCCAGTGGGTGTGAAATTAAGAAAGGGAGGCAAGAGACCTGCATGGTTAAACAGGGAACTGTTGGGCAAACTCAAGTGGAAGAAGAGAGACCATGGAAGGAAGAGATGGCCACTTGGGATGAATATAAGACTGTTGTGAGAGGATGTAGGGAGGCAAGTTGGAAAGCTAAAGTCTCACTGGAGTTGTGCCTTGCAAGGGAGATCGAAACAATAAGGGCTTCTTCAAATACATCGCAGATAAAACTAACACTAGAGGCAATGTAGGCCCACTGCTGAATGAGGCGTCTGCCCTGGTGACAGAGGATACAGAGAAGGCAGTTACTGAATGCCTCCTTTGCCTCTGTCTATACTGCTGGAGACCGTCCTCAGGAGCCCCAGACTAGCCAGGAAGTCAGGTTAAAGGAGGAGTTGTGTTTGGCTGATGAGGGCTGGGTTAAGGATCCATTGAGCAATCTGGATCGACATAAATCCATGGGCCCCGAAGGGATGCACCCGTGGGTGCTGAGGGAGCTGGTGGAAGTCATTGCTAAACCACTCTCCATCATCTTCAGTAAGTCATGGAGAACAGGAGAGGTGCCCGAGGACATGAGGAAAGCAAATGTCACTCCAGTCTTCAAAAAAGGCAAAAAGGAGGAGCCGGGTAACTACAGACTGGTCAGCCTCACCTCCAACCCTGGAAAGGTGATGGAACAACACCCTGGGTGCTGTCTCCAGGCATTTAAAGGACAAGAGAGTCATTAGGAGCAGTCACATGGTTTTACCAAGGGGAAGTCATGTTTGACCAGCCTGATAGCCTTTTATGAAGACATAACCAGGTGGGTAGATAGTGGTAGTGCAGTGGATGTGGTTTATCTTGATTTCAGTAAGGCATTTGACACGATCTCCCACAGCATCCTGGCAGCAAAACTGAGAAAGCGTGGGCTGGATGATCAAGTAGTGAGGTAATCCACTTCTCAGTGATGTCCAATGACAGGACAAGGGGCAACTGGTACAAGCTAGAACATAAGAAGTTCCAAAGAAACATAAGGAAAAACTTCTTCACTGTTCAGGTGAGGGAGCACTGGCACAGGCTGCCCAGATGGGTTGTGGAGTCTCCTTCTCTGGAGCCATTCAAAACCCACCTGGATGAGTTCCTGTGTGACCTACTCTAGCTGGTCCTGCTCTGGTGGATTGGACTAGATGATCTTTTGAGGTCTCTTCCAACCCTTAAGATTCTGTGAACCCTCAACTCTCCTAGCCACGAGACAGCACAGAACTAAAGGGGCTCGTGTGAAACTGGATGCATGAAATTGCTGCAGTTGCCTTCGCTGTGTTATTTACACAGTACACACTCTCGAAAGTGAGCAACAGTTAAGAAGTACAAAGGAAAAAACACACATCGGATCCAACCAATGTTAACAGCAACTCCCAAACCTTCAGAACTCCAAAATCAAACTCAGTTTTCACCCACGCATTAAGCAGCATCTCCCACGTCTGAAGGCAACTGAAGTTTCCTATACGAAGCGATTCTGGTCACACAGGATGTAGCCTTCACACTTTGAAAGAAACGTATCTTTGGTTCAAATGCAAACACTACCTGTTGTGGGCAGCTTTACTTTTTGAGTTCAGACTCTAAACCAAACCACACCACCGTTGGCTCCCGCCTGCTGGTAGACAGCTAAAATGACAGCACCGCATGAAGCTGAAAAGGAAGGCTGCAAGGGAAGCACGCAGGCAGCATCGGGTACAGCTACTTGAAGCACTCCAGCTGCAACACCTTTGTGGGAGTTGCCAATACAGACTGTGCAGGATCATATCCAATGAGTTTCTTTTCCAGTGTAGGTGTCCTTTAGAAATGGATGTTTGCAAAAGAGACCTGCAAATTAACTTCCACTTGGCAATATCAAGCCTCCTCTGGACACGCTTGCCATTCCACATAGCTGGGACATAAGAGATTTCAATTACCTGGCTTCATGCAAACTTCAGATAACAATCTCCTGCTGCTGCTGTGTTTTACTTGCTTGGCCTCTTTTGCCACGTGATCCCCACTTAAGCCTGCTGTGGTAGTGCCTGGATGAACTAGGCGTAAAATGACCTTGTCTAAAACCTTTCAGAAGGATCTTTATTTTGGGACAGAAACTCCTTCCCAGGAATGTTCTTTCCTTGCTGATGAAAAAACCAAAAGGATCCAACAAAAAGCAACATACTTCTAGAAGACGGACAGTGATGGTGATGATGAACGTTTTACAAAGCAATGCACCAGTAATGATGCAGGAGCCATCAGCAAACATCATCAGAAGGACCAGCACAAGCACAACAATCCTTTCTAGAATGACTTTCACCCCCTGTCATGGGAACAGCATATATACTACACTTCCTCTGACAGCAAGCTAGCATGGGGAAAACCTCTGCTGTCCATTATGCTTAATTTGAACATGAAGCCACGTTGCACGTGGTAAAAATCCCACTGCCATCTCTGGACTGCCAGCGGGTTTCCACTGCCCTCTGTTCTTCTCCTTTGTTAAACAAAATAGTGTTTTGGAAGAGAGGAAAGCAATAGCAGAAACAGCACTCATCCAGAGACCACACGTTTTGGTGAAGTTCTAGAAGCCTCTTCCAGCTCAGCTTTTAAAATCCCACGTAGATTGTATCCAATGGAACACAGACCAATGCTTCCTCTCTCAGATTTCAGACAAAATTCGGGCCCTGCACTGATTTGGGTAGTTCATTTCTGTCCTCTTGTACCTGGAAAGCTTTTGTTTTCCTAATGAAAATCCTGATTCGCCCAATGAAACGTGCAAGAAAAGTTCTCAGAAGGAAGCCCTTCACCTTCCCTTCCCCCATGGGTTTCTCCCTTGGTCAGGCAAAGGCATATCCTGGAGCTGCAAATGCCATCAGTCCCACGAGTCAATATTTGCTTTGCACGTATACAGTCAGAGGAAAACTCCAGCTTCACAAACAAGCAGGTAAGTGAACAAAGCACAGCCACACACCTGACCAAGGGGCGGACAAAATGCAGATAATTCCTGCCCCTCATGCCCTTACACCTTGCATTTTTGTACTGCAGAATCCCACACAGACACTGACACACACTAATTTCTGTTTAAGAAGTCAACATGGTGTTAGTGAGCCTGGGTCATCCAAGGAACTATCTGATTAAGTCTGACGAACCACAACCAGCCTCACATTCCTTTGGGTGTTGAGCAATACATCGCAAAAGCAGGAGGGAGGTGCTGAGGCAGAAGCCTTCACACCTGCTTTCTACCTCCTGTCTTGGAATGAAAAGTTGGGGGACTTTTAACTACTCTCTGCCCACTTTCTAACAGCAGAGAACATGCACCAGAGATAAAAGCCCAGGACAGGCCTAGAAAGGGGTACAGGAGACCCGTAAAACAGCAAAGGTGAGGACCTTGCAGAGCTAGGTGGGCAGGCAGGAAGGATGGCAACCTGCTGACAGTGTACATCTGCAACTGCAGAGGCATCACTCGAGATTCTGGTGCTGTCCAGTCACCAACTGGGATCACACACTAACTGCAGGAGTGTGGCAGAGCAAAAGTGTCTCCTCCCAGGGGCACCGCTAGAGTAACACCTAACAGAGACAACAAGAAGTGAAACTCTATGTCTCCTGCCACAAAGCACCTTGTAGACCCCTAGAAATGGAACTGTGTGCACAAATGTAACTCAAAGGTACTCTCACATGTGGTAGATGTGCTCCCTGCACTCATCAGTGTCCAGCAAGCCCACTGGCTGTTCTGACAGAGCCCGGCTGGGGCTGGAGGTGCTGAGCCATTTCCAGTCTATACAAAAGGCACAGAACAAGTCCAGTTGCGTATCCATTTCACCTCTGTGTTGAAAATAAGGATGTGAGAAAGCAGATTCCTGTTTCCTTCCGCTTACACGAGACAGACCACAGCAGACTTCCTGATCATAGTTCAACGTATCAAGCTTGCCTCTAAAAAAAAAAACCCTGCACAACACCTACTTACGTAGGACACAGCTACTCCACACATCAACATCTATCTTCTCTTCAGATCAGAACTGCCTTTTATTTATCTGGGTCCAAAACAGACAGATGATCCTTCATGCATGAAAAGCCTGAAGCTCTTACTTCTGAATCTGGAGATAATAACAAAGGCTCATGAAAAGAACCCAACAAACGAGAGCCAAGCTTACTTACGGCTCTGCTGATCCCCTGTGTTGCTAACACGTGCTACCATGCTTCAGCCCTGCAAAGCAGAGGGTGTCTCTCCTTACACAGCAGACACTTGGTGGCTGCTAAACGCTGCTATGCAAATACAAGTGTTCTAAGGCAGCCTCAAATGCCTCTTCCACGAGAATAATTTTCTGCACAGTAATAGGGACACTTTCACGCACACAAGCACAGTGCAGGATCAGGGCACCCCTGCAGAAACCCGTTTTCCTCAAAACTCTCCAGAAGTGGTTTTTACCCTCTGATCTGTGAACTTCTGCAAGTCTGCAAATCAGTTAGGAGATGTCTGATCTGTGGAAGGTAATGGCAACTCTCCAGTTTAATTCGCTATACAGAAGTTTGAAAGAAAGTGTTTCTGTTAGAGATAGGGGGGGTGGTTTATACCCATCAAGGAAAGGCTAAAAGACATTGCTGACATTATTATTTACAGACAGATATTATGACATCTTTTACATGATGCTTGCACGCTGAGCAGTGACAAGCAGTGCCATCCAAGGCTCTCTCCATCACCTCCAGAGCCAGCCCTGCAGGCACTCTCTGGGTGGGAGTTTGATTCTCAAGGAACAAAGGGACAGTTGCCTGAAGAAGGGCTCTTCCTCAGTGTGGCCTCTGACACTGTGGCAAAGCTTTAGGTGTCTGGAAATGCCATCCTCTTGGTGAGGTGCAAGAAAGGTCAGCTTCAGGTCACACTCCTGTGCCTCTGTTGTATTACTATTTGCTCTAATATTAGCAAAAAACCTATTAGATTCACCAAGCAGGGCTCTTAAGCACATGTCACTTCATTTTGACTTTTTAAGGAAAGTATATCCCAGAGCACTTGAGAATTTTCTCCTTCAAGGCGCTGTCTTTCCATAACTCAACTTCTTGAAGAGGCTAAGTAACACCCAAAACACCTCTCAGGACTGTTTGCAAAGCTCTTATCCAGCATGTCAAGGTAGACTACTTAGAACTTGCTACTGCATGAATTTATAGGCACAGATAACTCAGAGGAAACAGAGGAAAATATACAGCAATCGTTACCTTCTGGGAATCGGGAAGATTACTGCTCCAGAACACAGAGGCTGGTCACGTTATGGACATTTGCTCTCATCTCTGAATCATCAGGTACTTCCAAGCCAAGAAATACTGCACTGACTGGGCAGTGACAACAGTTCTTGTAGCCATACTAATACCAACGTGCCTTCTTCTCTTCAATCTCTTTAAACAAGTGTGTTTTCATTTCTTCTAAGGGCATTTGGAGTTGTCTTGTTTTTTTTTTGTCTTAAACCAGAAACAAAACAGGTCTGCTAGGAATATAATTTGTTGCACTCTGGTTTAAAAAGAACCCTGAGACTTCCCCAGTGAAAAAACACAAGTAGCAGGACAACATCCTTCTCCTCCCTACCCGGTGTCAACAGTAATGCAGCTGACAAGATACTTACCCTGTGTTAAGTTTTATGTATCTAAAATCTTGACCACCTGAAGAAAGGTGGCATAGAAATAACTTTAAACGTGTCTTTGCATTGCTGAGGATAGAAACCTGAAGTGCCAATCCTTCTCCATCTCTTGAGGGACACTTGGGACACCACGCACAGCACACACAGTGAAACTCTTTTCCTATCTCATCCCACTTGACAGTTACAGAATCTCTGTATCTCATCCCTTTGAGCTAGGATGGGACTCAAGATGATACAGATCTCCAACCAGGGTCATCACTCATTTAGCTGTAGGACACCACACACCTAAACGTTAGGTAACACACAAATCAGTTCACTGAGAATGAGACTGAGCCTGGCAGCTCATTTCATACAGATCCCTTCAGCAACAATCTCTGCTGTTATCATGCTACTTCAGGTTAAGAGAAGTCACTATGTAAAAGCTAAATATTTTTATTATTGCCCTTGTTTTTAAACTTGTCGAGTTCCTTTAGAACACTGACACTTGCAAAAGCTACCATCTTGCAGGAAAGCGAGCAACAGGTTAAAAGCACAGCAGAGAAGAAAAAAACTAAGAGATGTTAGCAGAGAATTCAGAACTCGAGGATCATTTCAGCCCAGAGGAGCTGTGCAGTACTTCCCTCACCTCACTGGCTGATGTTAACTCTGTCGTCCCCTGACCAGGGCAGTTCCTCCAGAAACATGTCCCTCCTCTCTGCGGCCCCTCATGGATTCCCTTTGGAGGAAGAGCCACCACAAATGACACGGTCCTGAGACTACCAAAACACGTTACCAAAACATTATCCTAAACAGGAATTAAGAAAAGTGGCACCTGCCATTTTAATCTGTTAAATACAGAATTAACATAACTTCAGATTACGGTGACACAACCAGTCCCCACCCTGATCCCTTTAATTACACCCTTCCTTCCCTTTCACAGCTCGAGTTCTCCAGGGTAGGGAGCCAGTCCTCCTTTCTGCATAGGGAAAGCCACACACACACGCACAGAGCATGCAGATCTGCAAACACAGAACGAAACAGATCTTCATTCTAGGGACTGTTTCTTTCCACCACACCATTCCAGGCTCCGTAGCAGCTGAAAAAGATACTCTAGAATTCAAATTATCCAGCAGGCAACTTCTATTCTGATCAACATCTCCGCAAAAGCACAGCAGTGCCCTGCTCCTGCTTAAATGACTTTAAGGTCCAGCTTCTCACTGCTCAACACCTACTGCTCTTAATTTCCAGCAAGACTGCTTCTCTCTCCTATCTATTAGCACTAAAGGATCCTCCATTTCCTCAAGGCACTTTTACTACCGTATTCCCAGCTCTCTCCCTCCCCAGACACCACAGTAAGCCGTACAGACTAAAGCTGTCACATTCTGAAGGCGGAAGCTATGACATCACATCAAACAATCACGCATCACAAATTCACTTGCCTGGAAAGAAAAGTACCTGCCCAAAATTCAGATGTCAACCAAAAAAAAAAAAAAGTAGGAAGGCAAATAAATCAGACACGGGGAAAGAAGAATTTGCTGTCTGACCCTTATCAGCTCTGTGAAGAGACACCGGCTGTCCCAGAGCCCACAGCCACTGCCCACAGAGAGATTTAAATCTGTGTCACAGCACTTCCTCGCTCGCTTGAATTTACATCACCGGGTGCAAGGAATTACATCTGCCTCCCGACTTCCCCCTAACACTTATTAAAGCTGACAATCACAGGGCCTGCAGAGCGTCTAGTTCTGCCCACTGTATCTAGAAGATACTGCCACATTCCCATCTCTGTTCCGTGACTGTTCCTCTTCCCCCTTGCCAGAAGGGAGACTGACTGATTTCTCCTCTGGGGCACCTCCGAGAAGACGCTGGTGCGGAGGGCGAACGAGGATGGCAGAGCTGGACGGACGAGCTCACCTGAGAGTCAGAGCCACGGAGGGGAGAAAAGGCAGGTTGAGGGAGAGCAACACCCCGGGGAGCAGCGTGCCCACAGCGAGAACGTGCCCCAGACAACCCGGCCGAGCCTGACGAAGAGGCTGTGCACGACATGAGTCACTCGCAGGAGCCCAGACCCTGCGTCAGCACAGCAGGTGAACGCGAGCCGGCCCCGGGGGTGGGGAGGGGAGTTGTCCCCGCTCCTCCCGTGCCCGTGCCCCTGCCCGGGAAGGGGCCGGGAAACGAGGACGCAGCCTCGGCAGCAAGAGCTGCCCCGGCCGCCTTTAATCCCCCCCCTACCCCGCGTCCGAGGGGCACGACGGGGCGGCAGGAGGAGAGCTGACAGGAGGCGCGACCATTCCTGGGGAGTCGCGGGAGGGCAGGAGCGGGGCTGGCAGCCGCGGAGGGCGAGGGGCGGCACGCACAGCCCTCTCTCTCTCCCGCGGGCAGGACCTCCCCTGCTCCTACACACACGGCGCTACCCGCCATCCCCGTCCCGGCCGCGGCAGCCCCGCTCANGGCGGCAGCGGCGGCTCCTCCGGCCCCGCGACGCCCAGCAGCGGGCTACGAAGCCGCGACAACCGCAGAGCTGCAGCGGCGGGAGCCGGCGCTTAGCCGTGACGGGCCCGGCAGGAGAAGCCACTCGGTTCTTTCCCATCGTTGGGGTCTGGATTAATTTCCCCTCTAAGCAAGGCGCAGACCCGCTGCAGCCCGAGCGGTGGCATCTGTCGCTGACAGGGGCCGCAGGGGTTATGTACCAGGATGAGCTGGAAGAGTGAGGTGGCCTCGCAACTTAGCAAAGAGCTGCTGCGTGAAGCGCTGCTTGGTGACCCACTCCAAGAACCAGACAGAGGGGGGAACTTCAATGATCCTAAAGGTCTTTTCCAGCCTAAACCCTTCTGTGATGCTGCATCTCTGCCTGGTGCCTCTGCCAACTGTAAGAAATAGTCATGCTGTTTTTGCAGGAAAAGAGTCCAAGCAATTAAAGACCAAGCCCTTTTGTCGTTATCTGTGTCCGTGTAGTGTTAACCAGCTGGCTGATCTCAAGACTGTTATCTGTATCTCAAGACTGTTGTCTGTTCCTTTGTAACGTTAACTAGATGACTGATGGGTCCTAAATCTTGGGACTGGGTGGGGGGAAATGGGTGACAATGTACAAGAACCAGTCACCCCGTGAGGGGATTTTGTAGGAAGATGTAAATCTTGGAGCACCTAATCAATGGGGAAACAAGGGAGGGACCTTGCGGCCGGGATAGGGAACAAAAAGCCGAATCTTGTACCTATCGGGTGTGCCTACTGGCTAGGACACCCGCTCTTTCAAGAACGCTTAATGAAAGTGCTTCACTGCAGGGTCTGACACGAGCCTTTTGCGGGAGAACTTGTTTTGTTTCCTCCACAAGTCCACTGGAAAAGAGAGCGAGGTCCCAAACCACGCTCTTCCACACTCCTCTTCTTCTTCTGGCTGGTTTCTCACCCACACCTGTAAATATGACTTTCAGAAGTAGAAGCCTCCATAAAGATGTGTATCGTGACACAGTTTTCTAGGAGGGTGACATTTTCCCCCGTGTCATTGTTATTCTTTTTAAGCTTTCCACAAAACCAGATCCAACAGCTCACAGCTGGCAGCCTCTACCTTGCACAAAGATTTCTTTCCAGGTGATGAAAAAAAGACACAATAGCTGTTTATTTTCTCTGCACAGCGATGTCTGGGTTGATGGTTTTTTGTTTGTTTGTGTTATTTTTAATTTCACAAAGGAGGAAAGAGAACAAAAAAAAAAAGAGGAGAATTTCCAACTCTGTTTTCTCTCTTATCTGTCCATTTGAGTGATAGTTTGAAAAGTCCCAGTGCTCAATTAAAGCTATCCTTTTCAAACAGATGGCTAATTAAATACATTAGTAGCAGGAGCAGGCAAACTATTTTAAACACCATAAAACTCAGAAATGTCTGTGACATTTTGTAGTTTGGAGGCAAGGTAAAGCCAGACTAACCCAGATGAGGGGAGATCGTGGCCCCTGAAGCTTCCCATATATCTGACTGCTTAATATAGACAAACTTCATTAAAACATACCGTATGTGGATGTCCTCTTTAAACGGTGATGGCCTCAAGGAAAGCAGGTAGCTTCTCTCAAATTGTTCTGCTTTTCTTGCAAAACAGAACCAAGTAATTCCGATCATGTAATTAAATAACAGAGGGGGTAATTAAATAAGAGGAGGCTTTGCGTTGCATTCAAGTGAAAGAAACGGGCTGTAATGTAACAGCATTGGAAGAAGAGGCGAGTCCAGTACTGACATTACAAACAGAACATTCAGGATCAGAAATAAGTCCAAAGCTCTTGAATTTCTCTGGCATCCAATGAATTCCAAACAGCTTTTTTTCTTATCAGATGAAACTTGCTTGCAGTAGAGTCCACCTGCCCTTTAGTATGAAGCATCTAAAGGACCTGGAAAAGTACATCACAGTGGCTGATTCCTCACCCACACCTGTAAATACGACTTTCAGAAGCTAGAGAGCCACAGGTACAGTACTAAACCAGCAAGGGTGTACTGAAGGAGCACTAGTTTGATGAGCTAAGAAGTTCCATGGCCTCTCCCTTTCATTATGCCTGATTTTTTTTGGCCTGATGGCTGCCCAAATCACAGTACTCTGAAAGCCAGGACAACCTTCTCTTTTGAGACGAGTGGAGAAAGTGTAAGAGCAGATGGGTAAGATGCAAATGGAAGTGGGGTCAGTTCCCCTTAGCCCTGCTCTTCAACAAGTCACACATGAATGTCAGGCAGCACCTGGCATTGCTCTTCAAACAGCTGGCAGTGCTCTAAAGGGGCCAATGAAAGGTTCTGAGATAAAATTACCTTGTCACAATCGAGCGTTTCTCAGTAACTCGGCACACAATAGACGGAGGCTTGATTAAACAGCAGACAAAGAATGAAAAGCCCATCTGGAATCAAGGTGGCTGTAGTAAGCTCTGGGGCTTAAATGTACTGTAGAGAACCAAAATAACTTGACACGGCAAACAGACCTGGTTCAATAAGGCTTTTATTGTCTTCCTGTGCCCACACACCTTTGCAGAATATGCCTAAAGTGCCAACTCGATTTTCCCACCCATCTGGCTTTGGTATGGAATCAGTGCTGGTCGAACCTCCTCCTTCAGGAACTTTGCCACCTGTTCAAGAAAGATGGGAAAGAGAAAAATAGCGAGAGAAAGGGTTCCCTTCTCCCCATTCAGTCCTGCTTGTCTCGCTGGGGTCTCTGTTTCACCGAGACACTTAGCAGTCTCCTACATGCCCAGGGAAAGACCAGCAAGCCAAGGCAAACAAACCAGAGAAATGTGTCTGCCTTAGTAGTAAGGGCAGAGGTACATAACATGTACGTTTCTCTGGCAGACAAGAGGATGCAGGATTAAACCACATCATGCACTGGAACACCCAGAGTCTCTTCCAGCTACTTTACCTGCTGCGGAGCACGTCCAGTGAAGGAGGAGGGATCCAACAGGCTTTCAAGTTGTTTGTGGATAGGGTTGAAGTAAGGATCAGCACGGACACGGGCAATGAAGTCATTGTCGCCCCCTTCCTGTTTCACAACAGCAGCTGCTTGCTGGGAGAGAACACGAATCCTCTCGTGGCAGTCCTGTAAGGGGCAGGGGGAAGAGGAGGGGAAAAGCAAAATCATTCCACTGCTACTGACAGCACGTGTTCATCCCGATAACTCGTGCCTGGGGGGAGAAACACCAAAGCGTACTGCACTGGGCAGCACACAGGAGAGGCACAGCTTGGACTGCAGTGTCTCACATCCCACTAGATTAAAACAAGAATTTCTTCATCCTTCCACATCTGTCCTTTGAGGCAACAACAGTTTAGAATGGCACATACATTCTCTGTTCAATTACACTACAAACGTACAACACTGAAGTCCTTTGTGCTTCCTCCAACTGCTCTTAGGAGCCACTGCAGGATGGCATTTTTAACAGTTGTGCCTTTCCCTACTTGCATGACTTTTTCCCCAAAACATGAACTGTAACAAAGTAATTCCTTATTCACCACTAGTTATCCACTGTATGGAACAGTTCCAGAGAATAACAATGTAAAATGTCTAGTGAAGCTATGTAAACCACAGCTTAGGTAAGGACAGACTGGAGGGAAGGAAAAAAAACAACCCTTAAAAACCATTTGCAGCCATGTAAGAATCTTCTCCTAACACGTGTTATCCTTGTTCCATCTTCAGCTAGGAGGAAAATAATATCTTGTTTCCTTCATCCAAAGGCCATCTTGCTCCAGCACTGACCTGCCTCAGGTGAGCAGATAAGGATGTTAAGGGGAGGGAGCTGTTCAGTGGTGGGGAAAGGAAGTGAGTTGCTATATTAAGAGGTGGGAAAGCATAGAAAATGTGCTGTTCCAGAGTTCCCTGCACATGAGTCACAGAATGGTGGGGGTTGGAAGGGACCTCTAGAGATCATGCAGTCCAATCCCTTGCTAAAGCAAGTTCCCCTCCATCAGGTCACACAGGAACGTGTCCAGGTGGGTTTGGAAACCTCCAGAGCAGGAGACTCCACACCCTCCCTGGGCAGCCTGTGCCAGGACTCCCTCACCTGAACACCAAAGGAGTTTCACCTTATGTTCAAGTGGAACTTACTGTGTTCCAGCTTGTGCCCATTAGTCCCTTGTCCTGTCATTGGATGCTACAGAAAAAGAGACTTGCCCCATCCTCTTGACATCTGCCCTTTAGGTATTTGTAGGTGCCGATAACAGAACACACTAATGTGAATAAGAACAGATTTTCCACGTGTACTAAACTATTGATTTGTAATCACACAGCACCAGAAAGAAGGCAGGCCAATAACCAACACAAATGAAATTCACTCTTTGAAGTATGGGATAGTTACAAAAGAGAACCGTCTGAAAAAGATAATGAAACTTATCGACATGATGTGACCCTTAATAAATGATGAAGCTTACTGACTCAGTGACAAACATCAGGGACATGTGGGAAAACTACTTTTCATAACTAATGTCATGGGTGAGTTGCCAGAAGTGTTTCAGAGAACTAGAACCACTAGAACCTACTCAAAGCTTCCAGCAAACCTTTCGCTATCACTTATCTTGCAAGTTTAACTTCTGTCCCTGACGTGGAAATAATCATTGAAGGAAAAATTACTACCTAAAGGTAAGTGAAAATGAGCTGTTATGTGGAGATGTAAATAAAATTATCATTTTTAACTGAATTATTAAATTAAATTATCTGGAAACACAATCTAATTGTGTCTGGATTTGTTTACTAAGGAGAACATTTCACTTCAATTTGCTTGAATGCAGAAAACTGAATGAGGGACCATCAACAAAGTTAATAGTAGAAAGCACTATGTTGAATTAGGGAAGAGTGACACATGCATGAATGGTTCAGCATTCTCTTACTTGCTTTTTCGTTAACAGCACTGATTCATTCTTTTAATTTATAAGGTAGCCAACTGCCAACGTGTTCCATTTAAAGAAGCCTGGCCTGTGTTCCAAACTCCTTCAAACGTTTACAAAAGGAAAACGCCTACTAGTATCTAAAATAAAAATAGGCTCCCCTCTTCTCCAGCAGAGACAGACAGATTAGCTCAAACACACAGTGTTCCTAACAGCAAATACACATCTCCACAACTGCTCTCTCCTCAGAGAGCAGAGTCTGGCTCTGCACCACTGGTGTAATATTAGTAACTCCGTGGGAGTAGGTGGAGAACAAAGAAAGGTGAGATGGCCAGGGCAAGAGCCCAGGTACTTTTGTTCCTCAGGAGTGAAATGTCAGACAGTGAAGAAAGGTATTTTTGACTGCATCTGTACCTGACGATTGCCCCCTGCTTTCACCATTGCCATGATTATATTCTCTGTGGCCATGAATGGCAGCTCCTGCCGGATCCTCCTCTCAATCACCTTAACAAAACAAAACAAACAGAAAGAAAGAGCATTACAGCAATTCTGTAGGCAACTGGAACTCCCAGTGAAGGTTTCCTCTCCTCCAGGACCAGACAATGATGCAAAAGATAATTTCTCTTTTTGAACTTAGGCTATGGAAATCCAGGTACTGAAGCTATTTGGAATCTGTGTCTTGTAAGGGACATTACTGTGGAAAAGGTGTACAGTGAATTTGTTTGTAACCTGTAGGTAAGTTACAGGACTGAATGAGATCTGCTTTGACAGTATCTTTTAGTGGTTAAGTTCTATAGCTCCACTGTGTAGTTCAGGGAGAAATATCCTTTTTGAGGAGTTTTTAATTTACTACCTTCTGGCTCTGACAAGTCCTGCAAACAGTGAAAAAATACAATGAGAACAGAGAGCAAAATTCAGAACTTGTCTGAACTAACAGATAAAAATGTAATCCTTTGATTGGGAGGATTTTTGTGCACTTTGGCATAGCTGCAGCATCATCAGGGATGCAGCAACCGCACACATTATCTGCTGCTTTACCTTTGGATATACCACCAGTCCCTCGGAGATATTCTGCAGTGTACTCAGAATGATGTCAGCTGTGAGGAAAGCCTCAGCCAGACACACACGCCTGTGGAACACACATGCCCAGGGCCTCAGTTAGCAACGAAGGCCATGGCTCTAGTCTACCTCAGATATAGCTCTTCAGTTTCTGTAGGTAATGCAGTAAATGGCATTACTGCCCTAAAGAAGGAACTGTTCTATAGGAACTGCTATAGGTGCTTGTTGGTGCTTAAAGGTCACAACTAGGAGAGCTAAAGAATATCGTAAAGCAGTAGCTTTTGAACTGGGAAGATGGGAGAGTTTCTGGGTTGTCTTGTCAGTAGAGAAAGGGAGAGTGGAAGAGAAGGGGTAAACGCACACACAAAGAAAGCTCCAAGGTAATTCAATCATTATACAGCTAGGAAAGAGGGCAGCAATTTACAGAGCCAGCAAATACATGAGACTTCCATCTTCCCCTGTGTTGCCTTGCCTACTGATCCGCCTCTCCAGGAACAAGCCACGCTGCACTGTCATGCTGGGCCTGGCTGTGCTTAGTGGGGAACGTTCGAAGTGATCCATGCATTTGCTGGAGGCTTCCTCCAAGAGACCAGCTCCTGGTCACAAAGGAGGCTCCTAGCAACAAAAATGAATGACAAAAAGGAAAGGAGGGAAAAGCAGAGGAGCAGTGGGGACTCAGGCAAAAGGCTCTGCATCACAGCGCAGGAATCACAGCATCATCCATCTGTGCGCCAGCAGTGCCTGTGGTCTTTTAAAATATAGTAGACGTTGAACCTTGGGTTATGTATCTAATGCCCCCAATTCTATCACGCTGCTTTCAAAAGGACTTTCCTGTTTTCTAGGTCAACTGTGTTTTCTCTGGCTTGCTCTCCTTTCAAAACACTGTTGCTTTAAAAAGAAAAATCCAAGGGACAGAATTTTAAAATTGAAATTAGAGAAATGATCCTTTGTATTAGAAAACAGAACTTGAAACATTCCAGTACCTCTCCCAACGCTTGGTAGCTAGTGGGAAATAAACACCCCATATCAACCAGTATTCAGTTTCTTCAATTTACATTCTTTGCTGCTGCCTGTGCAGCGTTTTTCTTCGGAAGACGAGCATCTGTGGAGTAAAGTCCTTTTGGGAAGAGAACTTCTAAGCTTTCCTGACATTTTATGCAGGCATAATGTTTGCAGAGACAAGTATTTTTCAAATAACATTCTTATCTAAAGATTTCTAAGACTCTAGAAGATCAAATTCAGCAACACGAGACTACTTTGAAACATTTCAAAGGTAAATATGAGCTTTATGCAAATTTAGTGCTATCTGGAAGATGGAAGCATTGAATTTAATTGCTATAATTCACTTGAGAAAATTACAGGTAACGTTTGTTCATCTTAAAAAAGACATAATGAGGGATCAGAAAGCAAAGCATAGTTTGTTGAGCAATATCTAGAAGACCCGCACAGGTTTTCATGAAACATTACTTAATTTTTGTGCTCTTTCTTTAGGACAATGAACTACTTCTTGTAAAAAACAACACTGGTACAGAGATGAAGTTTTGTTTAGGTAGTTTGGAAGATTAAAGGACTACAGGTGAAATGTTGCATTATTCCCTAAGAAGTAAAGAGAGGCAGGGTCAAAAAGACAATTCAAAACAGACAGGGAGGAAAATTTGAGAAATCTAAGAATTGCTATAAAACAATGCTGAAACAGGAAGACTACGAGAGAAATGTATTACCATGGCTTCTGCGTCCCTCCCGCTCTCTGCTGGTTTGCTTTGCAGAAGACCTCAATGTTCAGAAAGCCTAACAGTTTTGATCTGATCTTAGAGTGGAAAACCAGATCGTAGTCGTTAGGTTCTTACCCAGAGTGCTTTTCATCCAAGGTAGTTGAAACTTGTGGTTTAGTTTAAAAACAGTAATTTCTACATACATGAAAAGACTTTCCTGCACAAGACCTTCTAAACATCTAAACAAACCTGTTGGCACTGTCATCCAGCGTCCGCTCAAACCACTGCACAGAGGCTGTTTGCAGGGGATCCAGCACCAGGGTCATCAGGTGTCGAGCCAGGCTGCAGCAGCGCTCTGAACGCATCGGGTTCCTCTTGTAAGGCATAGCACTTGAACCTGTGCCAGGAGAAATAGAAACAAGACATAGGAGGAGTGCATTTAGGAAGAAGGGATGAAAGTCCTCCCCCAGGTAACAAAAACAGACGTGTCAGGAATCTTGTGTTTGACTAGAGCCTCAAAGTGTGATGATTTTCTAAGGATAAAACAGAATAAAGATGGTGACACTGCCACGCTTCCTCTTCAAATTGGAAAGGTCCAAATGTAAGGAGAAAAAAAGTGAGGTGTTTTGCAGTTCTGCAGAACAGAAGAAGTACTACCACATAAAAAGAACAAGTGGGCTTAGTTTTTAATGCAGTCACTAGCACCATCTCTACAGGCAACTTCAGCAGTGTTCAAGTCCCCAGCTGCTCAACTAAGACTGTCCTTCAAAGTCAGCTACTAACACTGCTCTGCTGAATGGGTATCAAAACAAAGCACAGAATGTAGAATGATTCAAGTAACCAATACAACTAAGGCTTAATTTGCCTATTCAATCCTATGCAACTATTTAGGGTGCCTGCCTCAACTTCCTCCCAGACAAGAGCCAAAACTGAGTTCCCTTCTCCTCTTCTACCAATGTCAGAATCACATCACTGGTATTCTTCTGGCAAGGGTCCGGCCTCGTTTCCTTGTTCCAAAGTTGTCTCTTTATAAAGACCAAAATGCTGAGTCGAGCTGAAAAACCCTACAGCTCCACTTAGCTTCATGAGGAATGGAATACACTAAGTACTCCTCAGACCTCGGTCTTACTCTGTGAAGTGCAGAAATACATACAAGTATGACTTCGTATCCAGAAACTTTTGAGCAAAGTGCTTATTTTTTTTTCCCCTTTGTAAAGGACTCAAAACACTAACAATGTCAAACTTCAGTTAATTTAAAGCAGCTTCTGTTAGTGACATTTGTAATTGTGCTTAAAAGGCTGCACCAACATAAATGAAGAGTCACATGCACTGGTCCAAGAATGTCTCCCATCCCTTACCAATCTGGTCTTTCTCAAAGGGCTCTTCTATCTCCTTCAGGTTGGCCAAAAGACGAATGTCAGTACAAATCTAGAAAAAAAACCAAAGCCCAAGAAATTAACAGACAGAACCAAACAGACCAGTATATACTTCTGTTAGTGTTCTTGGTGTTTGCACCTGTAAACTGGGACATGGTGAAAAATTTGACAAAAAAAAATTGACACTGCAATCATTCTTCCTGGCCCACAAATCCCAGTCAAGAGAATATAAGGAAAGAAGGTGTCTCGTGTATTAGAAAAATGGCAAATGTTTGCAGAGAATGGAAGAGATACCAGGAGGGAACAGGGACGATGCATAAAAAAACCTCACAGTGATGCACAAACACAGATCATAGGTGCTCATTGAGCCAGCCAGCCTACAAAACTAAACCATATGAAAACATCAAGGATCACTATAACCCTAGAGAAGGCATATAAAAAAAAAATCACTGAAAAGAATCCACAAGGACAGAGAGAATAACACCATTATCAGAGAAGCAAGTAACTAGGAGCAAACGGTGAAATTTAAGGACTAGTATGTCACCAGGAAAGATGTTACCTGGATCAATTTAGCATAGATTAGACTAATATCTGGAGTGGGATTTGTTAACCCATTGTAGAATCTGCTCAGCAAACTTCCTTTATTTGCCATCCGTCTTAAGATCTTTGAGGTTTGCTTACCAGGCATATACCCAGTGGTGAATTTACATGATCACAAAGAGAACAGCTGAATGAGGAACTCTGACTAATACGTCTTGAGAAGAGCACTCTGCACCATGAGCACTTTCTCTTCAAGACCTAAATTATTTCCCCCTCCTCTTTCCAATGCATACAAATAGGGTGCTCACCTTGTGTATAGATGCCCCCAGACTCGCCAACACAGACATGACTTCAATATCCACCTTGCGACTATAGGTCTGCCCTGTGACCATATAAGCTCTAAAAATAAGCACAGCAGTTGAGTGTTGCAGACAAACACAACTGTATTGCAAGACTGAGCAAGGAGTGACACGGTTCTCAAAGTGGAGGGTTGTCACTCTGCTCCGGCAAGAGCAGCTTTGGGTTCGGGCTGTTGATTCTGGGCAGCATGCAGATGACAGAGAGAAAAGCAGAGGGGAAAACAGACAGCTGTGAATTTTGACTGGGAGATAAGCAGAAATGGCCTATTTAGGAGCCAAAATTTCCTGCAAGGAGCTGCAACTGGGAATAGAAGATGGAAAAGGGAGACAAATCAACTAGAGCACAGATGTCACTTTGGCAGCTGGGGGGAATCTGTCCCAACCCAGAGTCATGCTTTGGTAACACCAAATTTAGGTGATGAAGCATGCTTGCTACGTACCGCTTAAATCCTGCCTTCGCGGTCACTAATCTGTCCAGCTCTTCAACCTCAGGGTGAAAAAAGAAACAAACTCAGAAGGCAACAACAGCAAAAAGGATCCTTTGCTTTTCTCAGTTTACCATCAACAAACGTTACACTTGCTGGGAAGCACCCCCTCCCCAGATTCCGCTCACTTTCACACAGAGCTTTGTCAGTTAATTTGTCACGTCAGCATCTCCATGTTCCCCCAAACAGAACAGCATTCCAGAGGGAAAAATTGCAAAGACTGCAAGTCTATCCTCTGGGCTGACTTACTTTACTATGGTCTCCCTCAAAGAGCTGCAAGAAGCTGGCTTGAGTGCCTGTGGTGCCTTTGACACCTCGAAAGCGCAGGTCATCCCGAGCCCGCTCCAGGTTATGCAGGTCCATACACAAGTCCTGAATCCACAAGCAGCAGCGTTTCCCCACAGTGGTGAGCTGTGCAGGTCTGAAAACATCCAAGAGCAGAAGACTGGTCATTGACAATTTGCACAGTAACTACAGAAGGACCACACTTTGCCGAGTTTACTGTTAAGACCTCTCTGCAGATCGGTCTCTCTGACTCGCCCTGGTTTTGGCTGAGACAGAGTTAATTTTCTTCCTAGTAGCAGACAGTAGTTGATTTTGTTCTAAACAGGGCTATGTTTTGGAATTGTGTTAAAAACAGCACTGATAACACAGGGAAGTGTTGGTTAATGCTCAGCAGTGCTTGCACAGACTCAAGGCCTTTCTTGCTTCTTACTCTGGCCCTGACAGTAACGGGGCGGAGGGACGTGCACAAGAGGCTGGGAGGGAGCACGGCCAGGACAGCTGAGCTGAACTAGCCCCAGCGCTATTCCATACCATATGCTGTCATGTCCAGTATATAAACTGGGAGAAGTTGGTAGGGATGGGCAGATCATTGCTGGGGCATTGGTCAGTGGGTGGTGAGTGATTGACATTGGGCAGCGCGGGGTTTTTGGTGGGCTTTTTTTGTTTGGTTCTTTTTTGTTTCTTTTTTTTCTCTCTATTTTTGTTACATTTCTTTCAATTATTTTTATTGTTATTATTACATTTTATTTAATTTTAGGTAGAAAACTGTTCTTATCTCAGCCCGCCAGTTTTACCTTCTTCTCTCCACTGGGCAAGGGAGGAGTGAGCGAGCAACTGCGTAGTGCTCAGTTGCTGCCTGGGGTTAAACCATGACACTCCTCTGAGCAGAAATTAAGAAGATCTGGCTTTTATGTAAATGTAACGGCACATATATATGCCTAGTACATGGTACTAAAATTAACATTATTTTGGGAATGGAATGTAATTACATCAGGAGAAACCACTAATTGTAGTTGCTGCCTGCGCTAACGGAATGCAGAACTAAGTGAGAATGGGTGCTTCACTCTGACAGCTTTTAAGGGCTGCTTCAAGTGCCCAGAAGCTCAGGAATCAGAACATCTAGAAGGGGTTTCGGGGCGTTTTCCCAGAGCTCTATCAGGCGGAGAAGCCGCAGTCAGTGCCGTAACGCTGCTCCCCGAGACCCGTCCCCACCCCAGCCCCACTGCCGAGCCCGTCGCTCCCGCTGTCCGAGGCCTCCCCCTGCCTGCGGGAGGAGAGAAGTCAAAGGCGGGCTGGGAGAAACGGAGGGTGAGCAACCGCGCCGCCGCCGCATTCTGCTCGCCCGGGGCAAAGGGAGCATCCTGGCTAACTTATGGCGCTGCTGTGACTTTCTCTGTGCAGAAACGCCTGCGTATACGCGGTGATTTGAAGTGTTTCCTCTAAGGGACTATTCCTTTTTATTTATAAAAAACCAATAATTCCTCAGCCTCCAGGCAAACATGCAGTAATTAACAACATTGTTAGCCAGCACTTTCTGTAAGACCTCCGCCTTCAAATAGGTATCTGCAAGCTCCAACCACACTGTCCCCCTCAAAGCAAATGCTTTGAGGAGAAAATGAAGCAGAACCGAGATGTGGAAATAGCTCGAACTCCAGAGACAACACTGTTTTAATGAATAAATATGCACATGGACAAGGTGCTCCTTCCTGATGAAGCTCAGACACAAAAAGGAAGCCTTCAAGATGTGGAAGCAGGGACAGGCAATCCAAGAAAAGAACCAACACTGCAGGGATGGGGCTAGGAAATCTAAAGCACACCTACATCTGATGTGGGATGCAAAAGCCAAGAAGAAAGGCCTCTGTAAGCACATAAGCAGGAAAAGGGAAGGCTGGGACCTGTTCATAAAAGGGGCAGAGGCCCTGCTGAGCAAGGGCACAGAAAAGGCCAAGGTATCAGTGCCACCTTCACCTCAGCTTTTATGACTTCACTTTGCATACACTTCTCGAACACTCCTTTGTACTCATTCCAAAAGCCAAGATAAAATCCAGAGACTCCTCCAAAAAGCTGTAGAGGAAGAAGGACATAGGACTAGAGCTGACTGAACTGGCATGGCGTATACAGCAAGACAATTAGTCAGGGAACTTACCTGGTGCTCTTGCTTTCCTTTGGGAGAAATTTTAAACTGCCAGACACTGAGTCTGAAATGACCTATGCTTATGTCCCTGCCTCTGATGTTCCATATCACTGGGGCAGAAGATCCAGGTTTACCTCAGGGTATACAGTTTAATGCCTCTGAAAACAAACTGTCTTCAGGAAGCAGCAGATTAATCTACTCCAACAACAGATCTATCCAGATCTCATTGTCCTTTGACTCAGTAGTGTCCTAGTTTCAGCTGGGATACAGTTATTTTTCTTCCTGGTAGGTGGTACAGAGCTGTGTTTGGGTTTAATGTGAGAATAGTACTGATAACACACTCATGTTTTAATTGTTGTTAAACAGTGCTTATCCTAAGTGAAGGAGTTTTCAGCTTCCTGTGCCCTGCTCAAGAGCACAAGAAACTGGAAGGGAGCATGGCCAAGACAGCTGACTTGAACTAGCCACAGGGCTATTCCCTACCATAGACTGTTGTCCAGCTTGTACCCCTTACCCCTTGTCCTATCGTTGGCCATCACTGAGAAGAGCCTGGCTCCATCCTCCTGACACCCACCCTTTACATATCTGTAAACATGAACGAGGTCACCCCTCAGGCTCCTCCAAGCTGAAGAGCCCTAGCTCCCTCAGTCTTTCATAACAGGGGAGATGCTCCACTTCATCATCTTGGTGGCCCTGCGCTGAACTCTTTCCAACAGCTCCCTGCCCTTCTTGAACTGAGGGGCCCAGAACAGTATCATCTTGCTAAACAGAAGAAATTCTTCCCGATTCTCCTCAGGGATCCATACAGGGATGTATGAAAGCAGATGGATCCTGGGTCATCACTTTAGAAGAAAGCTTCAGCTACAGAGACAGAGCAGCTGTAGCTAGAAGTAGCCAGTAATAAACCTTCCTAAGCTGTGGGTGAAACTAACTTCACTGACAGAAAAACAAACATAAAGAAAATGTGACTGGAGACAGCCTTACTGCAATTCCCAGTCATGCTTTTTGAAACAGCCCTGAATAGACACATCTGTGTTAGCCAGGACCTCATTCCTTAGGAAGCTGTGTTAAAACAGCTGCTGACAGCTAGTCAAAGCAACAGTTCAGTTTTCTGAGAGTAGCCTGGAGTTAGGCACGGGTTCATTTTCCGAACCACCAACAATATCTTACTGACATCCAGCAGTATGAAATGCTACTGGTCAGAGTCAGGGGAAAGGATGAAAGAAAACAATAGCAGGTCAATTTAACCAAAGGAGAGGACAAAGTAGCTGGTGGCTACTTACTGGTAGTGAGTGAAGCCCAAAGTAGGCAGGTCAGCATACTTCTCAGCAAAGTCGGCCAGACGGTTGATCACCCTTGCAAGCTGGTGGATGCAGGAAGGGCAGAAAAGAGGCAGGATGAGAGGGGAAAGAAAACATCCCACAGCAGATGCCAGCATGCTTAAGCACAACAACAATTGTGAGAAAAAGGGAAGGCAAACAACTGTTCAGTCCTTGAATAGTCCCCTATAATTGTGGGTTTCATAGTTTTTGCTTTCTATAAAACTCAAGCAAGAGATAATACAGGTGGCCGGACTTTGGCTCAAACTAGTCTAGTCCTTGTGCCCAACCCAATCCTGCAGCTGGTTTATCCCTGGGCATTTTCTTTATTCCTGGGAATTAGGCCAGAAATAAAGTTGCTTGGTGCACAATTAGCACACGTGCGGTCCAGGGCAAACTGGGTGCCAAGACATTCAGGTCATATAGACATCACTACACTACATTCCCACTATATTTGGCCTCAGAAAATTGCATTATGTAGCTTCCTGAATGCTCCTAGGGGTATGGTTAAGTGGATGCCTAAGCTGGCCCTGAATGCACTACAGCTGTTTTCTGAAACTAGTACCCACGGCACAAATAAAACAAGGAGCTGGTTATAATTCCCACAGTAAGCAGAGAAGCTTTGGGGAAAGACTCAAGAAACGAAGGGAAGGTTAACTGTTTGCTTTCTTGAGAATAACTCAGTTCCTCCTCGCTTCCCAGCACTGCTGAAGAAAATCCAAGTTCAACACAGGTTATTCACAGGATATCAGTGCTGCCTGCTACCGAGAAACAGTGCACAGGTACCTTCTCACCTTGGGTAGCAGCAAGTTAAACCCATCACGGAGGACAATCAGATCCTGAAAGAAGCAAAGAAAGGAAGTTTAGGTCATGTCTGAGGGACCAGACATTAACAGCTTCTCTCAGAAAGGACACAGGTAATTAAAATATGCTTTGTCTGCTCAAATGACTCTTCTAAAAATGAGAGTTCTGCTTTCCTTCTTGTACCAGAACTTGCAGCGAACTTGCTTACAACAAAAATGTCGTCTCCACCATCACTCCTTCCATGCTATCCACAGAAAATCATGCTGGGCAGTACAAGACCCTTTTCCTTCGACTGGGTACGAATGATCATTTTGAGATGCTCGGGACACAAATGGAATGGCAGACTGAATCATTCATCCCAAGTGCAAAATGCTGGCACTGGAGGAGACAGACAGCAGGAAGGAAGTAGACTGATTATGCATCAGTCTTTACTCCTCCTTCTGAGACTGAGGTACAGCTATTGCCACGTGTTAACAGGGGAAGGTGGTACTACCTAAAAGCCAGAGAGGCATGCAAAGGAGTAGGGTAAAAATAATCACACAGCATCTTCTCACAAGACAAAAGTAGAAGTGAAGTTTAAATGACTTGGACGTGGGGGAATAGCAATGTATATACTGAGAAATTAGGCTTTAGTTTGCACTTGATTTTAGACACATTTTTCACAATCATTTTCCGGTTCTGGAGAATTTTGGTGCCTCCTTTTTTTTCACTTAACACAATTACCTGTTCTCTTGGCCACTGAAAAACTCTATTTAACCTGCATTAATACAGGAGTTCCAAGCAGCAGTTGAAAGCTCATGGGCTGTGTATATTAAGTGGCCTTGATTTGAAAGTCAGTGGACTCTGGTCTGTGACAGTTCACACATTTCTGCATGTATTTGCAACTCACCATCTCTTATCTCCTTCAGTGTTTAACATGCAAGCAGAGCTTAGGAAACTGTTGGTTTCCAGAGAGATCTTTCTTAGCATCAAAAGAAAGCAGGCAAGAGGAGCTTGCCTTCCTAGGATAGCTAGGATAAAGGGGAAATCAACAGTACAACCAATTAAAACTGTTGAAAAAACCCTCTATTTAAAGTTATTTGGTAAATTCTTTTAAAGAGCTGTCAAGTAAGCAACTGTAGCTTTGTTTTGCCCAGCTCTGCAGGTGGGAAACTGAAAATACTGTATTACCGTATTATCCCCTACGTAGCAGGAGGTTGCTCCAAGGTGAATGATGGCTGCAGCTTTTGGGCAGCAGTGGGCAAATGTGTGAACGTGAGCCATCACGTCGTGACGCAGCTTCTTTTCTTCCTCTGCTGCCATCTTGAAGTCAATGTTGTCCAGATTTGCTTCCATTTCTTGGATCTGCTCATCTGTGATAGGAAGCCCAAGTGACTGCAAGGGGAAAAGAACTTTGTTTCTTTTTGTCTTTGAGAGACAACCAAAATTGAGACAGGAACTGTTTAGATAATTTACTCCCATATAAAGTCTCTGGGAAGCATGGCAATTTGACATAAACAAGAACTGGAACAACAAATGCTTTGTCAGACACTTGGGGGAAAAGTGATTAAAAAATAGCATAGTTTAAACTTCTTCTAATGAAGTTTACTTTCTGGGTAAAGAACAATCCAGCTTGTGCCAGAAAGAACTCTTTGGACCACAACTAGACCTACACAACTGTAAACAGCAGGCTTAGAATATATGGAAAGGTACGTACGTTTGTACCTTTCCAAAAGTCCCAAAGTATCTCATCTCAGTCTTTGGGAAAACAGTTACTTGATCTGGAAGCAGGAGATAAATGCTCCTAGTTCGTGTTCAAAAATATTTGCTAAACCTTTTAAGCAAGCTGACTTCAAAACTGAGTAAGACATCAAACCACAGAACTACATAACTAGTGTAACTCTTGCACAGCTCTGTACTTGCACAAGTTAATTCAGCTGAGGAAAAACATCTTTTCCTGATACTGACAGTTTAAAGGTCTCTCAATGAACCTGGCATTACTGCCTTTTCCAAATGAAAATGTAATTGTCTTGTGCATTAGTAATTAGAAGTCACCAGCCAAGAAGCTTCAAAGGTAAGAAAGCATTTCAAAAGCCAGTTCTGTTCTGAATCAAAATGACTGAAAAAAGAGTTTTGCAGGTGTGAAATCTAGAATGAAAGAAGACAGCAACTGAGGCAGGTGTGTGCTTTCAAGGTCCTCATCAGATAATTAATACCCACACAACTTTGATGATGCTGCAAGTGTATACACAACCATGAGTGCACAGGTTATAGAATCATAGAATGGCAGGGGTTGGAAGGGACCTTTAGAGATCATCCAGTCCAACCCTCTGCTAAAGCAGGTTCACCTAGATCAGGTCACACAGGAACGTACTCAAGGTGGGTTTTGAAGACCTCTAGAGAAGGAGATTCCACACTCTCCCTGGGCAGCTTGTTCCAGTGCTTTGTCACCCTCACAGTGAAGCAGTTTTTCCTTATGTTTAAATGGAACTTTTCGTGTTCCAGCTTCATCCCATTACCCCTTGTCCTATCACTAGATACAACAGGAAAAAGGGATGTCCCAAAATGAGGAAAATAAATGGAATAAATGAGAAAAAGCACCTGGTCCCAGACTGCTGTCTTTGAGGTGTAATGCTACAGGCTATATCTGCCAGAAAGCAAAACACAGTCAACTCAGCAGGCAGTGATGAGATTAAAATCTCATGCCTTGTTCACACATAGGGTTTTCTTCAAAGCACTACAGGTCAGTGATGTGCTCTCTGCATTCTGCTTTTAAGGTGTCACTCCTTCAGAGCTGTTCCTATTAATACTCTGATGTACCGCCATTAACAACTATGAGTGCTCAATCATCCCTGTTCCTAAAGAGCAGATCAGAGCAGGCAGATGACATGGAACATCTCTGGCAAACAGAATGAGAACACTGGGCTGTTCATCTAACAAAGAACACAGAATAGAAAAATAACAAAACTTAAATTGGACCAAAAATATAGGTAAGATAAAAAACATTCGGATTTCACACGTGCACAACATGTTATTAAGTCAGTTTGATGCTGCAGGATGCCAAAGTTACTTCCACGACAAGGAAGAGCTCCATTAAATTTATACTTGACTTTCAAATAACATACTGTTTAGGTCAAGAGCTCAAGATTGAAAAAAACAATCAGGTGTTACCATAATACAAATGAATGTATGCTAAAAAGGTTAAAACTACAGTTTTGTCATGGGTGTAAACCCTCATGCTTCAGGTCCTAACCTAAACTTTAACTACTGTTTACTCTAAGAAGCTCTCTCTTAATAATCACATGCTTTGCTAAGTCTCCTCTTTCAAACTGCTGTATGGAGCAAAACAAATTGTAAAGGTTTTCTGTCTAATCCAGTTTCTAGTTAAATAATTTTTCACTTCTTATTTCACGTATTCAAAGTGGGCTACTAGAAAGTTTCTCTCCCATAAATGGGACTGATATTGAAACCAGTTACCCAACCCTGTACTTTACCAAAAATTTCCATCATTCAACTGCATGTCTCCTCTTTTACTAACTTCCCTGCGGCTTTTGGAAAACCTATGGTTAAGTCTTCTTAATATTCTGATTTACTGCAAAACAGAGTAACTGTTGCCCATAGTTCATTCATTAATTTTTTAATGTGCCCATAAAGAAATACACTGTATCTTCAAGAAGAAGGAGTGGAGAAGCAACACATAAATGGCTTCAAAGTGAGAGTCATCAATATTGCCCATAGTTCGTTCGTTACTTTTCAAAATAAAAGGTACCCAGAAAGGGATACTAAGCCTTTTTAAGAAGGAACTTGAGGAAACTGCTTGTATGTGTAACTAGCCGATCACTGACGGAGCCAACAGGTGCTGAAAACGGCTGACTCATCGCCCTTCAGTCCAGAGCTGTCACCAGAAGCCAATCTCCTCTGGAATGAAGAGACAGATAAAAATAGTCCTTCTCCCTCTTCCCACTATGAAAAAGGTGCTCAAGACACTACAAGATCCGTCTCTGCTTTCTGAGAACAAAACTCTATGGTGGCAACAGGCGTGAAAGCAAGAGTCAAGAGATAAGGGAACCCCAAGTCCTGCGCTTGGGAGTGGAAACCTTGAAGTCTCACGCTGTATTTTTTTCAGCAGCTTGCTTTCTCCTTTTGGGCAAGTCACGTATTTTTTGGTATGACGGTGTTTATACTCTCATGCTTTGAATGCGCAAAGCCCCTTAAGCATGCATTTTGGCTACTGGCGGGTGCCTGGTAGACTAGAGGAGATTTGCAGCCTGCTCCACTCCAGCATCCCAACCGTGACAATACCCAGCATGGGGTACTTCAGAAATGACTCCTGTTTAAGCTGTGTAATTACATCTTCAGCCTCTAGAACAACACATTTGGTGCAGCATACTATTGATGAGGCTGCCGTAGCAGAGTGATCCTTGAATCGCGAAGGAATATATTAATAAACACCGTGCAGTTATCTGTTCATTTGCCATCTGGCCCTTGTCTACCCTGTAATTGTAACAGCCAGACCTCAGGCTTGGATTGCTTCGTAATAATCCCAGCACTTTGAAAACAGAAACTGAAGGACCTGTGCAAAATAAGTGGGCAGCTCTCTAGTCTGAAAGCTGAAGCTGTCCTGTCAGAAGGCCAGGTGGTCTTGTGCAGTTTTTGGGTTGTTTTTTTTTTCAGGAACAGCTTTTTCACTGTCAAAAAACTGATACAAGCCTTCGCCTCAGTCACAAAGCAAACCTTAAAGACTGTGTCTCTTTGAAGAAGGAATAACGGGTTGTACGTACACCTCTAACTGGGACTAAATTCAAATAAAGAAACTTTAGCTTAAACTACATTTAAAAGAAGTTAGCTCCATGGACTCTGCTAACTCAACATCTCGCCATCATAAGGACATAACCTCAGCTGCTGCTTCCTAACAGCTGAATGGATACCAACCTTTTGTGCCAGCAGGTGGGGGTTTTTGTTTTTTTTTTTTTTTTTTTTTTGGTGGTACTTGGCCTATCGGAAATTTCTCTGGTGGTTGTTTCATTCAGCTTGGACAAAAGTAAATTTATCTCAGGAAAAAAAACCAAAAAAGGGGCTGTGTAAGAACAACTGGCTGCAGTTGTGTGGGGTGGTCCACCTGGCACAGGCTGACAGCAATCGGATTGAACGGGAGAGCGCACTCCGTCACGTCACACCTCCTGAAAGCAAACAGCCGAGCGCTCGAGGACACCCGTGTTTGCCCAGAAGGCAATACACCCCCCCCCCAAATAAAAAAAAACCCACCCCAACCAAATATAACCACCCTCGTTTAGCAAAGCTGTCACAATTTCACCAAGGAGGCGAAAGTGCACGGGGGAGGGTTTGAGAGAAGAAGCGGTGATTCGCTGAGGGATGGCAGGGACCTGGGGGGGGGGAAACTGCACACACAGAGGTGTGTTAATNCGGGGGTTATACACACTCCCCCTCCCCTCCCCTCCCCTCCCCTCCCCTCCCTCTCATCCCGAAACACGCGAAGGGTCGCCCGAAGGTTGTTCGGGTCAGTTTTCTGCCGCTCGCCCCCGTTGCCCACGGGCAGCCCCGGTGTGGCACGGCGGGCGCTTTCCCTCCTCGCACTCCCTTCACCGCCGGGTCGGGTCACTGAGGGGAAGCGCCACGGCGCTTCGTCACGACAGCCCGTCCCGTCCCCCATCCCCATCTTTTACCTTCTCCGCCTGGGCGAGGTACAGCCAGAGCCGGCGCCAGGTGCCGAACTTCTTCCTCTCGCTGAAATTGAAGCCCATCTCGGCGCTGGCGTACCGCGACACCAGCGGGGAGCGGTACCGCGCCAGCGCGTCGTCCTCGGGGCCGGCGGTCGCCATGGCAGCAGCGGCGGCGGCAGCAGCAGGAGCGCGGAGCGATGGCGCCCGCCCGCACCGCGGATAAGGGCGCGCGGCGGCCCGGCCCCGCCCCGCCCCCGGCGGGGAACGCCGTGAGGGGCAAGGCAAGGGGGAAGCGGCGCCCCCCAGCGGCGGGAGGCCGCGCGCAACATGGCGGCGGCCGTGAGGGGAAGAAATAACAAGAAAGAAAAACAAAAGTGCGGACAACCAGGAGTATTAAATGCTTAGCAGCCAAACACATTTATTAGTCTTTTTCTTTTTTTTTCTTTTTTTTTTTTTTTTTTCTCTCGTATTCCAGGAACCCAAAAATATTTTGTAGTTATAATGTAAGCAACTGAGTTGCACATAATACAATCAATATCTTTCCGGAAAAGAAAACCCAAAAAATTAAAAATAAAATAAAAACGACGACCAAAAAACAAAAAAAAAAACAAAAAAAAAACAACCCCAAAACAAACCACCAAATCTGTTTAAAAGCCAAACAAACAAACAAAAAAACCTTCAGAAAACTTATGTATTACACCACCTCTCAGTTTCAATGAAATGACGACGACTTAATTCCTTGTTACTCTTTAACTTGTCACACTCCAATCACATCACCCTTTTTTTTTCTTTCTCTTTTTTTTTTTTTTTTGTTTTTTTTTTTTTTTCTCTAAATCCAGCATGAGAAATACAGTACCTGCTATGGCAAAAAATACACATAAAATGCAACATTTCAGCTTATTTGTACATTAGTAGAGTTTAAACATTTTATTGTTGGTTTTTTTTTTTTTTCTTTTTTTTCTTTTTAAGTGAACCAGTGATTTTAAGTACCACTATACTAAAAGTAAAATAAAAATATAGAAAAGGAGGAGAAGGGGGCGGGGGCAGCCAGCCACACACGAGCACCTTCTAAAGTGCTGAGTTTCTGTGTCCATGGAAAACCCTTTGGAAGTTCAAACACCTGCAAGCCTACATGGGATGGAAATTAAGATGAAACCTGATGCAAGACATTGTGTCATCTCCTCTATGTTCTCCTCACTTTGTCCTGTTATCTTTCTTTACTGCACACAAGAGAGGGAGGGGAGAAAATGGAGCTCTGATGAGAGTTTTAGTAAAGGAAGCCATTTCAAGTATAAGAAACAAAATAAAACACTTACAAGGTAACTTGCAAATAGCATCAATATACACACAGCCACTATGTTTATTATTACAACGTCTGCTTCTGGGGGACAGTGTTTGAGGCAAGAGGACTTGAGCTGTACCTTCCTGTTACCTATTTATGTGCAAAGTAGAAAAGCTGCCTTTTCTAATCCAGCCATTTTGGACATCGCTGATTTTCTGTTCTGCAACTGCCTCCCTCCCTTCCGTCAGGAGAGAGGATGGTAGCAGCCTTATTTTACCAAGAAGACTAGATGAAATGAATCTATTTCTCCTTTCCTCTTCCAGACCCACCCTTCTCCCATTACTTGTCTGCAATGAAGAGAAACTCGACAAATGTCTGATGCCCACCATTAGCCAGTTTCCTGAACAGGTTGAAGGCATTTACCTTTGTAAACATAATCCCTTATGTTTGTGGAACTCAAAGCAGCATTTCGTGTCTCCATCCAAGTGGTGGAGACTAGAATAGATCAGAACACTCCCTCGCCACTGCTTTTCCTCCTCCTGCCCCCAGAAAGATTACATTACATTTGGTTACTTTTGTTAGAAGGTGGGGTTCTTCTTTTGGTTCTTTGGGGAAAATAACTTAGCAAATGAATTCAAAGTAAACATTACATAATGACCATCAGCAGGGTCACGCTGCTGTTTGTTCTGCTTTCCAGATGAGAAAGAAAAAGCGCTGTGCATCAGAGATTCTGCACGTTTTGGACAGGATGAGGCAGAAATCCACGACAGGTGTATGTGTGTACACCCCACAGGTGCACATGCATCGTTTGGGTTTCTTTCTCTGCAGAACCACTGCATATGCTTCACTTTGAGTACTGGCAGAGATGGAGAGGGTGGCAATACAGCAACAGTGGAGAGATGTTCCTAAGGCCACAGGGAGCGATGCAGGGCAGAGAGGATCAGGGAGTGTCAGACAGGAAGGTTTCAGGTAGAGAAACCATCCTCTTGATACTTCAAAGGCCAAATTCCAAAAGGCATGGGCTCATATGCACATCCCTGAGACACACATCCAAGAAAGAAGAAAAAGGGACCGCGTGATTGGAGAGGGGAGAAAGTAGTAGAGGTTCCCTGACAGCTGTGGGATTTACCCAATGAAGACCTCTTCCCCCACCGCCCTCCCAGAGACACTCTGGGAGAGCTGTAAGGCATAGACACAAGCAGCATCTACTGTCATTCCCTCTGTTCCTACGTTTTATTGGCGGGTGATGGCTTCTGTGTGTCATGGACAAGAGACACTGCATTTGAAGTGTGACTGGGAACGCAATGAAATTAATTCAGGGAAGGAAACAGAAAACTACTCTGTCCTTCATCCCTGGAGCAGCAGCATAAAGTGGCAAGGTTCTTCATATTACAGTCCCCTTTCTGGAACTACACACCACCACCTCCCCCTTCCTGATGGCAGGAAAAGACGTGTCCACTTGAAGGATGACATTACTGACACTATTTAAAGGCAGGGAAAAGTACACAAACTGATTCTGATTTGGTGATCTGGTAAAAGAAGCAGCAAGCTCCAAGTACTTCAGTCAAGTTTGAAGCTTATTTGAAAGTACAACTAGAGACATGTGACCTGTAACAACACTGGCATAACTCTGTAAGTAAGAGCAAGAGAAGAAAACTGGCATAAAGACAGAGGACGAACAGGAGTAACTAAATCTCCATTGACTTCTGTTATTCAGGATCTGAGTGTCTGATGGCTTTAATAAAAAAAAAGGTTATCTCCCTTCACATGAGCAAACAATGTAAAAAGAATGAGAGATCTTGCTGTAAAAACCTTGTAATACTTCTGTGATGCTTGTTATCTTTAAAGCACTTTACAAACATTTATTGGTTGATCCTCACAAAACCCCTGTGAGGTAGGTAAGTATTACTATCACCCCCGCTTTACAGATGAGAAAAACAAAGGCAAAGAAGTGAAATGACTTGCCCAAGGCAAGGGAAGAGTAAGGGCCAATGTTAAAAACTCAGAGGAGTTCCAGGCTTCTGGTCCTGGGCTCAAAACCACTAGTTGAAACATCACTTTAGAAAAGAGCTACCAGCTGGAAAGGAAAGCTCATTAAGTTGAGAAGAAACGGTAAGATTTCGAAGGTTACATTAGAAGGGAAATGTACCACGAGGTATTTATATGAGCGAGTTTACACTTCAGATTTTTTTTTTTTTTTTTTTTCTCTCTTTTCATTTTTTTTTTTTTAGAAGGCAATCTGACAGAGTGGAACCCTGATAAGATCACATCTGCAATGCAGGCACAGATGCGAGAGTGATCATCAAGTCTATTACTTGTTACAGTACTGCGAACGTCAACAAAAAATAAAACTGCTGCACGAAAACACTGAATACAGGCAGGATATAATCTCTCAGTTTAAGATATTACACCTAAGATAATGCCAAGGATAATGCAGGTACCATGGCACACCATGGACAAAGGAAAAAGTCAAGTCAAAGGGTCCCTATTAAGATGATAAAGAGGGCAGTGAGATCTACGTTTTCTTCCCAGGCTGCTCCCGGAAGCTCGGCAAGCCCCAAGGAACACGGAATTCACAATGACTGCATTTTGGAGGTGTGAGGAAGTGAATCCATGTTTCTGACCATTACGATACCACCTTATAGTTAAAAAAAAACAAAACCAAAACAAACAAAAAAGCATAATCTCTTTTGAGCAGAGGGCCTTGTCTACATTCCCTAAAATTTCACGCACTGCCAACATTAATGCTGAGTCACTATCGCTAACACCAGACAACAAAGCACAGGTAACTGCTGATGTTGACAAAACAGTCTGATAGTCGTGCTTTGATCGACATGAGAAAGTAAGTACTACCTCTGCCATTTTGTCCGTAGCTGCACTGCCAACTGTATGAGTTGTGCCAGAAGCAGCAATAAAGACAATTTTAGGGAGAAGAAAGTGTAGACGTCAAGGACTAGCTGTATTCCAACTCTCCTGGAAGAGTGCAAGGAAGGACTGCTGTAATGGAAAACAAGTAGTAAATCCAAAGAAAGACAGTACCTACGGCACTGCGTTTCCTGAGTTTGACAAAGGCCAGAACACAGGAGACTACGGTAAGACAAGTTTCCCAGGTAGAGGTGGTGTCACATTCGCCCTTTTCTTTTGGCCCTGGGTTAACACTGCACGGCTAGAACTCACCATCCCGCGCAAGGTTTAGAGCTGATTTTGTTTTGCAGCCAACATTGGTTTTCCAAATCTCTGCCCGTTTATTACCTGTTGGCCAAGAGAAATTCTCAACAACTCCTTTTTTTGCACTTGAAAGTCAACACCTCCCCACCTTCCCCAAATGTAAGGGATATACCATGGACACAGAAACTCCTGAACAGTTTAGCAACGCTATCTTTGCCCCTTATACCCCCTTTGCAGAATGCATAGTTTACAATTCACTTACAAAATAAAGAAGCAATGCTGACCACATATGGGACCTTTTTTTTTTTTTTTGAAAAAAGAACAAACAACCTCTTCTTAAGTTCAGTATCAAAATTCACATTTGCATAATAATACATTTCAAGGCCATTAGAGAGGAATGAGAGCGAAGCAAAGAAAACTGCAGAGTCTCTCCTCTCTTTGTCTTCCTGAATAGAGCTGAGGGATCCCACTGGAGTTTCTTTTCAAGGTGGGAATTACGAAGGGCTACAGCGACAGCTCTTGATCTTGTACACCTCATGTTTTGGGTGGGACGAAGAGGTGAATTATCAGAAAAAAAAAAAAACAAACCCAAAAACAAATGGAAGGAGACACTGCAGATTCCCATGTTTAGCTACAAACAGCTTCGAAGAAACAAAAGAATTACTTCAGATTTTTTTTCCTTTTAAACACTTCTACCTCACCATTTCGAAAACTCTTTTTCTTCTCGTGTAATACCCTGTTCATTTAAATGGCAACATTAAGTGTGCTGGAAGTTGAAGGGCTGAAAAAAAATAAAAATTTCCTGTTTCTCTTATCAGGACACAGACAGAGAGGGTAAAAGTGTGCCTGCACCGACTATTTTAACAGAAGCTACAAAACATCTTCTTCTCTACATGTATAAATTTGTCTCAAACATCACTGTGTTTCAATTCTCCAGTGCTTACAAAAAATAAAGCCACACGCACGCGTACTCATGCACACTAACATAAAGAGAAGCCACAAACACAAACTCAACCTGCAAAGGCAGACTAGCCTAAAACTATCAACAGCTTCTGTGCATCGCATGACATCCCTTCGCACCCCTCCCCACCCCGATCTCTACCACATATGAATACGTATTGTGCAGTGTAGAGACCAGCCCAAAGATGCTGCTTGTCAAAAGGGGACCAGTGGGCTGCAATCTCAATGTCTGACCCTCTTGAAAGAATAAAATTGACTACTGTCTCCCCTCCAGCCCGTGGTCTCCTCAATCAGACAGTCACTATACTCACAAAGGCACATTCATAAATACCATATTTAACTTACTGCTTGTAAAAACATAGGAGGAAAAAACGTTAAGCGCTTATACCCCAACCCATCCCTACTGACCCAGCAAGAAGTAACCACAATAACGTATCACTTGGTGAGACCTTACTCTACCTTTAGAAGGTACATATTAAAAGAAGTTTTCCAACAACTCTTTTTAATTTTTTTTTTTTTGCATAAATGAATGCTTTTTTTTTTTCTCTTTGTTTTTGGCTTACATATTTTGGAATACAGCACACTCAACTATAAAGCTCTGTTGTAAGGCTACCCCCTAAAGTAAGGCTGTTCTACCTTGGCTTGCATTTTCACTTCATTTTGCTTCTTTTCTCCACACGTTCCCAAAACAAAACAAAAAAACCCACACGGCGCCTTATATAGAAAGGGTAAGCTGTATCTGGCAGGGAGAGGGAGGGGAAAGAAAGCACGTAATATATCATAACCATGTCACTAAAATAGCTATTCTAACAAGCTGTGCAACCTGCTCTTACTGCTCAACAGTAGATGATGAAGAAAATGTTCACTTATGGTTGTGTTTCATCTGAAACAGGAGAAGCTTCCACTTTGTCTCAGTTTAGAAGAACCAAAAAGCAAACACTCAAACACACACAAAACAGATTAAAAAATAACGAGGAAGTTAGTTTTTGCGAATGCAACAACACACGCTTATACCCCAGAGGAGGCATTTAGTGCTCAGAGAAATGTTTCTTGCTAAGCACTGCCCCCCTGTTATTGTACACCCATGCAAACTTCTCCAGTCTCTTCCCCTCTGCCCAACGCAGTCAAGATGTTTGCTGCAAAAATACTTAACGCTGGCTGGCACAATGCATTCTTTTTGTTTGTTTTTTGTTTTTTTTTTTTTTGTTGGTTTGTTGGGGTTTTTTTGCCTTTTCCCTGGAGTGCTCTGCATTTACAGAAAGGTTGTCAGAGTCAAGTCAAAAACCTCCCTTTGTCACTACAAAGTTAAAAGGAGCCCTAACACTGCTGAATGTCACTAGTCCCAACTTGTCACATACACAAGGGTGAAAATGGCTCTTTGCAGAGGGCACTTGACTGCTAGAAGCTTGCTTATATAGCACAGGTTTCTGGGAGACTTCTAGAGAAGAACTTTCCTGCATAGCTCGATGAAAAGCAACATGCCCGCAAAACCACGGATGCAAACGGAGGTTGCCTGCTGCGTGCCACAGATGAAGCTGCATCTATCTTGGCCTGATAATAGTTTTAAGCTCCAAACCATCAGGAGCTGTGGCGTTTTTTTGTAGCACAGATGAAACCTTAAATCACTTTTCATACAAGGATTAGAAGCTATAGTTACTACATCACAAAGTTTAAAGTCGCACGTAACACCACAAAATAAAGAGCTATATTTTAAACAGGACCCTGACTCGGTTTTGACAGCAATGTAGACAGATCCTTGCATTCTACTGCAGACAAAGCTCTGCTTGGTGAGTCACCATGAAATGGACCTGTTTCCTATTATCTACTGCAGGGGAACTTTGGTAAAATTCAGCAACACTGGTATTTACAGTGATGGGACACTTACGCAAAACTTTGTGAGGGACATGAGCTAGCAAGGCTGCTAAAAATCTCCAGACAGGCTCATGTTGTTTAGCCCAACCAACAACTCTGCTCCAGCACCATTTTTGCTTTTTGTTTTAGGTTTGGATGGGAATTCAGGAGAATGTGGAAAAACAGCTCTGTCTACATCGTGACACTTCACATATTTCTGCCCGTTAACTGTTAACATCCATCTGTCACAGGTGGAAGCCTAGCACTGGAGGTGAAGGAAGAAAGTTTGGGGTTTTAGACATCTGTATTTTGATCACCCTGGGAATGACTGATATGATCTAACAAAAAGTATCAGTTCCTAACATTGCAAAATTAACTAGACAGCTGAAACAGTATTTTGTGCAAAAACAATTTAGACAAACCATCAGATTCTGTGTATATCGTTTCAGACTCTGGACCAAAGTTGCACTTCAACAGTGTTTGGTGTTTTCGTAAGTGTTTTTTTTTGTGTTGTTGTTTTTTTTTTTTTTAAAGAATTCATGTCAGCTTAGTTTTCTTGGTGTTAATTTCCTGCCCACAAACACATGCATGCATATTTACAATTAAGAAAGTTGTTTCTGCTCGGGGAAACCTTATCTCTTTAGAGAGAAAAAAGCTACCTTGTACTCAATCAGGAGTTATACCCTGAGACGCTAACCATCCACCACAAAACCAGCATTTCAATCCACTCGAGAAACTTGGATTCTAAAGTCACATGATTTACAGTGAATGTGATCTATGCTGCACTGGAAATACCACAGGTCCTCATCTGCCACCATGGCCCTGACCCAGCTAGGGTTTATTTACACAAAGAGCCCTTACCCCAACAGTACTCACTTATTTAAGGTCAGTGGGACTAAATGACATGAGGATCAGTCCTGATTTCCTGGATCACACTTGGCCAAATTTGGGCATCTCACATAAACAAGTAATATTATTCTTAAAGTCAGCAGGAAAGCAACATGTCAAATCAAAATCAGAAGCCTAAGAGGTAAACGTGAGAAAGAATGAAGCAATAAACCCAACAAAAATAAAAAACCCAAACCCTAAACTCTACAGTACTGTTTGGATGCACTACTAAGACATGGAGAAATATGTGGCTGCATTTTTAGGAAGAAAGAATAGGGCAAAAGTTCTAAGGAATAAATGTTTAGAAATTTCATGGGGGAAAAAAAGCACGCTCAAGTTGTTATAAAGGTTCAATCGTTATCTAATCTTTGAGCTGGTTATCCCAGCCAGTTTGTTGAAATCTGCCTGCAGACGATAAACACACTTGGCTTAATATTCTTGCTTATTACAACAAGCCACTTAACAGCAAAATTAAAAAAAAAAAAAAAAAAACAAAAAACCACAACAAAACATTTGTAAGAAAAAATTGACACCCTGTAATTGGACAAAAAACCCGAACCAATACAAAGTCCACTCTCCAGACTGCTGGGCAAGTGTCTGGGTAAAAAGCATAAAAACACTGTGAAAAGATGGTGAGTCTTGCAAAGTAAATGGTACTAAAACAGTTTCCCAAAGTGAATGTCAGACTTCTCAACGTAGGTTTCTGAGCTGTACCCTACTTTTTTTTTATTTGCTAGACTTTGTTGTCACCACTAAAGCGAAAACACTCAAACGGAACAAAGAATTACCAAAAGCTCAATATACATTGCAAGATGATGTAAGCAAAGTGGCCAGTAACAAATGGATACACTTGCTTAGAAGACTGACAAAATGGTTTGTTTTTTTTTTTCCTTTAAATTAAGGCTCCAAAATCAGGGAAAAAATGAGAACGCTGAGACCACCTTTGAAGTATGTATGTGTGTTTAAATTTTATAACCTGGAGAATCAAAACCAAGAACAAAATGATCAAATTACTTTTGCTTGTCACTTGAGAAAGCAAAGTGTTTTTCACTGAAAGATGTTGTGTTTGATTTTTATTTGGAAAGAGATGCCCATAGTGTATTCCAAGCTGTGCTTTCCTCCGCCTCTCTTCTCTATCCTCTTTATGTTTAAACAAGATGCTGCCACTGATTTCCTCCCTGCCTGGTACAGTTTTGTCAAAGCCCAGAAGTACCCTAACGTCAATTCCTGTTGACTTTTCGCTGTTATGAGCTCAAGTGGTGGCAGAATATTTACAACACCGAGTGTGGCTGCCCCCAGAAGATGAGCCTGGTTATCAGAATGCTCAGATATCACTTGCAATGGTTAGGTAAGGGTGCCACGACTAAGCCGTACTACCAGCATTGTGACTAGCTATGTATAATCTGGAGAGGAACAGAACTGTCAACTGTAGTTGAAAAATAGTAAGATTAATGTTGCTTTAACATTTTGGGAAAACTATTACCGAGGACGCAGTCACTAGTGTCTGCAGGCCTGCATGTTTAGGGAAAGCAGGAGCAGATCGTTGTACAATAGGTTTGGACCAAACAAACTACTGAAGCTCCAGACTGCCAACCCTTCAGCAGTCAGTCACATCCCACTTCCAAGTGGCTGTCAGGTACCCTAGGTTCCTTTTTGACTAAATCCAACATTTTCATCTCTTTTAGGACACTGCTGATTTGATAAAACACAGCCTCTGGCAAAGCATTCAGAAATTCTCTCTGTAAAATAATAACAACAAAAAAATCAAATAAAACCCTGAAGTCCCTAAATTAACCCTCCTTCTACTGGCCCATGACAGGATTCATTTGCTTTTTCTTTCAAAGTATGTTATTTATTCCCCTTCGATGTACACAAAGCATAACAGGACAACACCAGGCAGTTGATATGAAAAAGACAAGAATTTGGCATCCCAGCTTTTGTTTTTCTTTTCAAAATGATACACAGTTAACTACTGTTACAAAACTCACTGCACAATGTGCTTCAGTAGAACGCTCTTTTTCCTTAAGAATGGATACATCTACTTCCATGAAGCGGCTACAATGCTTTACTTGTCTCATCTTCCTTCCCTTCCCCGTCCCCTACCATAGGGGTGCATGTAAAAAGGCACTAGAGCGGTTTTTGTGGTATGAGCCTTGCCTTTTGAGGCAGAGTAAGCCCCTGACCCTTAGACCTGGGAGACAGAAGTTGGCCGTCCCAACACCAAACTCTGAAGTTCAAGACCATAAGCCCTGACAGTCAGCAGCAATAGGGGAACCAGAAGAATTTAACAGGTATTTCTCTCATAAAACAAAAGAGAAAGACTGGGAGGTGGGGTGGGTGAAGAAAAGCAAGTGGCAAATATCTGAGTGGGGAATAAACTGACCAAATAGCTGCAAACAGGAAAGCTGATTTCTAGCGTACATTTTACTGGAGTTTTTCCATATACTGTTTTTTCTGTACTGAAAAAGGCAGGACAAGACGCCCAGTTCATCATTGGGTATTCTGTCAGCACTGGTTTTCTTTAGCACTATTTAAAAGTGGTTTAAAGAAGCACCATTGTGTATTTCTTGCTAGTCCTCCTAACTGAGGACTCTTTCAGTTGAACTATACTGCATTTTAATTAGGTTTATAGTTTTACTTTGCTTTTAAAAAGGTGCTTGGAAGAATATTTTTGTTTAGTTTCAATCCAGAGGGAACAAAGTGATAAGATTTCCATTCACACACTTCTCCATGCAACTGCACATGTTTGCATGAGAAACAAAAGCACTATAAATGATAACCCTTCTTCTCCCACAACTTAAGATTACAATGAATTTCTGTTGCTAATATTGAAAAGTTTTCTTAAAGTATTTTAATTTATACAGTCTTTAAAAATTCTTGCTCCCCCGCTTGACAGTAACATTTGGAGGTTTTTTTTTCTTTTTCCTTTTTTTTTTCTTTTTTTAAAGCATTTTTATTTTAAAGTAAAAACTTTTCACACATTTTGAAGATTCAGGAACTTGTAAAAGTTTATCAACAAGAAACAGCCATCTATCTAGGATAAGGTTAAATAAACCATCTTCAAAAAACTGGCTTCCTACCCTAGAATTCCTGAGAATGCTTGCAAATTTAAAGCAGGAAAATAAAATGTTAAAATAAAAACAAAAACACTGTTAAATGCTCCCAGAGTTAGTCTTCATCTAAAATATATATATATGCACTTTTTGGTCTTTTTTTTTTTTGTACATTTTAGGTTTTTTTTCCCTTTAAGCTTACAATGGAAGAACAATTTAGCTTTTCTTTTTAAATATTTCAAATCCCTCATTATGTCTTGTAAACAAGAGGGGCTCTAGCACCCGGCTTTCACCGTAGTATCGCTATGAACTCAACTAGCCCAAAGTGCAGGAAAAGGGACCTTAGGGCAGGTTGGGAAGAGAGAAGTGAGGGTGGAACACAGCAATGAACCAGCATGTAGAGCAAATCATGTGACAGAACGGATACTGGCTTACTCTGGCCAAAGGTGCTTCACTAGGAAGTACTGCTGGCACAGGACTTTTAAGAACCCACTCGCATGTCCGAGCACGGCTGGTCTTCGAGCAGAGACTAGCAGAAACAAAGCTCTAAGGATGCGTGCACGCAAGGGGCACTAGCTAGCAGGAGCTGGAAGAGAGCATTTTGTTTCTTTGTGCATGGTGCCATGGATGAAGGAGGAGACATGACAGAAAAGTACGTTCAGAAGGGGCCAGAGTATGCTGCACGCTCCAGTTTACTAAACAAATACAAACCTACTCATACGTTTTGTCATGGAATACGTTGCATACGAATCTACAGGCATGTGCATATGCAGCATTTTCCCTCAGTCAGTCTTCCTTGTGACATTGGGCTTACATAGAAAGGGCGAATTAAAAAACAGCCACGCAACTCCCTAGCCCTTCCCTTCCTCTCCCAGCACACAGGCGCGCACACACACACACACACACTCACCCCCCGCTAACATTACTTGTATCTGCTTTTGCTTCTCCCCACCCAACCCATGCTTAAACGTATTACACATTGTCGTATCCTTCAAGGAAAATGCTGAAGAAAGAGACTCCCCTATCCTACACCCCCCCCCACCTCCCCCCAACACAGATAATAAAGCCTGAGCACTGCTCCTGCTGAGGGCTGGAATGGACAGGTATGTGCTGGTACAGAACGTCGGCACTTTGTTAGACAGTAAAACGGCTACAGACAACACCGCATGGAGGTCCTAGCACTTATGGAAGAAGTACCGGCATGTCTCTTCCCTCTCCTCCCGGCCCAACTCTTCCCTAAAAGACTTCCCGCTTCGTGTCAAGGGATGTTCCTTCAACTCTGCTACAACTCTTCACAACAACAGCTCTTAAAAGTTTTGTTCCCAGCGCACACACGCACGCACACACTGGCTATCGCTGCGGATTATAGGTCACCCCCTATCCTGCCCAAAGTACTACTACACTGATGCTAAAACAAAACAACAAAAAAAACCCAAACCCAAACCTTTCCTTAAATACAGAAATTTCAAAAGCAACAGTACAGAAAAAAAAGTAAAAAACAAAAAGGTGCAATACTTTTTTTTTTCTTTAAAAAAAAAAAGTCTTTGCTAGTTCTATACCTCCCTAAGCAAAACCACATACACAGGAGAAAAAAAAAAAACACCACCACAACACAGAGAAACAAAAGGAAACGTTTGAAGTACACACTGGTTTAAGAACATTCGTAAGTAAACGTTTCTGTCAGTGATGGTCTGGCGCTGTAAAATCACCAAGGCCTGGCACAGGTAACGCTCACCGTGGAGGACGCAGAAAGGAGTTAGCTGCATGTGCTTTCAGGAGATGAGGGCAGGCCGGCCAGCAGTTTGCTGACACAACTTAGGGTGGGGTTTTTTTTGTCAGTTTTAATACAAGTAGTAAATCAATTAAAAGGCTAAATGTGGTTGGGCTGGACTTTCGAGCTTTCGATGGATTCTTCAAGAACGAATATGGGTGCCCATTTAGAGGTTTGGGGGAGAAAAGAAACACATGGGTTGTTTTTTTTTTAAAGGTATTGAAGTTTGTCTTAGCCACACAAAAAATAATGTCTTTTTTCCTCCCCTTTTACCCTCACTGGAAGAAAAAAAAAGGATGGCTTGCATTATACAACAAACATTCTAGGGTTCACTCAGTACAAAAACCCCACATGCAGACATAAATAAATAAATACACTGCTACTCAAAAGACAACATTGGCTTCTCTCTCAACCAAATCCTTTGGATATGGCAGTGTTCTGCTCTACCACAGGGTTAGAACAAGGGCTAGGAAGCAACTACCCACTCAACACGATCTGCAGACTTGAGATAGCACCCTGCTAAAATGAATTTAAAAAAAAAAGCCTACTGACAAATTTTAATCCAGCCCAACTGGATTCTGCTTCAGCCACAGGGACTCCACCACGCTTGCCTTGTTCTCAGAATCAAGACATGCAGATGGCCAGCCAGCCCGTAGACCATCAGCAATGCAGCGTTTCAAGATTATATATATATAGAGGAAAAAAAATGCACACACATGAACATGTGCACACGCACTCACACAGAAACAAGCACACGTGGGCAGTTACATGTGCCAGAACACACTGGTACTTATCAACCAGCCAATCACAAAGTGTTGGTTTTTTTGTTTTGTTTTGTGTTTTGTTTTTTTGTGGGTTTTTACATTTTTAAATTTTTTTTCTGTATTTTTTTTTGGTTTTTTTTTGTTTTTAAAGTGAGGCTCCGTCAAGTCTTTCCCTCCCTCCCCACCCCTTTTCTCTTTTGAACCCCTCCCCTTTATCCAACCCCAACATAGTAGACCTAAGGACGGAAACACACCCAGTGCAAACAAAGTTAAAAAGCTATTTTTTTCAGTATATATGTTTCTTAGCAACAACTTCCATATAACATGAAAAAGTGAAAAACTAGAAACTAATTTTTTTAATTTTTTGTGTTTAAATTTAAATGGTATGTGTACTTGCTTCACATTGTCTTTCTAAGTTGGCGTTCATGATTCAAGTATTTCAAGAGTGATATGTTCTCTTTTTGGATTCATATTCCAAACGAAAAAAAAAACTGAAGTTATATAAGGGAGGCAACTATGTGCTCAGACAGTCTGTCAATGACCCACCTTTTTTTTTTTCTCTCTCTCCTTTTTCTTTTTTTCCTTTTATAAATGTATTTATTGCAAGTTGAAAAAAACGCAAAGGTCAAGTTAGTGCTGCTGCTGTTCCAAAAAAGGTCACGAGGTCAGAGTTGAAAGTTCTAAGTTCAGATTGAATCCGACCCTCCTCCCAGAAGGTCTCCAGGTAGTAAGGGAGCAGGGCTGCCCATTCTGTGTGGATCCTCTACACTCGGGACCCCCCACAAGCTTGAAGAATAGTTTGGGGGCCCCCATAACGAAGCGCCAGTGAGATCACCCCCACTGCTGCTGCCGCCGCCACCACTGCTCCACTGCCCAAGCCCTGTTGACCCACCAAAAAGATTCAAAGCAGGTCCAACTGGATCTGTCTGGTTCTGTCCTGTCTCCAGGGATTGCCAGCCTGCTGCCGGTGCACTTGGGGTTGCTGCAGGTGCAGGGGGCTGAGCTTGTGCCAGAAAGCGACTAACCTCTTCATCTGTGGCAAACTCAGCCAGGATGGTAGTGTTTCCCAACACACACCTAGAAGTAAAAGAAAAAAAAACAAACAAAAAAGCTAATTAGAGCCAGAAAACAAGGGCAAGAGATTCAGAAGGGGTGGAAACAATGCTTATTAGGTACCCAAACAAAAGGAGGTAACAACTTCGCCATAAAAAAAGCAAGCACTGAAAACTTCAGTTGCTCTGGGCAGTGAAACTAACTGAAAGCACAAAAACTTGCATTTTATAAGGAAAAAAAACCCAAGCAAACAAAACAACCAACTACCTTCCCCTCAGCATTCAGTCGTTAAGTCTGCAACAAAAACTTTCTGAACTAAGGTCCTGAACATTAACACTAAGAGCAATAAAAATGCCTATACAGTGTACCTAAAATAAGTGCACATAAGCCAGAACCAGAGGAAGAACAGGTTAAAAGCCTGGTAAAATTCAGGGTAAGATTACTATAGTTCAAAAGTTTTCAATGAATTTAAGAGCTTACACACTCCCTCCCCACCTTCAGATTTTCATCTCAAAACCTCTCACATCTTCAAAACATACCAGAGCCACAGTCAGCTCCAAAAAGCTTAAGAACAGGAAATCTGAGATCTGCAACTTTTCAAGTAAGTTTGAGGTTTGTCTCAAAATCATAGCAGATTCCTACACGTTCACAAGCTTTTACAAAACGGCTAAAATTGTACAGTAAGGTGCATACAGGTCATAATTCCATCCTATTTGCGCCTTCTTAGTGCAAATGTGTGTACCAATGAGTTAACCAACACAAACAGAAGGCATCTTTGTTTCTATTCTTCCTCTGCTGACGAATTAAAGATTCCTTCCAACCACAATATTTGAAAGGAGATTCCAAAGCACGGTACGGGATGAGCATTTTGTGTTAGTGCCTAATGTATTAACCAAGAAGGGCAACAGGGATTGCTTACATGTGCAGTGCAGTCTGGGCCTTGGCCGCCTCCTGTTTGGTGTTGTATCGGATAAGGGCCGTGCCCTGGGTCAGGTTCAGATGGAATGTCAGCAGTGGGCCATGCTGCATGCAGATCGTCCTCAAGGTTGACCCGTCGATCTAAGGAAGGACAAGACAGGATAAAGCAGATGTTGGAACTCGTTTCTCCAAACATACTTCAATTCTAACTTTGTCTTGGTAATTAAAAAATAATCTGCTTTCAGAAGGGGAAATGGGTGAAAACATTGAGAAGTAAGCCAAGGTGACTATTTTCTAACAGAATCAGCACGCCTTGACTTCTCAGAATTAAGACAACGTTGCTTTCTCAAATAATCTGACATCACTCCTAGTCACTTGTAGCTTGAGTCCAGTTTTCCCCATCTCATTGCCACTACCCTTGCAGGTTTTCCAGTAATTACATGTAATTTTTACTTCTCACCATCTGTGGTCATCAGGATTTGCACCAAAGGAACCAGAATGTCTTAGGCTCCAGCACTCTTGATCTTGGTAGAATTTAAATTAATAGCTATATGAAAATTCTTTGCAAAACTGAAAGTATCACCTCTACAACGACAGGTTTGGGTTTTTTTTATTTATTTTTGGTGCTTTGTCTTTTAGTATATGAAACAGTAAGTCAGAGAAACAGCCAGTGATCTTTCTGCCAAACCCAGCAATGTTCATTCCTCCTGACCTAATGTTTTTGCAGCAGTTGTTGCCTGCATTCCTTTGGCAGCACTAACAGTTTGTTACTTACCTCCCATAACTGCTGCTCTCCAAGGTGTTCTGTACAGACAGATTCCATTCCTGGTGTGCCACAGCAACATGCACACACAAATGGGATCCATATGTGCAGATACTTAAGGAAGTGCTACTTCCTTCTCCCTTTCTCCTCCCCTTATGGTATAACATAACCTCAAATGAGGGAAAAGGAAGTGGTGTGCGGGTACAAATGTGGACAAAGAGAAACAGAAAAATGTGAAATGAAGACACTGTCCCTGAATTAATCTTAATGCTTCCTTCTTTCTAGCATACTGACTCAAAATGAATAGAGTATTTGTCCTGGAAGAGACAATTGTAATCCTCTTCCTTCTCTTTTCTATTAAATGCCTCCAAAATATATTCTCTGGTTCCTAAAGTAGTGTTAAGCTACTCCCTTGTTGCACAAGGGAGACTTAGAACTGAAACCCTTTATCACACCACTGCCATTTCCTTCACATCGAGGACGTCTTTTCTAGGAAAGAAGCACATTTTGGGTGATATGGAGACCTTAGTTTTTTTTTCCTTTCACATTGATGCTTTCTTAAAATTGGAGAAGCAGCATGGCAAAGTATCCTGCTGAAGAGAGGACTCTCTGTCTAGACCTCAGGGCGTTGCTGATAATCATATGGGCTTCTCCTAAGCCTTGAATACATACTAATTAGGATAGCTGAAACCAGGACCTCCACAGAGTTCACTTTGAATGAGGGTAAGCTCTGAGAATACTTGCAGGAATATAACAAGACTGTTTTTGGCAGGAGCGTTGGAAACATTCTGTGGTTTCACTATGGAAACACCAAAGTGAAAACTGGCAGTTATACCAGCTTTCTTATTGACACAATCCCAAAGAACGGTTTCTAACAACTACAAACCATTCCACATTACGGTCATGCAATTTATCCTCACTTCCACGAAAAATCTTTCTGTTCCAGTCATTTTTTTTGAGACTCTAAGTAATAAAAGGTTACGATGGTCACGTAGCAAAAACGGAACATCTTAAAAGTTAACTGAAGAGATTACAATGGAGAAAACAATCAGACTGCAGTCTGCTTTGGTAAAAACGCATCTTATGCATACTGACAAAACTGATGTTGTTAGGTTTTAATAAAAGAGAAACACACGAAGAACCGATGTATCTCTACCTTGGTAAAACAAACAAGTTCCCAGAGGAAACAAAAGAAAATACCTGTGGAGTGAGATTGTGAAGAACCAGCCAGTAACTAGGACGAACTGAGCCACCGTCACTCCAAGTAGATGCTGCAAATTAGAAGACAGAGCCATCAAGACAGATTTGATACAAAACCCTCTTATTTTTCTTTACAGTCAGGTCTTTCGGTCTCAGACAAATGCAGCCATTATCAGCCCTCCTAACATCTGAAAGCCCCATCTTCAGTCCTGAAAAACCCCCCACCATTATTTCCTCACATTTCACATTAAAGTTTACTTTTTACTAGAGTTTATCTTTGAGGAATTTCCTGCCCACAGAAATCACCTAGCCTTGAAAGGCACCATGCAGTAGATATTCCCTCCTAGCAACTATCAACCCTTTCCACTCATTCTCTGCAACAGGGCCTCGGGATTGCACCCCCACCCCAGCCCAATTACCAACAACAACAACAACAAAAAAATCAATTTCAAGAAGGAACTATTTTTTTCCTTTTACCAGACAACTGCAACTTTCTCTCCTCCAAACCATTAGTGCTGTAAAACGTACACTCCTCAGGTCTGATCAATGGCGCTATCAGTTGATTCTTCTCACCAGAGGCAAGCCTTGAGTCCTGTGCCCCCCAGCCCCTGACCGATCGGGGTGCTGTGCTGTTCCATGGAGATGATGGTTTGGGGTTGGTCAGGCCAGGAGGTGGGCGGGGCAGCCCTGTAGTGTTCCTTGAGGAAATATGGTTTTTCCACATCTTGTTGGAGAGATGAGTGGGATTGTGTCCTATGGGATCTGGGGACCATGTTGATTTGTAATCACTGAATTTTGCTAAAAGAGAAAAATAAATCATACGTATTAGAGAAATTTATGAGATTAAGCTTTTAACTCTGCTATGACTGTAAACCTTTTGACTGCATTTGTATCCAGAGATAAGCACAAAACCATACAACAGTTACTTTACCCCAGAAAAAAAAAACCTAACCCTCACACGAGTTAGCATGTACTTATTTTATATATTCTGACCACAAACCAAATCCCTAGATAATTTATGATAATGTAATTTGCCACATTACATTCATTAATAACACGAAACAGCAACTTTTACGTTCACACTACGTTTCATTTGAGGCTTGAGAACTTCTTAAAAGTCCATGCATTACTGACCTTTAATGAAACTGAACCCTCTTGAAGCTAAAAATCGCAAAGAACTGAAATGAATATTTACCAGTCTTGGGCCTACTAAGGTAATGCTACCTCCTCAAGGTGTCATTCTATAAGATCAAAGCCTTCTTATGAACCTAGTGAAGGTCTGAACCAGGTCCAGGGTCTCTCAGGGAGACACAGACGGGTACAGCAAGAGATGCAGCTGAAGTATGAGTCCCAGCATGGAGAACAGTCTATGGCTTGTATCAGAAACAGTGTGACCAACAAGACCAAGGAAGTGATTGTTCCCCTGCCCTTGGTGCTGGTGAGGTCGTGCCTTGAATACTGTGTTCAGTTTTGAGTCCCTCACGACAAGAAGGACACTGAGGTGCTGGAACATGTCCAGAGATGGGCAAAAAAGCTAGTGAAGGGTCTGGTGCGAAGGCCTTGTGAGAAGCGGTTGAAGGAACTGGGAGTGTTTAGCCTAGACAAGAGGAGTCTGAAAGGAGACATGATCACTCTAGACAACTACCTGAAAGGGGGTTGTAGTAAGGTGGGAGTCAGTCTCTTCTCTCCAAGCAATGAATGACAGAAGAAGAAATGGGCTTCAGCTGCATTAGTAGAGGTTTAGACTGGACATTTGGAGGAACTTTTTCCCTGAGAGGATTGTTATTTGACACTAACACAGGCTGCTCAGGCAGGTGGTGAAGTCCCCATCCCTGGAGATATTTAGGGGATTCACGGATGAGGTGCTGAGGGACATGGTTTAGTAGTGGGCTTGGCAGTGTGAGGTTAGTGGTTAGGCTCAACGATCTTAAAGGTTTTTTCCAACCAAAATAATTCTATGATTCTATGACTCAATGGTAACACATAAAGCCATTTAGCTGTGTGACAGTTGGACTTTTCATANTGGGAGTCAGTCTCTTCTCTCCAAGCAATGAATGACAGAAGAAGAAATGGGCTTCAGCTGCATTAGTAGAGGTTTAGACTGGACATTTGGAGGAACTTTTTCCCTGAGAGGATTGTTACTTGACACTAACACAGGCTGCTCAGGCAGGTGGTGAAGTCCTCATCCCTGGAGATATTTAGGGGATTCACGGATGAGGTGCTGAGGGACATGGTTTAGTAGTGGGCTTGGCAGTGTGAGGTTAGTGGTTAGGCTCAACGATCTTAAAGGTTTTTTCCAACCAAAATAATTCTATGATTCTATGACTCAATGGTAACACATAAAGCCATTTAGCTGTGTGACAGTTGGACTTTTCATAGTGTTTATTCCTTTTTTTTTTTTTCAGACTAGAAAGCATTACCAAATGGTTCTTGAAATATCCACTACTGGACTTCTCCTTTATAGAAGAACAACCTTACACAAGAGAAAAACTAACCCAACTCCCCAAAACATCAGTGTCTGTCATGAATACTTAGAAGCTCTTCCTTAAGAAGGCAGGCTGCAAATTCTTCCACACATTCTGACACCAAAGAACATTTATCACCCAGCAAATAAACAAACCAAAAGTAGAAATTGCTCAAGTAGTTTCTTTTTTCCCCTGTTCTGTAATGAGAGACATTAAACCCAGACAGGGCAATCTGGGGGGCAAAGGTACTTGTGTCATTAATTACATTAATAATCAATTACCTTAATTCAAACTCAGGTGTGTGCAAATATATGTATCAACCTGTATTCATTAACAAAAGGTTGTAAATTATGTATTTGAAACAAACAGTAAAAATCTACATTTACAATATGCCAGGGTGTCACAAAATAATGCATCTGGGAATCGAGACCATGAAAGCTTTCAGCTAGTAAAAGTGTGCTTCATTTTACATCTGGATCGCTATATTTTCATGACAGAGTAACTGCCAATAGCAAGCAGGCTGCAAGTGCTAGTCTATGAAAGTATAACAAAGGGCATAAAAACATGCTTTCACTAGATCCAGCTTGTTTTACAGCTATATGAACTCTAAATTCCTAATTCAGATGAGCCTTTTTCTGGCTGTAAAACACTGGTGTGTAGTTTTGCAAGATGAGCAGAAGCTGGTATGTGTGCTAGGCAGTGGTCCGGTTTCCTCAGTTCAGCTCTGAACTCGCAGGACTTTATGTGCTAGACAAAAATTAAGCTGAGGTAAGAAGCTGATGCATCCCACTCCTTTCCCCACACTATGAAAGGGAAATCTACTATGTCCTTGGAACACTGCATACACAGATATCACTCAAACTAGAGCCAACTCAGAAACTAGCAGGAGGAACACTGTTTTTCTTGAGGGCTAAACAGAATTTTCAACACATTTTGTGAAGGTGCTGAGATAACACATGAACATAGCTTACATTCAGTAAGATGTAAAAAAACAAAGTTTGGGCCAGATGCAGCTCTCAACTACGTCTGTCACTTCTGCTATTTACACACAATTCTTCAATTTTAAGTAGCTGTTAAGACAATGATGTTTCAGGATAAAACTGTCATTTTTAAGAGGTTTAAAGTCCAAATGGCTTATCTGATGCAAGTATTTCCAGCATCTTACTCAGAAGTGTGTACACAAACCCTTTTTCATAAGAAAGCTTTGGAGACCTTCTCACCAAGGACCTAAGGAAGATATCTAAACTACCATTTATGGCCAACTATTAAAAGCCAGAGAACTAAAAGCCCTCTCTCTCTCTCCGGGTTATCAAGGAAATAATGACTGCTTAAAAGACGAAGGAACTCACAGTAATCTATAGTTAAAGTGAATAAATATCATAGGTATGTTTAAAAAGACACCCTGAGACATGTCACCATATTTTGCATGTGTGTGGTGTATTTTGGTTTGTTTTTTTTGCCCTTTGGCATCTGCTACTCACTGCCACCCTGTTCTTCAACCTACGTAACTGAAGAATTTTGTATTGTGAGTGGGAAGAAGGGCACAGAACCTTAGTCTAATTTTTAAATTAACTACAACAGAGTATTTTATCATCAGGGGGAAAACTATATGGTCAGCCACTCAAATTTTGAGCTCCTCAGAAATTACTGAAACATTCAAAGTGGAACAAGAATTGGGAACCAGTAGGTGGAAAATGCTTTGTCCAGTTAAGTTTTGGAGCCCACATACCTGAAGTGCTATGAACGTTGGTGAAGGAATTGTCAGAGGCACTGTAGGGCCAGGCACCAGGTGAAGGCAGCGAGGTGTTGAGGGAAGAATTAGACCCTACCAAAGGGAAAAGGAGAGAGAAAGTGTAGGCCAATGTCACAGAAACACTCTTAAGCCTCAAGAGAGACTTGTTTTGTACCAATGTCAAACTTTCACGTGATACACAGCCACAAGGCAAAGGCACACCAGCTTCTTAGCCAAATGCAATAGACTGTTACACTGTTATGACAGGAACATCAGAATATTCTTTAATATCAGAGTGACTTAAAATAATCACATACCAGCTGTTCACTGTTTTACCTGTGGTGTTGTCCCGCAGAAGTTGGTGATCAGTATCTACAATGGGAGATGTGGCTGTCCCCCCCAGCACACTTCCAGGGGTCACATAGGGGTCAGATTCAGGGTCAATGTTTTGTATACCTTTCCATGGCACTCCTGGTTGGAACTCTGGGACAGGAGAGAAAAAGAAATTAGATGCAAACAGGAAGACATTTTAGGAGAGTAAATAATTGTCTTCTTCACTGCTCTCAGAAAAAAAAACCCTCAAGAGTTTTCTCAATTAAACTCTATTGCACATTTCCTCCCACAGCACTAGCTTTTGTGACTGAATAGAATTCTGTGCTTTATAAAGTGGTGTACGCATGTATGGTATTACTTTGACTATTCCTGTTTTACTCTATTCAGATGAGGCGTTAATTCTTTAACACATTTTTAAGATATATAAAATTAGATTATGTATTCTAAGATTAGATTCTACACACCTACTTTGTGTATGTGTGCAGAAGCTTTTCTCCACGAAAAGCTACCTACCTTCTGAGTGTAAAAATACAGTACTTGACACTTTATGCTGTAGGTACACACACTTTATTACCTGTGAATACTGAGGTAATGGTAAGGCAAGATGCCTTATGGTAAAAACAAAGTATATCCTCATTGATGTTCTTCATGCTTCCACAATAGGATGAAATGTAATTATCATGCTTTAGTTTACTTTCAACTATAGCTGCAGGCGTGCCAGATTTTTAAGACAAGAGGATGAGTTATATAAAGTCCAAACATAAAAAAACTCCGGTTACTGTAAGAAAGGTCAGTAACTTGGTTACGTCTCTGAGTAGATGTTGAAAGAATTAAGTACTATGGTCAATTTTGGAAGCAGTGACAAGAAAGTAAAACCGCCAAACACAAAAACAAGTCAAGAAGCTTTGTATACTATGTGACAATTTGAGTGTGTGAAAAGAGCAGCAAGGTGGCAGATTCATGCTTTGCAGATACAAATCCAGGATATGGAATGATATCTTTGTTTCCAACTTGAAGTTTTGAAATAATTAAAGACAGAATATTGGAGTGTAATTAAAAATAGATGATTTGAAGTGGGATCCAGGATGTGCTCTCTGGAATGAAATCATCTAGGGTGAATCTGGCATGGAAGGGATATTTCAGTCACCTTTGTAATTAAGCAGCATAGTCAAGACTACGACTTTTACAGACAAATAGAGAAGAAAGTGTGATATTACTGATTCTAACAATTGCTACAGCAATGGCAGTATTAAGACTGTGATAATGCACTGGCTGAAGAATCTTGGGGAGGATGTAAAACATTCCCCACTGGGGCAGAACTGTAGTCTTATCTAACCCAGTTTCTGCTAACAATAGTAGAAGACACGCCATTTAAGGACAGAACCCAAACCTGTCCACTGTCTGTAGGCTACAGCCTCCACTCTCTCCCAGCCTTCATAGTCCTTCTATCTAGGATATCAGAAATGCCCTTTTATTTGCTAGTACCAGCTTGTGAAACTGTTTTTCCACCAGTTTATCCAATCACTGTTTCAACTGGCTAGTACCACCTGTCACCAAAAGCTCTAAAAGCAACAGATTCCAGAAGATCACCACTCCTGATGGGGGAAAAAAATAGAGAAAGCTCTAATCTATTTAAAATCTCTGAAGTCCAGCATTTGCACTGTGGTTCTAGTGTTACAGGATTTGCAGAATTACAATTACGTATTTATCTTGTTCAGTGTCATTGGTAAAAGTCTCTGGGAAACCTCAGTCACATCTCCTAATCTTTAGTAGCTCAACAAAGATAACGTAGGACATCAGGTATTACTAACAGTGTGAGTAATCAGCACTGCATCAAGTAAGGAGTCTGCTCAGCTACTGCCAAAATCTCCTGAAAAACACGACCACCTTATGCTTAAAGAACAAGCAATGCATCTCTTGGGTCTAGTCAGAAGACCTCTTCTGTTGTCAGATAAAGAATCCACGACATGGAAATTAGAACTTGCTTGCAACAAAGTGAAAAAAAGGAAACAAGAAAAAAAACCAAAAACAAAGGTAAGTCCAAGTCCTGCCTTTGTGAAGGTATCTAAGAACTGGTGAGGCTGAAAATTAAGTGCACGGTGAGCTCTGGAACATGTCTCCAAAAATCAGATGTATTGTATATAACCACATTCTCTCTATTTTGATACAATTCTGGTTTGGAGAAGAGTTTTCCCCTAACTTCAGCACACTGACAAATTTCCAAACTATCCTTTGGGACTGACAGCTCTTTTCATGCATGTTCACGAACTCCCCCTCTTTTATTTCTAGGTAGTAGAGACAACATGAAGTGTATTTCTCCACTCAGTATTTGAAAGGTCCTCCCAAAAAGTTCAAACATAAGATTACTAGGGAAAACCATGGTGGACACATCAGGCCAGTGTGCCTGGAGTAAAAGACAAAACTGCCCTTTGAATGGGAAAATTAGAGTCTAGTATTACCTAGGTATGCAAGTTCTGTGTTACATAACCAAAAGACGGTTTTCACCAAGGCAGCAAAACTTGCTCTCACCTCCAGCTGTGGTATCAGTTTGACTGGGCACCACTTTATTTATCTTTGTGCTGAATAATATTGCTCTCTTGAATGGCAGAATTTCTGCAGCAGATGTCATTTAGGAGGAAAACGCGACAGACGTAGTCAGAGTGAATGCTGAGTGACCACTGTATTCATTCACAGGAAAAACGTACCTATTTCAAGAGGTTCTCTCTTGTCAACTCATTTTCATTAACAACTTATTTTCCAACACTAAGAAGAAAAATTGTATCTCCAGGCCAAGAATTGACAGTGGACCTCATCTACAAGCTTGCAGATTAAAAAGACCTACAGTGTAAAAATCATCTTGGGTCTTGATTCTTCATCTGGGGTGCTGATAAGGTGGATCATGATTTCACCCAAGTTCTCCTTTTTGAGGAAGCCAATAAACTAGAGAGAGGCTATGAGAGAGCCTAAGTGCTGATGCTTATGGGACAGTAACACTTGCCCCAGTAGTTTAGGGACCATGTAAGAGAGGGCTAAGCAATACACCAATAATTGCATAAAAGCCAGATGTCAAAACCCATGATCTATTACGTGATGTCTACAGCTTTCTGGTACCAAGAATCTTGCCAGAGGCAGTGGCTACTCCAAAACCTGGAAACACGCTGGAGTTGATCCTCACATCCATCTCCTAACATTCCAAGCAGTACTGTGTTTCTCAGTATTACATAAGGGAATAGTGACTAAAGAAACAAGTTCAGCAACGAGTCTAGAGAGAGGTCCTGAAAAAAAGTAATTTAGTGTCTTTTCGGCATTATGAACAGTAACTCCAGCTCAAAAAGCCTAGTACTTAACAATTAGCCTGACAGAAATGTAATGCAAATACATCTCTACAGAGCAGTCAGTGGTAAGAAATGCTGTGGGTGTTCAGACGCTCTTGAGATAACTAACTCTCCAACTCTGTTTTAGCTCATCAGAAAACATTTTCTTTCCAGAGTTGGACACTGAGAGATTCCCACATAAAAAACTTCCAGTACTTTTTGCAGGTTCCCTGCAGTTCTGTCACGTAAGATTCCTAGAACTTCTGATGCAAGGTCTGTGCCACTAGTTTACCCAAGAGATGTACTTGCACCTTTACTTTTTCGTGCTTCAGTGGATACATGGCAGACAATTTGCAACTAGGAATGTTCTCCTGGAATGTAAGCGTCGTCGGGCAGAGAAAAATCACAGTCTGCGCTATTTGCTGAATAGCACCGGTGATTGCTTTGTGCAACTTCAAGGATGCCATTTTGTGTTTAATGAACGTTTTACATAGAAAATTATGTGTGTGTTTAAATACAGATGTATTTTTCCTAGATACTCGAGTTTTCTAGCAGCAAAATAAATTTCTGCCAGTGAAACTCCACAAGATTTAAAGGACATTCTACTGCTTGTAATGCAAAAAGCAAGAAAGTTTCCCTCTTGCAACAAGATTGCTGAGCAGTACAGAAACATGGCAAAACTATTCCATCTTTTTCATGACATGAGCAAAGATGAACCCTAACAGTGTTTTTGTTTTGTGGAAACTACAGTAGCGTTGCGCACGCATTGTAAACACATTAGGCCAATATACTGCTGGCGAAAGAAAGCTCTGTGGCCCACAGTGGTCTTACTTGTCAACAGCTGCCAGAAAAGAAAGCTCCCGCTACATAAAATACACAAGGTCAAGACAAACAAATCCTGTTCCCATCATGACAAGAAACAAGCTTTCACATCTTTTGCTTTCTGATTCCAGGCTACCAATCAGAATTTTTACACTTCTTGTCAGCTTTACACAATGCAAATAAGGAATCAATACTAGAGGAGGAAGTTGGGGTTGTATATGCTACAGAGAGGTGTTCTCAACAAAATTTCTGCAAGTGCGAAGTCACAAAACAGAAGAATTCATCTAACAAAACCCAAATACTACTCAGGCAATTCAGCAGTTAGTTCATACTTAGCACAGCAATTTTTTACTCGAAATTCAACATTTATGTTCTAATTTAATGTGGAAGAAATTAGAAAACCGAGACAGGGCCAACCAAATATTTTCCTTGCCATGGTTACTTTTTTGTGTGATGAGGAAAGGTGCCAGGACATCTACCCTAAGGCTAGGACATCACCCCTGCCCTGACACAATACCTGGAGGCCAGCTGGCATTGCTGGATTTGCTTCCAATCTTGTTCGTTGGCGGAGATTTGGCAGGTAACCAACTATCACCAGTAGGGCCTGTGTGGCCACCTAAGGAGTCGCCCTGAATTATGTCGAACTGGTTGTAGGGCGACCCTCCACGAGCTTTTCCAGGGGGCACTATTGCACCTGAAGCATTAAAATAAAACAACATTTTAAAAAGGATACATTTACACCCAGGAAGGGCTGGAATCTTTCACAGTATGATATAATCAAGTAAATAATATTTAAGATGCATACTGGTAAGGCATTCACTAACTTGAAGCATAGTTTCAACTGAGCTGTTTCACCTCTGGTAGGATGATACTGCACAGCAATTCCCAAAATAGCTAGTCCCCTTCTCACCATTTTTGTGTATATTGGCATCTTGTGAAGCCACAGAGGGCAGCCCTTCCATCATAGTCCACTGCTTAAAGCGAGATTCTGTTCCAGCCTCCTTCCCTCCCACCATGCCATAATCCATGCCACTTGAGCCAAAGCCTGTGAAACAAACAAACAAAGATACATTTTCATTCGCTCTCCTCTTTTATGTTTAAATACGTTTAAACAGGGAGTCAAACTGTGATCATAAGAGAGGTAAAAACATTAACAGTAGCAAACAAAATGTTCAAGAGGCGATTTCCAAATAAGCCTGTTAGGTTGGTGTGCCACCAAAATTTGTTCTGTTACTTAAGGTTTCCCATGCAATACTAATAATAATGCAATTTGACCATGAACTGACAGCACAGCCTTCACTCCAATACATAAAACTACTCACTTCTGGACCCACCCATAACTGGCTCATATGGTAACTACTGGTAATGCACCAAATGTCTTTCCACGAAGCACTTACCTGAACCGTATCCAGGTATTTGCCCTTTGGTCTGTAAATCTGAGAGACCCACATTCAAAGGATTGGGTACCATGCTGTCTAAATGTGGCTTAGGCCCAACAGGGTGGGACGGTGAATGCTTCATGCCAGGCTGCCTCTGCTGCTGTTGCTGGAGGGCACTCACCATACGAGCAATCTGCAGGTGATAGTAAAAAAACATGAAGATGACATATCCTCTACTGTAACACAGAATTCCAGTAAACCTGAAAAAAAACCAGCGAGGTGAAAGAGATCCAAGGGACCTTGCTCTCTGAAAAGCGCAAACTGAAGAGAGCAGATGACATTACTAGAACCAGTGCTGTCTTTGCTGCACACTACATTTTCCCAGCACGCTTTTTACTTTGTATGATTGACAAAAACAGTGCCACACCTGTTGCTCCTGCTGTTGTCGCACAGCTTGAGATAACTTCCTTTGGCTCTGTAACAGCTGCTGTTGCTGCTGCTGCTGCAGGAGGAGCTGACATGCCTGTGAGATAAGTGGGGATGGGAAGAATGAAAATACAGAGCTCATCAAGGAAAATACAAGTGCCAGGAGCAAATGTCTTGCTCAGAACTGAGGCAAACTGTTTCTCTTTCCACACACTCAAATAAAATGACAATGAATGCATTAGAAGACTACTATATCCTTCACTTGTTTCTAATCATCATGTAACATTATTACTAGTATCTGCTTTACTACCATCACTATGACCATAACTCTGAGGAATACTTCATTAAAATTTACCAAACAACTGCAGAGACATGGCTTTAGAATCATCATTACTAACCTACTGCAGCATTCACAATAATGACACAGGTCTGTTTAGTTAATCTGCTGCCCTCTACCACGGCTGTATTTTCCTGTACTACAATCAGGGAATACTCGTACAAAAATTAAAACACAAGTAGAACAAACACAACGCTCTTCCAGCAGGCGATTTGTAAACAGTCACACAAGTCTCACAAGGTTACTGTCTACTTACTAATTGAAACTGGGGAATCTGTGGAAGCTGGCTCAGCATGGCAATCTGTTGTGGAGAAAGCTGGGGGCCCATATTGAAAAGACCAGGATTCAAGCCACTGTTGGGAAACTGTTTGAGCATGGAGGCCGAAACCTGCATGGAAACCAGTTACATATCCTCAAGAAATGCACTGCTATGAGAAAAAACAATCAAGTATTTCTATAAAGGAACAGGTATGATAGCCATCTTAAATAGTGTTCTGGGAAAGACATTACAGATCTATTAACACATCACATTTAAACATGCACAATCTATGACTTGAGCAGAGTGAATACCTCACTTGATTGACAATATACAGTATTACATGTGCAGATGCAGACACACACACAAAGGTTCCTCCCCCAACCAACTGGTTGCTAGAGACTGCACTAAATTAAAATACTGATATATAGGCAGCTAGCCAGTAATCACAGTGCTGCATTATCACACTAAAAACGTACTGCTTGACAAGGGAAAAGAAAGGCATTCAGGCAGTCACTGGAGCAAAGAAACAGTGCCTCACAGAAAGAGTTAATCTCTTTGTATGCTGAATAAGCTACAGTAAAAGAGAGGAGTAGGTGGAGAAGAATCCCCCCAATTTCTCCCTGCGTTATTTGAGAGTTACGTAAGTAGAACTGAAGAGAAGCTCCAAAAGTCTTCACCAAGTCCAAAGCAAAAGGTAAACTTGTGCATTTAGAGACCCTGAGGTCTTTAGAGCTCTGCAACGTAAATGCAATGTGTGAATGCAACTTCATCAAGCCTCTTTCAGGGGGATAGGAAGCACAAGACAAGACTGCTTGAAACCTGTCACACTTCAGAAGTTTCACCTTTCTCTTTTTGGTTTGTTTTTTAAAATTCTTTGCAAAAGCCAAAGAAAGACACAGGATTCCTGAATCCACTTTGAGGTTTAAAAATACTAGTAGTGAGCATTTATCACCAACTACCTTGAAATATGAAAGAAGGCTAATCCTTCTGCACTGAGTTTAAGTACTTCCAACTACAAATTCTACTTTTTTCTTGGCTAGCTTTTTGGTTTCTTAACATCAAGACTACGAGAGTAACCTCAATGATGTGCTCTGAAATCTGCAGCTCTACTTTTACAAGTAACCAGTTACTATAAATTCCTTACCTGGGGAGAAAGAAATTGGGGAGGCACTTGCGCCCGGATATTGGGGGAAGGATTTAGTGGCTGCACTGGTGTGTGCACGCCCCTCGATTGTGCTGTGCTGTTTCCAAACAAACCATGATTGCCACCCTACAAAATTAAAGCAGTAGTGAGAAGACGAATCTTTCAGGATAATGGATTTCTATTCTATTAACTACATTTCAGTAACAGTAAGGCTAGTACTGACTTAAACTGAGTACTCTTAGAATTACTGTGATGTCTGCCCTAAACCAGTAATGTTCTACCTGGGTTAGAACTGCTGTACTACATTTTTGAGATGCAGGCTCTTTCTCTTTTACATTGAAGAGTCATGTTTATCCACTTACTTCAAAGCACATGACTAAGCTGATTTGGTTTAGATTTTGGAAACAGAAACCTGGAGTACAAAAAACATGCTCAAAAAAATATTCCAACAACTTAAAAGTATGGCAAGAACATGTCGACACGAATTTTGGGCCATCATTATAGAAGTCAGGTTACTTTTCTGATTAGGTTGTTGAGGTATCACTCACAAGCCTATTACTTCCTCTGCAGGCCTTTCACTAACTGAAATTAGAATTCTAAAACTTTTATTTAAAATTTTCCTTCTGATGTGAAAATTTTAGTATCCAGGATTGGAATGCTGTTTTCCTTTTTTTCCACTACATTCAAAAGCATGAAATTTTTCAAGTGAGAAAGGGCTTTTTTTCTTCCAGTGATTTATTTTCTAACACAAGAATACATGCTGTTTGAGATGTTTTGTTTGGTTCTTTTTTTAATGAGAAGTATTTACAGTTTTATAAGCAACTTCTGTAATAATAAACTTTACTGCATGAAAAAGACCAAAGAAGTTCTAGGGTTATGTTTCATTATTTCAGCTCCTTAGCACACTGTCTTTATTTGTAACATCTTTCAACCAAAGCTACAGGGAATGTTATGGGCAGTCTCCTACATTAACAGTTGCATGCTGCTGCTTCTAGAAACGGACAGCTCATACTCTGAAAGCTCTTTACGTGTCATGATTCTGCCCTTTCATATTCAAGGCCTTCACACTTCCCATCTGCTGCTGCATATCAGGATGTCTACGATCCTCAGAAACCTAGGCCATCATTCTCTGTTCTCCTTTTCTGTGCCAGCACTGCTGTACCCAACACAAATTCATCATTCTTCCAAACAGATTGTGCAGGCCTTCTCCAAAACCCTTCTTCCCTTCTATATCTTGGTTTCATAAGCTTTGCCTCCCTTCTACTTTAACAATGTGCATCCTCCACTATCTTTTTGTAAAAACAAAAGTCTCTCATGCTGCTTCTATACTTGCAACATTATGGATTGGCTCATTCATCTGCACCACGCTTCCCTTCCTTAATGTATCTTCTCTTTCAGGAGCAACTCAAGATGTCATACTAAGCACACGGGAGGATAAACAAAAACCCCAAAGAGACAAAAGAGTTTATTTTGGAAAGGATTGAGGTCAAATTAACATTAGAAGTTTTGAGAGGCTTGAAGCTGCAGCTACACTTTCAGCCTTCACTAAAGCTCAATAGAGCTCTGCACAACAAATCCAAGAACAAGCCTGCAAATTTTGGACTTAATCTGATGTTCAACACCTAGTGTGTCACATAGAAACAGAAAGACGACACAAAGAAACACCGTCATGGCGAGCATGTGACTACATAAACTAGCCTGGTTATAATATTTAGATTCTATTCTTTCATTTCTTAGTGTTCCTGAAACATTTTCTTCTCACATAATGCAAAACATAATAGTTAGAAATTCTTCTAAAGTGCAGTTAACCACTTAACTTTCTTCCTGATTGTTCACCCTTACAGAAAACAAAAATATCAAGAGTTTTTAAAGGCTGCCAAATTAATCCTTCCTTCAAGGCTGTGGGGAAGGGAGAAGGAAATGGGCCCAATACAAAATGACCGTTATTTTTTTAAAGGTACATTTCTACCTACAAGGTCATTGGGTGGAAATGAGGCAAATCAAAAGCCTCTAACTGGGTTTTAAAACAGCAATTAAAATATAGAAGGTTGACCCTAACGTAATGACTTCTGAAAAGCCCATCTATCAGCTGCCACATTGTGATTCAGGAAGTAAGAGGCCAACAAAAACAGACAGAATACATCATGATGATGGAAACCAAAGTGGATTGATTCTCAATGGCCTGATATAGCTGAAATCTACATTATTTCCATTAACAATACTAATTTATTTAGTAGGAAAACAAATGCAAGCAACCAACTAACCAGGATTAAGCCCAGGTTGCAGCCTTATAACAATGCATCTTATAAGGTGGCCTGCTTACTTGTCTAGCAGCGAAGTTTTGGGGACTGAGCCCTGAGCCGATTGCCCCAAGGCCGACGTTGGATAGTGTGGAACCAGAGGGAGACAGCTTGTAGCTGGGAGAAGGGGAGAAGGGAGAGCAGGGAGCCTCATCCCCAAGGCACCCATCTTGATTGGAGAAAGGCAAAGTCAGCTGAAGCAGCAGTTAGCCAACAGCAGGAGTTGGTTAGTGAAGCAACACAATGCAAGAGGAGAGAAAGAGGGATGATGAGTGACTAGGAAGAAGCAAAGTTAATTTTTAATAGCAATTACAAGGACAAAACTTCTGACTTGAATGATCACTTGACACATAAGATTTTGGTCCAAGGAGATAATGAATAATTTCCTAAAGATTTCTTTTTAAAAATACATATTGAACTCTCACAAAGGTAATTTTGGACTGTGGCTGTTGCCACTACAGAAACAAAGAAATCTTGAATTAGTTTCCAACGTCTGCACACACCTACAAACATAATTGGTTAGGAGTGCAGTAGCTTTGCTAGTGGTATTTATTAATTAGGCCACCAGAGGGAGTTGACAAAACTGGTTTTTGGCCTGTTATACCAAAATGGAGGAGTTAAAATTTCTTTTGACAGTAACACACCTTCGCAATTTCAAACCCAAATTTCTTTTCCATTTTACACGTAATAAACTTAAACTGCATTTAAAAAAAACACCCTAACACATTCTGAATCTATTGGACACTCTCCAGTTCATAATGTGAAGCAATTAATGTTTGATACCAACAGCGAAAGCTTCTATTTAAAATAGGGAAGAATATGAAAGAAATGCTACCCTAACATACAACAGACGTTCACAGAGAAACAGGTATCAAACAGAAGCTTACAGTACACGAACATACAGCGGAAGGGGTTGTGGAACTTAGAGAGGGTACTTCCAATAAATGATAAAACATGAAAGCAGAAAGAATTTGGAAGACTGTGATTACTTCTGTTTACTTAGATCTAAACTCTTTTTTTACAGTAGATGACTGCAGTCAGTAGCCAAAAGAATCATTGTGATGAAACCAATAACCAATTTCTTTGCTACCAGTACTTTATACGTTCAAGAAAAACGAAGGAATTCCTTTCTGTCCATATTAAGAGCAGTCTGTTCTAGAATAAAAAGCTTTATTCTCCCCAGACAATTTAGTTGGTCTATGCATACCTGACACCCATTTCATATACACACTCATTCTACAAACATAACTTTCCCACACTTTTCAGTATTGAGTTTGTTCAAGGTTACTGAATTTTTAGCACTTCCAGAGGAGGAGGAAGGTAAAAACTGGGACCTTGAACATAGAGATTGTATTAATTTATCTCAAGATACTTCTCTCACCTTCTCAAAGTAAGGCCCGCTATCTGTGGTTCCCATGTCTTTGGAATTAGGTGGACGGAATCCAGGTCGATCCTTTCTCATCATGTCATTAAAATCCCCAAGATTCATGGCTCGTTTATCTACTTCAAACTTCTTATCTGGGAGACCACCTGTAAAAAAACAGAAGAGAGAAGACAAAATTACTGCAAACAATCTCTATCACGTTTCATTATAGCCAAAGGAAGTATCTTTAAGATCAGGGTATAAATTAGATCTGGCTCACAATTTAGCATAGTTACAGTTGCGACTAAAAGTGCTGAAAAATTAAAGTAGGAAGACTGGACAAGCCAATTGTTCATTTTCAAGACCAGACAAACCACTTTGAGTTTTGTGTGAAGTACTTCTCACAATTTATATAGAGATATAAACATATCTAGGTGAACCTGCTTATGCAGGGGGGTTGGACTAGATCTCTAAAGGTCCCTTCCAACCCTACCATTCTATGATTCTATGATATGCATTTCTACAGTAGACTAGGTTCAACTAATGATATTAATTTATACATAATTCCCCATGTCTTCCAAAACTCACAGTGGTGTTTACTAGTATTCAGTATCTATAGAGACACCATTATTTAAGTTCTCCATATATTGTGTGTTTTTGGCATTGAGAAAGAATTCCTCAAGCTGCAAAATCATGCACATCATTTGATCACAACTCTCCGAACAGTCATGTGAACTTCACTCTTGAATGCCACAGATCTGGTATAGCCTAACTTCCAGACAGGCAACCCATCTCACTCAACCTGTATGTAACAGTTACACAACTGGTAACACCATCCCCCAACCCCAGTCTCCTGACATTGTTTAGTGAGTAATCTGGTGGAACACAAGGAAGAGATGTTAGTAACACATGTAACATACAAACTGTAACATACACAGTGAACAAGACATATTTCTCTACCAGCTTAGCATCAAAAAGTGCTGACTGAAGAAAGTTTTCTACCTCACATACTGAACCTGCTGCCAAAGAACATTTTTTGGTCATATTTGTCACCTGTAACTGACCACCTGCATAATTATTACACTAAAGTGGATGAAAAACATTTTCCTTTTCAATTATGGACAATGTGATAGGAAGGAGCTTTACTGTTATTTTTAGTTTTAAATAATTTCATTAAACAGCACAGAAGACCTAAGAACAGTGTAAAATAATCTGTTATCACAGGTAATCAAAATCTATATCAAAAGAAGTTGACAAGATATCCTTACCTACCACTGACAAAACATCAAGTCTTTGTAAAACAGAGCAGACAGCTAAATGCTCTGGTACCTTCAAAAGACCTACTTACCTGTTCCTCAAAAAAGATTCACAGAGCCAACATCTCTTCATATCCGATCACAAACTTTTAGCTTTCATTGGTATGTCATTGCTGAGAACTTACAAAACCAACCACTAATTACATGCGTTTTTCTTGCTGGCATAGCTTGCAAAGTTGATTCAGCTTCATCCTCTCAGATGCCTCCAATATTATTTATCACAAAAACACCTGACAAGTCACCAACATATCTTGGCTTGTAACTGGAGTCACTCTGACCTGGATGAGCTCATCCCTTTCTAACATCCTAGAAAACTACAACTGGCTCTGCAAGATCAGTCACATAAAATGTCTCCTACATCTCAATCCTGTCAATATCTGCACATCTAACTGCTACATACAGTGCTAACAATGCATAACCAAAAGGCTTCTGTGCTTTAATTCTGGACAGGAAGCCCTGTCCATTAGCTACTTGAAAAAGAAACTGAAACCAAACAGAGTTGCATCGTCACTATCTGAATTGAAACTGAATTGATGCCAACACAAGATCACCAAGATGCAGAAACACCTTTTTGCCTCTTCAGTTTTCCTGATGATCCAGTTAACTCCTCAAACATTACTGAATGGTGTCTTGTAAAATGGCTTGTTAAATAACGTGCAGAGCATTAAATAACACCTCTAAAGGCTTCATGCTTAGATCCGCATGTCACTTAGGGCTCCACCTCAATATAAACAAAGCCTTACTAGGAAAGACAACAGCATTCATTCATTCCATTCACAGAAAATCCAATCACAATCCTGAAACCTGTTGCCTGAGTCTGTCTTTTGCACTTGCCAGCAATAGCTATAAATAATGCAGGTGGCAGAAGACTAGCTTTACCTTACATAGTACAAGAAGATTGTTAAAATCTGAAAAGTTTGAATTTTGCCCTCTGCAATCAATAGCAGGCAAGAACACTCATGCATGACCAAGTATGAAGACCCAAATCCTCCACATGGAGAAACGTAGAACAGTTTAATGAACACGCTAGACTTGAAGAAGTCCGAACATCTTCACACAAACAACATGTCCACCAGTTCCTGGATTTTTCCCACTGAAAAATGCAAATTGAAACAAGAACTTGGAAGATGATATTCCTGCCCTAGTGAGGAGAAAACCCCTATTAAATAGTCTCTCCCACAATATTCACGTAGCTCAAAAGGAAAAAAAAAAGGAATTCTATACAAAGAAAATTACAGAATGCAATACTCTACTGAGAGATAGGAGACACAAACTGCTGTTGGGCAGCTACCTAAAACATTTGCAAACAAGAGACTTGATGTGATAAAAATACATCCATCCAGTGGGGTAATTCAAATCAAGAATAAAAACCATAAACACTTAAAATACATTTTCCATGTATATCACATAGAAAATATCCAAACCATTTTTTAAAGACACTAGTTTACACCTTTGCCATAAGTATCCATCATTCAAGCCTATGGAGCAAGGATATGTGCTTAGATATTGAGATGTTGCATCGGAATGCTAAATCGGGTTATGGCTTTGTAACATTTACAACAGACAGCTGTAAGAATTGCAGTTGAATCAATAGAAATTGAAAGCTGATTTCCCAGGCTTTACAGGTGATTTGAGAATTCTGTCATCTGCAGAGCAGGACTGGTTGTCAAACAGGAAAATATAATATGTTAAGTGGTTCTGACAAGCTGCTTACTGCAGCAAACTTCATGCCTTAGGACTTGTAAACTAAGAGAGATTTCAATGGGAAAAAAAGTTGTATAATATTTTTGAAGTAAAACAAGCAATCCATTGGAAGTATCTGACAGGGGGGGGGGGAAAAAAGAAGTTGACCTGCCCCAGGCATGCTACTGATATAGCTCTTTTCTCTCTTGGTCAGTAAACAAAAGTGTGACTCCGGCACTTGACAATAAAAACATCTTTTCAAACAAGGAGATGGAGACCAATGCTGCAATCAAGAGCTTTTTTTACAATTTACGATTTACAAATTATGAGTCAAGGTTCTCTGGGCATAACAAAGTTTTCTTTGACATGTGTGGTCTCCAAGCACAAATTTAACTCGAGATCAATGTGCATTTACCCATAAAATGGGAAAATATAATTCATTCTATCTATCTATCTATCTATCTATCTATCTATCTATCTATCTATCTATCGTGCTAACTAGAGTTATCTAGTTAGGACAACCTGGTATGATGTAATCCTGACTGAACACCAGCTAAAGGATAAGTCTACCTCATAAATATATCCATCTTTTAAAGCTTGGAAGCAAAGAATAGCTGACCAAAATGGCTTAATTGTTATTCACAAGCAACTGCCACAAGCAACAAGAGCAAAAATGTTATGTAGAGGAAGCACCAGAAGAGCCTCAGGAAAATCTGTTAGATTCTTAGTCTTTGAAATAGAATACATACTATAATAAATGCCTCAAGGATGTCACCATTAACAGACACATTAAACTTAAGTGCAACATATCAAGAGCAAGCGGGAAACCTTTCTGCACCATTTCACGGGATATTCTGTCAGTCATCTCTCCTCAGATGGTCTGATGGCCTTAAGGTCCTTGAGCTCCACTTGGAGATTAAGAACTGAGATAGGTACAATCACCACAAACCAGGCTACAGGCTACCATCCTCTTCATTTGTATCTTCTTAGGCTTGTTCTTTAACAGCAGAATCTCTATAGACAGGTCAGAATTGAATATCCAAGGTGACAATTTAAGTTTCTCTAAAGACCTTCTAGATGGAGAGGATACCATCAGAGGCTGAATTCTAGAGAGGTTGTATGAGGCCAAAGTGGAGTTATCAAAAAATCCTGTCACCTTCCCAAAAACTGTGTTGTCCTATATAAATGCACGTTTAGCACCTTAACTCTTCAGTGGAAGAAAATAGTTTTGGGGAAAATGAACTACTTAATCCTCTATGAAGCGTGAGACACATTCTAAGAATGTAATGGGATTCTAAACTAAGAGACACTGCAGCTATTTGGATTATATCAGTATACCAGATCTGGAGTTGATATTAGATGCAAACAGATCTTGACTACCACAACTTTACCATGGGTACTGACAAAGATTAATAGATATTCCCAATAAAAGAAGTATTTTTGCTTGGGAAAATCCTGACATCACCATGCATGATGCTACAACAGTGACATATGGCCACTGTATCAGAAGGACAGAAGACACTTTAGAAGAAGTATCTACTATTGAATTACTTTCTGGGGCAAAGAGAATACATCAGACTAGTCAACCATCTTGACATCTTTGAAGACATAAAACCGAATGTGGTATTTATCTGACAGTTGAATAAACAGCTCTTGCTGCTGTGTCCTTCCCTACTGTCACTGTCTGATGTTTAGTGGCAAGAAATAAAGAAAAAATTAAAAAAACAGGCAATGAAACAACCCAAAAGCTGCCACAAAGACAGGATCCAACACACCACGTTCTTGCTGATGAAAGTGAGATTACTTAATGCTTAGCATACAGTCCAAGTCACAGGCCTGATTACTTTTTAACTTCTTTGGCATGTAATTCCTCGGAAGTATATTCTATCATTATGTTGGATATGGTCAACTTGTATCATGGACCCCACAATATTCTAGCTTACAGCAAGGAATTTCAAAACATATTTTGAAATTAACTGTACTTGACTTACAAACACCAATTTTACTCAATGCAGTGATCTCACAGACTTGACCAGACATAGAACTACTTTTGCTGATGGTTCTTCAGAGATACCATCACAGGATCACTGTTAAGTAAATTGGCAGTCTCTTACAGGAAATTTAGAACCAAAATCAGAGAAAATCAGAGACTGCAGAATCAGAGAAATCAGAAATCAGAATCAGCCTTGATTCCCTGTCAATCACCTCCTCTAGCCAGCCATCTCCTTCTTACCAAGTCCTTTCTGTCCTTTCAGCAGCACTATGTGCCGGGTCTCATCTGAGACAGAAACTTCTGCTATTACGCAGAAGTAGCTGGAAACAAGCATCTTGGTACCAGATGTTTTTAAACATGAAACAAGTAAAACTGTTACTGTGTAACAGCCATACTGTGTGTCTCAGGGCTAATCACATGTCAGTCTCAATCCATTGGTGTCCACACCTTCTCCACACTTTCAGAACAAACATGATTTGCGCTGATAACAGGGACTCCTTCCAGACGCAGAACCAGCACGTATATGCTTCTCTGGAGCCCACAGTCTTCACAGGAAAGTCACTGTTCTAAATGAGAGCTACTAGTGCTTTTGACATTGTAACTGGGAGGAACGAGGCTGCTGTGCAGTCCTAACAGCTATGGAAAATTGTTGGATTTTTACAGTGGCAGTGTCTTTTATGTGGACTAGAAGATCTATCATTTTAATCAAGGATATGAAGTGATCTCCCTGCTTCTGTACATTTTTAAGAATCAAAACTTGAACAGAACTAGTCTCTAGAACAGGAAAGAAACCCTCTTCCCTTTTACAAATACCAAATACTATCCTGTACAAGTTTTTAGCCTTACAGCCTTCAAAGACTTGACAACAAATAAAATAAACAACAGGGAACATTCAGGGACAATTTGGAAAAGAGCAGGATGCCAAACTGAAACTGTTTTCAAGATAAAGAAAATACCTCTGTGAGAGTTCACTAGTTAATTTGCAAAAGAGTAAAGCCAGGACAAAGGTGATGAAATAGGATTTACCTAAGTGGTCAATTCCAATTCTCGTTTATGATAGTGTTCTCCTCACAGCCCATCCTACCTAAGCTATGCACTATTTGTAGATAGTGGAAAATCTAGTCCTACTGAGCAGTAACTTGTAATTGCCTGAGGCAAGCAATTGAAGAAATCACTGATAAAAGATATTATTTTCCCTCACGTGTGCTTTCCACAAGTTACAGCTCTGTTCTATATAGGTATACATCCCAGCATCATCTATGTAACTACTCAAAACCTACAACCAAGACATGGAATGCTGTAACTCTGTCTTTCTCTCATGAATGCTAATAGCAAGGATGAAACCTTTTCAAAGCATAGCATGTCATCCACATAAAAATAATGCACGAAAACTCATATTTCAAATGCATTTAAACTGAATGATACATACCTACTGACAAGTCCATCTTACTGCCTGGAATGTCCTCAGTTTGACTCTGAGGGGGAAAAAAACAGAATAAATCAGTTTTGACATCTATGAAATGCTGAGGAATGCTTCAGAAAACAGACCCTGAGGATTAAAGGTGGAAATTAAGACAGATCATGCTTGTGCCAACAGAAGTTCTATTTTAAATTAAAAGCAAACACAAGGATTCCTGATCTCTCCCTGGACACACCTCACCTTGACCCCCTACTGCTGTGTGTGGTGAGTTTACCCATATAAAACCAGACAAGAGACACAAAAAGATGGATAGACAGCTGCTTTGAGAAATGAACCTCTGGTCTCATGTTCCAATGGTGAGAGATGAAACACTGAAAACAGTGGCCAAAGTGACAGCTTATCCTCATGACCTGTCAAGTCATCACATCTTGACATGTGCTGCCAAGTTATTCTTCAGTTGGCAGTCTGGGACAGGGTGTTCCCATAGCTTTCAGAAGCATCTACTGTCTAGCAGACTCGATTTTAACTCGAGAGCCAAGAGGCACTACAAACTAAACCCAGTCATGTCAGTTACAGTTTGTGCAGCCCAGGGCTTCTCAGAGAACCTTTGTGTTATTGTCTTCTACTAGCCCACATTACATATTATTCCTGCTTCATAAGATGACAGTTGGCACAGTATTCTCTGAAGTGGTTTACAAATTCTGTCAAGAAATTCTTTAAAAACTTTTGTATATAACAATTTTTAAGATATTTCCCTGCAGATCTGGATTTTCTCTCCATCATATGCTGTTTATTTATTCACTTTACCAATCAGTCTTTAAGTACTGATTAACACTGAGCTCTATTTGTTCTAAAAAGACTCTGCTGCACAGCATTATAAAATATAAACAGCCAAGATAAGACACAGGGCTGTACATCTCCTTTGCTGATAGGTGGCTGAGATTCAGGATGAATACTCTTGGACTAATCACAGATATCTGACACCACAGCCAGCAGGAGCTGAGGCCTTTATGTTGAGTTCTCTAAAGAGCACGATATGAAAACAAATAAATATATACACTCTCACCCCCATCCAAATTCTACTGTTTGCAAGGAAATTCGCCACTTGAGAATAACAGCTGTCACAAAGGAACTTTAAAAACTCAAAGCAGATTTCGGCTGTTTAAGAAGCCATTCTGACTAGCAAGGAAGAGCTGAATATCCTGCTACTAGAGGTATTATAATCAACACACCAGCATAGCAAATGCAGATTAATAAGCTGTTACACATTGTGAAACAGTTGATCTTTTGATTGAGTTAAAGTTTACTGCCTTTTTTACAAGGTTGGATTTTGTATTTAAAAAACCCCATATATACTTACTAGCAAGCCCATATTTGAAAACTGTTTGGATAAAGGGTTCATCCACGAATCACTATTTCCTCCTTTTAAAGCACACTGAAAGGAAAAAAACAAAGAACGATTTAAAAATAATTTCTTGGTTTCTTAAATTCTGTTTTATCTTTGATACGCACAAGTGGTGAATGCAAATCTTGGTATCAGAGAAATTAATGTCCAGAACAAATTACTCCAAGTTTTTGTGTGGTTGAAAACATTTCCAAATACTATTTTCTTTTTTTCTCTCATAAAATTGTTCATTGCTATGTATACCACCTGCATGAACACTTGCAGTGCAATACGCTTATCACACTTTCAGTTTCATTCTGAGATCTGAAACGCTGCGTGAACATTACTTATTTTTTCCTCTGGTACAGTTTAAAACATTCTTTCCCACGTACAGAGGTAGACTTCTTCCTTGGCTTTCTTCCCATTGGAATGGGGTTTCTCTTACATGGGCACTGTGCTGACCTGGCTCTCTTTGGCCTTACTGTAATTTACAAGTAATCAAAATCCAAACAGAACGCAGCTCAATGGAAAATTTTTTGAATAGTCACTTTAGTAGTTAAAATTTAAAAAGTTTTAAGTGAGAAAGAAGTCAGTGAGAATCATTTTTGCATAACAGTACTCGTCCTTTTAGTTTGCCTTATCTGACTATACATAGACAAAGCATAGTCCTTCCTGTACCAATACAGCACCAAGTGCTACTGTACCAGAGAATTTTAATGCAAACAAACCTTAGAAAGCAATTTACTCAGGACTATAGCCAAGGTCAAAGGTCAATAACAACAAACACAAGTCAGACATAATCCAACAGTCAGTAGAATTAAGAAGTGCATCTGCCAAATGAACTGTGGAATCCAAACTTCAGCTGGCTATGCAACAGCAGCGGGCTAACACAACAAGAACAGAGCAATAGCCTTGGGACAGTTTTTGCTCAGTTACATTTAGTAATGGCTCTGCTGCTTACATACTAAAAGAATTTGACACTTACTAGCAGATTTATTAGTCACAACAGGTGTAACATATTAAAAGAAATCCAGAAACATCACATTTTTTATGCTGTTCTAATAGGTACCTTTCTAGCTGAATTCTGTAATATCTTTTTAAGGCAGGAACTATTACAATGCCCTAACAGATCACTCATATTGCTTTCAGACAATACAGTAGTTATGAATCATTCAAGCATTTTACCTTCATTTGTGTTTTCTTCCCTCCTTGCCCCCAGCTTGTTGAGTTGTGGGAGGAACTGCTTCCCTGAGAGCCTGCTGTGTTCCAGACTCCTCCCTCCTCCTCCTCTTCCCAGCTGGAATGTCGAGTTCCTGTCACTGGCCCATCACTCTCTCCCCAGCCATCTTGCATAGATTTAGAACCTTTAGAAAGAGATAAAAAGCTCAAAAGCTGTCTACAATACCATGCAGATGGTGATTTGACACTGCAAGATTATCTGAGATCATCAGAACCCCTAAGGAGTGAGGGAAAAAAAAAAAGAGTGTATCTTCACTCTTAACAGCTGTAAAAACTTGTGCATGAATCCCCAAACCCAAGAGATTTGACAGCATATTAGCAAGGTATGTTTTGCAACTATTTTGAAGCAATGTCAAACCCTTAAAGATATAATAACCATAGGGATCTCTTCCCTTAAACAGATACAGCTGCATTTGAATTTCTTTTAAAGACAATCTATTATTTTTTAGTGTAAATGAAAGACTTCAGAACCCTATGTTTTTAAGAGTCCTTTGCCTTCCCTCACATGAAACAAAACAAACAAAACCAGTTCTATGTGGAAAAAAAACCCTCCTCGATTTGAATTTTTGTTCTCAACAATGTCACTGGAGAGATTTATTAGCAGTGCTGTTCAAGTACTTATACCATTCCTAGAAAGCTACATTCACTTCATCAGTTTCAACTAAGGACTTCTCCCTATTGGCTTCTTGTTTTGCAGTTACTTTCTAGCAACAGCTGTCAAGCAACTTAAAATTCTAACCTCTACTAATGAGGCAATAAAAGTTCAAATCCTCATTTTATTCACTGACCAACTTTTCTCCTTCCTTCTGTAACTTGTTCTGCATTTTTATTCCCTTGAAAACAGATATCCACTATCATAACGTTTTTCATAACTAATTTTTCAGTGGTTAGGGGTTTGAGTGTGGAAATCAGGGATAAGGATATTAACACACATAGAACATCTGAATATAAAAACCAGGCAGGAATTGTAATTAGTCTATCAAGGGGAACTCTACCTTGATCATGCTGAAAATAAGTACAGCAGTATTTCATGACAGTTTAAGAGCTAACTTAAAATCCACAACTCAGGTACCTCACAGGAAACATAACTTTTCATAGAATCATACAAAAGCAGGGGTTGGAAGGGACCTTTAGAAATCATCCAGTCCAATCCCCCCGCCAAAGCAGATCCACCTAGATCAGGTCACACAGGAATACATCCAGGTGGGTTTTGAAGACCTCCAGAGAAGGAGACTCCACACCCTCCCTGAGCAGCCTGTGCCAGGGCTCTCTCATCCTCACAGTAAAGTTTTTCCTTATGTTTATGGTTTCCACTACATGACCGCAGATTATTTTTCTTCATTGACAGCTCTCAGGTCTGAGATTCTTGAACATGGATCTGGACAATGGTGTAAAGATGACTTGTCTGTAGGATTCCCACTTAATATTCTGCATTTATTGAGTGGGGAGGCACAAACAGCTATGGTAAGCAAAGGAAACTTTAAAGATATGGACAAAATAATGATGCTATAGAAAGCTGGATGTATTCGTACTTCTGCCTGAGAATTCCTGTGCAATGCTAGCAAAGCTACATCAATCCAATTTTTTATTAAGCAGGTGGGTACAGATCTATGCTTCCCTTCTTTGACTCTAAACTGCTGTTTTCTTTTCTAGTCATTGCTAGTTGACATTTCCTGCCCTTACCTTTCACGCATAAATTATGCCTTTGCAGGCACTTTTTCCCAATTTCTTCTTCCAACTTATTCAAGACTTATTCCAACTTATTCTACTCTACTAAATCCAGTAGCTTTCTTCTTCATTCCTTCTGGGTGCCAATTAGAAAGGAGTTGAGAGAGCAGTCACAGAACACAGGAGAATGAAGATCTTAGCTATTAACACTGGTGACCTACCACATCCCAACCTGAAACAGTCATCACAGAGAAACTCACTACATTTTGCTCCTCTAGAGCTGGGGATACCTCAACAGATGAAACAGTACACATATGCTGTAGCTTTTCTGTTACACCATACATGCAGATCACTTAGGACAAGCAAGTGTCCACACACAGTCTTTAAAGACTTTCCTAAGTCTTAATTTGCAGATGGATCATTAGGATTTCAGAGGCTCTTATTTTTGGTCATATTAAGGTGGCTTTTTACAGATGAAAGAAGAGCTCAATTTAAAAAAAAAAATCTGGCATCTGGAAAACAGCCAAGTCTGTGTGGCAGGCACAGCATGCATTATAGTCATCCATGAAAAGCTGCTATAATGTTAACATCAGGGAAGCAATGCTTTTCTCCCAGTCTTGCTTCATAAATGGCTCAACTATTTAATTAGGGGTGACAGCATGGGAGACTGACCCAACAGAATAGAATCTGTACAAAGCATTTCATTCCAAACAATTACATGTTGCAAAAGCAACTTATAACTGGAAGCAGTTTTACAGCAGGTATCATCAGTCATGTTCAGTAACAGACATGTATTTTCAGTAGTTCCTACCGGAAACTTCATATCCAAAATTTATTGTCTTTGGCTATAACATTGCTATGTTTCATCAGCAGGTGATTGCTTTTGCTTGTTCTAAGAGTGAAATAAAAACTCTGCAAACAGCTTACATCAGCAGGAATAATTTCCACAAAAACAGAACTCCTAACACAGTAAGATTTTAACTTCAAAGTAATATTATTTTTTTTTTTTAAGATTTCAACAACATCTCATTCATGAAGAACACAGCTGCAGGCAGGTAATATCCCCAAAATCTATTTAGGTTCAACCACAAGAGAATGGTCAGATCTCAGAGCNAAAAAAAAAAAAAAAATTTATATGCTAAGTAACAAGTCGACAGCCAGAGAAGAAAAGACATTTTGAGAAAAAGATACGTTTCCTCACTCAGAGTCTCTAATGCTTTGACAATTCCACAAATTGGAGTTGCCCGTTTAACTGCTTAGTTGAGCTATTTTTCATTAGCTTAAAAGCCAAAGTTCAGTCATTTATAAGTCCTTAATCACTCATCCATCAAAACCTTACATGACATTTAACATTGCTTCTAGGCCTCAGATAATTCCTCCATGGGTGACCGATATCAAAAGGCCAAACACTAGAAATCTCCAGAACCATTGTAAAGAAGCTGGTATCTGGCCTATACTCACTAGATTTCATGGCATTCGGGGCGTTGGAAGGTGCATTCCCCCAGCCTGTTGTCGATGCTCCCGTATCATCTACTTCACCCCACCCGGGACTGGTTTCATTTGGCTCACCCCAGGCGGACGTACCATTATCTGGAGCAGGTGGAGTGCTTTTGCTCCAGACTGCACAAAGAAGAAAGAGTTTTCATTACAGACTATTCACATAACCAACTATTTACTGCAGCGCAGCACCACATCATTAATCTACTGCTTCATTCCTTCTGCTGAGGACTTCAGATTCTCAGTAGCGTGGGTGCAACAGAACTGACAACTGCGCACATGAAACTTAGAGAGGACGCTGACCTCCAGCAATGAAAAGGAAGAGAACTGTGATGATTAATATTCTTCTTTCAGGTTAAACCTGAACATCACATCTAATGCTGTCCTTCTATCTGGTGAACTTTCGAGACTAAATAAGAGCACCAGGCTAACTCAGGAATTTCATGTAATGAAGAAAGAGTAAGGACATATTTGAAGTACATATTAAAATGAAATAGTATTCTTTAAAGCGTGCTTGAGTCAGAGGGGACGTTACATAACAGTATCTTAATATATTTCCAGGCTATGTAACTTTTTCTTCTCCTTGTTTCAAAGAAGAAAATCTTTTGCTAAGTATTCCTTATCACACAGCAGAGCTAAATTGAGCAAAAAAGCTACATCACAAACTCACTCCATTTCAAAGTGTTAGCTGGGTGTTTCAGAGAAAAAAGAATTATTAAATATATGCAAAGAATTTCTCCCCATTTCTCTAGTAATTAAATATAAAAAAAGTGTTATTGATCTGGAGAAACTGAGGTTAAATGAAAGGGGACCTTATTGCTCTCTACAACTACCTCAGAGGAAGTTATGGTGAGGTGGGAATCAGTTTGTTCTCCCAAATAACAAGTGGTAACATGAGAGGAAACAACCTCAAGTCGAGTAAGGGAAGGTTTAGATCGGGTGTTAAAAAAACTTTATCAAAAGGGCTGTCGAACACTGAAACAGGCTGCCTAGGGAAATGGAGGAGTCACCATCCCTGAAGGTATTTAAAAACAGGTGCAGATGCAGCACTTAGGTACGTGGTTTAGTGGTGGACTCAAGAGTGTTGGGTTTATGGTTGGACTTTAAGATCTCAAGGTTTTTTCCAAATAATATGTTTCTATAATTCTACCTGTTCTTCAGAGCTCAGACTGAACATGCTGATTTGTCAAATAAGCATATTGTCTTACTGGCAAGCCAACCAGCACTCCCATCACTCTTACTGAGGCACAACAAGCAGAGGATTGGCTGATTCAATTTTTAAAAACACTTCAAATACAGAACCGAATACTCAAATAAGAAATTAAGTTTTCTTTACGGAATAAAACTAATAGAAATTGGACATCACAGGAGTATCTCATGGATTAAAGTTATATTCATATATAGGAGCTTGATAAAAAAAGGAACAAGACTAGTACCTGATGCTTGTGATTTGCTAGTCATTGGAGTAGGCAGGCTCTGCTCCCGTGGGGCCTGTCCTCCTTGAGAGTTCTTGTCCCACAGGTTCACATTCTTGTAGTTATAACTGCTAGGATCTCCCCACGCTGAAGTGCCATCATCAATATCCATCTTTCGACTGATTGACTGTGGAGAAGGTTCTTCCCAGCCACTAGGCTCCTCTTCTTTGGGGGCAGCCGGCTGTGGTCCGCTGTTCCAGTTTGGGTTTGGAGGTCGCCCGTTACTTGGAGTTTGGGGCGGTGGACCCCAGGAACCAGAAGCCTCCTGCTGCTGCTGCTGGTGCTGCTGCTGCTGCTTGTTCCAGGAGCTGGGCTGTCGACCCGTCTCATTCCATGTTGAAGTTCTTTTACAATCATCCCATCCACCCTTTGAAGCAGAGCTTGTATTTGCACCGTTACCCCAAGTTCCAATCTCATTTTGCCCACCTTCACCCCAGCCAGACACTGGTTTGTTTCCTGCACTTTCCCAGTTGCTGTTTTTAGTTTGGTCAGCTTCCTCTCCCCAACCGTTCTTTCCAGAAGACCATCCTTGATTAGGCTGCCGTCCACCCCACCCCTGATCCTTACTAGAACTGTCATTCCAAGAGGAAGATGATTTTTCTTCTGGTCTTCCTCCTCCCCAATTAGAAGAATTGGGGTTCTTATAGTCATTCCATCCTCCAGTATTTTTGGGGTCCTTCCACTCTGTTGGGGTCGAGAGCTCACCCCAACCAGACTTGATTTGATTGCTTTGGCTGGGTACATCGCCCCAGCCCCCTGAGTTCTTTGTCTGTGTGGCAGAGCTCTCCCACCCCTCAGTTCCTTTATCAGACTTCCCCTCAGGCCGTGGCATCTCTTCAATATCCCACACGGTATCTTGCTTAATTTGAGTTTGGCCCCAGCCGGTGTTTGAAAGCACTCGGGGGTCCAAATCAGTCCTGCTCAGTAAAGTCTGCAAGACTGCCTGGCAATCAGGATGCGTAGGCCTGTATGATCGGCGTCCAGAATTGTGACTGTCACTACTTCCTGCTTTGTGGTTGCTTCCAGTGCTTTGACCTCCAACCTCACTTCCTGCAGAGCTGGAAGATCTTCCCCAACAGGGAGCCTGGGAATTGCCTTGGTTTTCAGGAAGAGGGTGGCCTTTTTGATTGTCCCATGCTCCAGTGCTAGAATTTGGTTGGTTTGGACCACTCCATTCTCCAATCTTCAGTTCATCAGACCCAGTCAGCTGTTTCCATTCTCCCTGAGACACCCCAGATGTTGATTTGTTCCCTTCACCCCATTTGCTTTCATTTGCATGCTGAGGGCCAAAGTTCCAAGACCCACCACCACCCGTAGACCGGTTATTGTTATCCCAAGAATCACTTCTTGACCCATTAGGTTTTTGAACAGAAGCTCCTTTCCAGGAGTCCTCTCTATCCTTTCCATTGTTCCCATGGTTTCCAGAATTGCTCTGTCCAGAGGCTGTGTCAGTTCCAGAAGACCCCCTAGCTGTACCCCAAGATCCAACACTCCCAGTCTTTCTTTCTCCAGTGCTTTGTGAAGGGGTGTCAGTGCTCCTGGAAGGGTTCCCCAAGCCCATTTCAAAGGGCATTCCCTTATTCTCCATAGGGTTTGGTGAACTTAAGTTCAAGGAGTTAGTGTTTCCATTTTTTGGTCCATCAGTGTTATGAATTTGAGCCTGTTCTCTGCCAGAGACAAAGTTAACACCCGCATTTTCCATCTTTGACTGCTGTTCCCTAGAAGTCTGACCTACTGTGCTAATCTGTGCATTGGAGCTACCACTATCAGATTCTAAAGTCCCTTTCCTAGAATTGCCTTCTTGAACCAGTGCCGGCCAAGCAGACGGGTTGCTATTTGGGTTAAAGTTGCTGAAGCCAGAACCGGGACCGATTCTATCTTGTCCACTCAAGCTCCTCCAATTACCTAGTCCATTGTTACTCTCGGCAGCAGGGTTGGAAGATTGAACAGATTTAGCCTTGGGATCAGATTTCCAGGCCCCAAGATTACATTCGTTTCCAGCGCTTCCAGACTGGCACTGGCTTCCTTTTCCTTTGTTACTAGTGGTGCTTCCTGGCAGAGCGTTCTTCTCCAAGCCAGGGTTCGAGGCACTGTTGTTATCGGTGGTGTTTTCGGAAGAAGACTCAGCATCTTTGCTGGCAATACAAGGCCACTCTTCCATGTCAGACCCGTCTACAATCACCTTGTCCCAGATGTGAGTAGGGTTGGCGTTGGTGCTGCTGTTGGAGGAGGATCCAGGACCCCAAGTGGAATTTGCATAATTTGAAGCAGCAGCACCTCCAATTGCTGAATCTAAAAAAAACAACCCAAAAAACCCACAACCCCAAAAAAGCCATTAATAATCAGTATTCTTTCCAAGTACTGAACATCACACATTTTTGACAACATCAACTATTCTTTTCACTAAATGAACCCTTCTCTCAAACATGTAACAAAACTGCTATGGAAGAACATCAAGCTGGAAAACACCATTGAAAATACTGATTAAAAAAAACTTCTTTCAACAAACTCCTCACAGGCATTTATGGGGATTTGAATTCATCATTGACTTGTTACCTCTGCTAACAGTCCAGCTCTAAATTTAACACAGTAATTATAACCCAGCTAATGAACATGCATGGTCATTACTGATACTGGTTGTAGACTTTTCAAATGGACGTTTAAAATAATACTACATATAGAAGAATGTTTATGTGCAAATGTTCATATGCATGTCTGTGTACAGAGTCAGCCATTGATCCTGCTACTCAGTTGACTCAAAGAAATGACAATTTATTACAGATCAAAAGTTAAATATTAAAGATTGAGAGCACTTAATGAATATATGTAAAGCTGAAGAAGTCTATCTTCAGTTTCAATTAACTTTTTTAGATGATTTTTCTATGAGGAGTTTCTTGCCAATCTTTTGCCAAAAAACCACCCCCCAAAAACCCACCAAACACTGTTAATCAGAATTCAAAGCTCCTCAAATTACAATTTCTGTGTAATAACACGCATGCTACATTCAGTCTGTAATTACCCCACATTTGCGTCTGCATTATTTGCCATAGAAACCCACAGTTTATGGTTTTTGTGAATAACTAAGCTGATCTCTGACACTGGACAGAGGTTAGCAAGATATCCTACTCTTCCTTCTTTCTCTCACCGGTGGTACTTACTTCTAGTTCTCCAAAGTTTACCTCTCATTTATGACAGTTTTGATGGCTGTTAAGCCCTTTAACTAAGTCAACTGTCACTGACTCCATTTTTTGATGGGTTAGTTTTTGGCTGGCTTAGTACATTGTACAGTGTAATCTGCAAATTCATTGAGTTTCGGAATCATTATAAGGAAATTAGCAGGGTGAATGACAACGAATAGCATCTCTTTCTTTCATCTCTGGTAAACTATTACGTTCTATGCAGTTTGACTTGACACAGACAAGATATTTGTGTACACTTTTAAAGCAGACATAAATTAACAGTGCCACAATAGATGTGCTGGCAGCATAATGTCTGCATATGCAGACGTGTTATCGTCATTAGTTTAAAACGTCAGCCAAGATTCCCTTGCCATCCACATAATTATCTCTGATCCTCTAAATAATTTAAGTCCATTAGTACGTCAGTGTTACTGTGTATACAAGGCTGTACTCATTTTTCTACGTATTTCTACTCCTAAACTGCCCTCATCACGAATTCCCACTGATGAAGACTAGACAAAACTATGTACCGAACCCTGAAGCATTAGTCTTACCAGGTATCCCACCCACCTAACCAGCTTAAGCTATTTTGCAGAGAGCAAAGTTACTTAGTAATGTCTGCATCAGTTGTCATACCTGAACACATGTTGTTTGTTACTCCCAACACTGGCTCATATGACAGCTTTCATGAAAATCTGGCATAGTGACCTTAAGAAGGTGGACACACCTTCATGTTCCTACGTTATTTCTTCAAAAGCGAAGACCACAGTTTTTGCTTGCTAATACTTTTACACTGAAGATGACAGATCAAGTTCATTAGCTTAACCAAGGAATATCCACTGAACGCCTTCCATATGCTCCTTCACTGAGGGCCACCAGTAAAGACTCAGACTCACAGCAAGGTTTGAACTCTCTGTAAGTGTTGAATACTGATAAACAAAAGTTTGTCTTCATCCACTAAACCTAAGCCACCAAGATCCAAAAGACCAAGCAGTTCCCGTGAACATTCTGTTCCTTCTGTTGCCTTAATCTGGGCTGCAAACTTAACAATAGCAAGGAAGTGTGATTCTCTACTGATATTTATATCTGGCTATCCTTTAAGTACACTGGGTAACTTCCCCCCTTCCCGATCCCCCCCAATTTAAGAACTTTCTGATTACTCTGATCACAGGAATAGCTTACGGAGAACAGCCAAAGACAAGTTCAAAAGACTCCAAGGTTGCTGTCTTTTGAAGTTAGCAATGACTCAGCAAATAGGACAACGCACAGGCAGCTATGCACTTTGCAAGATCTTCACAGAGGCGATTTTAACACAGCATTTCACATTTCATTTTTGTGAAGACATTCTAGAAGCACTAAGATTGGGATCCTTGCTAACATGGTGTACTAGGACACTACTTAGTGGTCTATTTTCATAAAACCCCTTGCTAGATTTGACAGTGGCAACAAAACAACGGCAATTTGAGTATGGGAATATGACTAAAATGAAAGAAGTTACTAGCAAATGACTGCTTTTCAGGATGAAAGTACGGAACTAAGCGTAATAATTTAAATGGAGTCCAGAAATGAAAGTGCTGTTTTGTTTTGAGAGATAGTGATGAATCTTAAGAGGGTATTGTAACTATTGAAAGATTTTCGCCAATAACATTTAAGTTTTGTTTTCTAAAATTGTTTCACACATCCTGAATATCACTGGTATTGGAAGAATTATATACACCATCCTCTGTCCCAACCTCTCATACTATTACAAGACAATAGTAAATTTGGTGTCTTCTTTCAGGGAATTTTTGTATTCTTAGAGAAGCCCTGCAATTCTGGTAGAAGAAGACTCATGTAAAAAATGACTGAGTATTGAATTTTTGCATTAAAGCCTCACCAACACCATCTGTAGCTGTCTGGTGAATATAACAATATGAAGGAGAAGGTATGCAGCATTATTTTCCCCTTTGGGAACCTGCTTTTGTTTTCATGTGGGATGAATTAACCACAGTTACCAGTTGCAGAAGTGGCTAACAGAACTGAGCCCAATCCAAAATCCAGTTTGTTAATAGCCAGGGTCTCCAAAGGGATTAATGATGTGCAGAACAGACACGAACACCATAGTTCCATAAACATGCTGAAGGAACACTGTGACAGTCCTGACCTTTCTCTTGTCCAGCTGCTCGCTCCTACCCTGGTGTCACATCTACGTTCACATGGCTAGTACATATGTTCCCAGTGACACTCATGCAGTGAGTTGAAGTACAAAACCAACCTGGTTCATTTTAATCCAAGTCAGCTCCTCAGCCTAGTTAACTGTGTTATAGTGCAGAAATTTGGATGGGCTGAGGCAAATCTGAAGAACCCACATCTTTCTTGGCAACACTTCTAACTTAGGTCAGAATAAAGCAACTAACATAAGAGAATTGCCACAATCAATGAAATGCAACCATATAAAATCTTAGTTGTTAATGCACCATTAAACTAAATGTAAAAATATGTGAATTCATACAATCAAATTTCATTCTATCAAAAACAGCTATTGGGTGTCATTCCTTATACAGAACTCAAGGAGCCTCTAAAATGGTTAAAAATGGCCCTCATGTAGTATCCAACAGCAAAAAAAGTGCTGTTCACGAGAAACTTTAAAAACTTTTAGAATGCTTCAACACCACAAAGTTTCCTTTTTCAGTTAATTACCATCACTGTGAAGGTGTATCAATGCTGACACAATAATAAGATGTTACATATAGTCAAATGGCTTTGGGGTGGTTTTTCTCCCACTTTACCTTTTAGGTCTTTTATCAAATCTGTCATCTCCAAGAGATCTGTTTTTAAACTGATCAGCTAAAGCTTTGGTAACGTAGTGAAAAATGACTAAATAAATGGAATTATTAATCTTCCTACAATCCTTTTTATTAATGGCAGCCATCTCATCTACTTTACTTGATTTTGGAGTTCCAAGTCACCTCTATTTTTAATTCTGAACCATAGACAACTAGAAAACATTTATGCTTTCCAAGACTGTGGTAAAAACATCTCATACCGTTAATCCAGCAGAGGTTTCAAGGGCAAACTAAGACATAGTAGTATCCTTTTTTTTTCTTCTTTTGACTTCTAAGTATTTATTATTTATTTTTTAACACCTTTATCAATAGAAATGAAGTTGTTCTTGACTTCTCACACCACCTAAGTTTTTCTTTAGAAAGTAGATGTTTTGAGAGGAATTTTGTTTGTTCTACTACCGTAACTTAAGGAGGAACTATTACAGTTACTGCAGTTCCCTAAGGATGTGAAAAATTCAGGAGCTGTCGTAATTTTCACATGCTCATAAAACAAGTTTAAACATCGATTTATCTTCTGGAATTCAAAGTGAATAGAGAAATAAAAACATGATAGGCACTTTTTACAAGGCTTATGTAAGGAGAAAACCAAGATTACTAGTAAGAGAAGTCAGGAGCAAAAAGACTATCTTTCTACTTCATCCAGATGGGAAATGACATACATCTGCCATTTGCCAACATGATACCTACACGTCTTGTTTTACCAGATCATATGAAAAAGTGACAAAGACGGGAAATTCATGTCAAAGAATCCGGAAAAGCTAGTAAGTACTCAATGACAATCACAAAACGATGTTTATGCATCCATTTTGTTTACCTTGCTGTGGCTCTAAGAGCATTACAGCATTCAATTCAAACCACTCACAAGATATTTGAAAAAAATTAACTCTCTTCTTCTACCTACCAAAAATTGCATCCATTGCTGCTAACAGCAAATGTCTATACACTAAAATAGCATAAGTAATCTCTCCAAAAGCAACCTGAGAAGGGTTTTTTTTTGTATAATGGCGTGATTATACACAATCTTAGTGATCCTTGTTTCTGCTAGGCACACACATGTTCATTTCATATTATTACTCGCCTGTTGCAGTCCCACTGTCGCTCTGCAGCAGTGCTCCTGTCACTGGTTGTGCGTTGTTTGGGTTTGCTCCTGGTGCTGTTGGGGGAGGAGGCCCTGCTCCACCCCCAAGGAGCATACACGATGGCGGAGGGGGCTGCCCACGTTTCAGTAACACTTTGTGGTCCTGCTGGCAACGGAATCGCGGCGGCACCTCCCGAGGCATGTAGCGGGCGGCGCTTGGCGGTTGTCCGTTCGGCACTGCCACCCTTTTGGCATTGTTGCCACCATTGACTGGTGGCGATGGAGAGTTGCCAATTGGGCTGGCAGCCACTGGTTGGCTTAAACTTGGTTTCGTCACTTCGGGCACTGAAAAACAGGAAGAATGAAAATCAGAAATTTTTCCACTGAAACCTGTGTTAGCTACAAGAATTCGCCATGACTCTTCCTTTTCATGATTTAATCCTTCTCTGAAATACAGTACGCCTTTGATCTTACCAAAACCCAATTCAATCACAGAAACTTATAGAATAAGCACTAGTAGCAAAGCTCCTGCTTCCATGTGCAACTTGGTATCCAAAGATGAAACTCTGCCCTCTGCACACATTTCTCTCTAAGCTCTAAATTTATTGTAAAGTTAGCAAAGAATATCATCCTGGGCAATGAGTCATTTTATAATATAAGTAGTCAAATGTAACTCATTTACCCTCAGCTCTGTTCCCTGATCTTCAACTGGGTTTTGGTGTGTTACATATCACCCTCATGGGAGATCTGAAATCAGATTCCAAGTTTTCATCTGCTTACTAGGCTACACAGCCACTGCCAAAGCAAACAAGAAGAGGGGAAAAATACCAAACAAACCTCCTATATGATTCAGTTGACTCTCACCCAAAAGGCAGTCCTATAGACAGCATTTGTATTGGGCCCTCCTAAAGTTTCCCAGCTGGTTTCCAGCTGCCTCTACAAGCAAGGACAAACTGCTCCTGAGGGCTATTATGCTCCAGAGAAGAGGAAAACCACGAACAAATCCTTGAGGAATTAACATCGTCACAAAATTTGCTTAAGAGACTCTAGATGTGTGACCCCTTAACTCACATTCTCCATGGGCTTTTTTTTCCAACAGAACAAAAGAAATCCCAAGCTCCTAGAGGGTGTAATTGCCAAGACATCAGACTCCAAAGGCAAGGAAAACTTAACACATCTACTGTAGCCTTTGTTGAAGATTAATATAAGATAGGGATGTCTAGAGATTCCTCCCCAGCAAAGTGAGCATCATCAGTGAAACTTTTACAAACGTGAGATCAAAACAAGTGAGTCTCTTTTTGGCAACATGCATGCATTATGTTCTGTATTTTATTTTATAAGCATTTTCTTGTTACTCTACGTACGCTCTGTTACCCAATATTCTCAAAAAGGTACTGTTAGCTGTAAAATCAAGTTACTGTCTTAGCTCTCTTCTGTCAATAACTGCATTTTTCCACACCATTTTTTAGAAAACTGACACACAGATCAAGATTAAATATATTTTTAGATCAGCTAAATAAGCTTACTTTTAAAGATGGCACACTCATCAGTTCTGCCTTATTCATTGGATTTTTAGGTGCCTAACCTCCAAGCTTTAATAAGTCATTCATTTCACTCATTTTGGTACCTTACTCTCTTTTTCTTGGTACTTTTCTTGTCTTCCATTTTATTCATATAGGTGTTTCAGGTTTTTGCAAATTGTCTAGAACCTTTACAAAACTAAAACCAGTATTTCAGCTAACCTATTTTGCTCATAATCATTATCTCTTCAAGTATTTTGATGCTGATAACAAAGTTTTAGGTTCTGCATTTTAATCACCTTATGAATATACATCTACAGTACTTCACCTTGACTCATAATTCCCATTCCTTTCTCAATAGTTTTGATTAAGATTAGTGTTGGCTCAAATCAATAAAAAAAGTACTCTTTAGGATCAAAGATTCTTACCTTTGGTTTTTTGATCTGTGACCTGCAAATTAAGAGCAAGAATGTAAACACAGTTTTAAGAACCTCAAAGCAAACATTGAAAAGGTTGTACTAAATCATGACTTTAAGGTATTAGGCATCAGGACAGGATTTGCTGTGGCACCAAAATAATCAGCTGAGGAACATGTCTCAATGGTATTTATTCACAGTCATATACACAAAGCTGTAAAAATACCACAGCTCCTATAGTACCTTTACCTGACACAAAAGTCCCAGGTAGAAACAATACTTCACTCATGATGATTTTTAGTATTGACTTTTGTTCTTAACGCGAACATGGACTTCCAAACAAGTGCTACAGCACTGCAGTTCTCTCCAATTTTGGTGGTGAAGTATTACAGTTCAAGTGTAACAAAAACTTCCTTCTATGATTAGAATCCTTACAGCACCCTGTTGGGGCTAGCAATGGAATTCCCACAGGAGAGAGTAGCAGTCTGTCTCTGCCATCTTCCAATTTCACCTTTCCCATAACATCTCTTCAAAGGAGAAGAAATCCTAAACCTTACTGAGTTCATTGCCACAATTACAGAAAGTACCAGACTTCAAAATCTCTTGAATACACTAAGAAGCTTATTACTGAAGTGAGTTATCAATGCTGGCCAACAGACTCAATATGTGGTTTTGCTGTACTTCTCCATTTTTTCAGCATAGCAGATTTCAAGCTACAGTAGAGACAAACCTACCACTGGTATACTCTCTGGAATCATGTGTATTGTAGCATGTTTTGAACCTGTTGATCATGAGTTCCACTACACAATAATAGGAAAACCCTAAAGATCATCATGTGTCAGATTCTATGACATCTGTTCTTGAAATAAGTTGCTGAACTAGTCCATAATTCTGGAAAGCACACAGTGGCAGTATAGAATAATGAAAGCACAAGTAAAAAGCAGTTTATTGTTTAAACCGACCAACCAAGTCAGAAGTCCTTTGTATGGTAAAGGATAAAAAGACAAACTGCATTCAATTGTTATTGCATCATTTACTTTGCAAAGATGAACACTGTAATATGCAAAGTGGAATATTCACTATAATACAAAATCTTAAGCATCATAACTTCACAGAATTATGAAAACTAGAAGACTCCAAGACACTAAATACGCTCTTGTACTCAGAGTCTGTACCAAGCCAGACAACTATGTTCACTTTGCTTACAAAAAAAATCCTGTACATTCCAAATTATGTTGTGTTCTGTAACAGAGTTTAAATCCTCTGTTGAGTACTTAAGTGACTGTGATGCTCCTCTACTTAAGGAAAACGAAGAGGGAAAAACGTTATTCAGGAATCCAATCTGGTAATGCTGATTGGTTTACTATGGTCAACAATAAACGTATTCAGTAAATGAGGAACTTGCCTACTTGGAAGAACCTCACTTTATCAAACCTTTTAAAGAATTCTACGTAATAATCACTGTTTGCTTCAGAGGGGGCTGGGGAATAAATTATTTCTGCCTATACTGCATCTCTCTTACAGCCCAGCCCATCTGATCTGTTTTGTGAACTTTTTTTTTTTTGTCTAGAACACAAAAGCTGAGACAATGTGACAAAGTCTCTGATTTACAGCTGTCATCTCCCTGTGGGCAACCTAGAAGCATTGGCAGGGCAGAGGCAGCTAGAGCGAACGGGAAGGTGGAGTCTAACTCAGCCTTCTGAAAAGCTACCAAACAGACCCCAGGACACCAACCACAGGAATTTAGTCTGTGAATTAGCTTTCATAATCTTTGTGGAAGTGATTTTTATTTTCCAGTTATTACTATTTTTAAGTTTCAGAAGATCCAGACAGAAACAACTGTTTCACGTTATACGAAGTCTGTCTGAAAAATGTATTCCTAAATCGTTACTTCTTACGTGGTGAACACCACTGCAGCCACTAACAATGAACACATGTGTTAATGTTCTGTCCCTCTGGTTGCCTACTTTGCTATTCCAAGTAATATTCCAAGTATTACTGCTAAGCTTAGTCTCTAGGAGATTAAGTTATTTAGTGTTTACCCTTCCGAAGATTGTGGCAAAATATCACAACATGCAATCATACTGAGTGCCTTGTAGGTGAGGGACCACAGAAGCAAGCTGGCAAATCTCCTCTACATACAAACTTTTCAAGTTACATTGGTATCATTCTGTATTAGCATATAACTCTCAAGTCTGCTTCTCCTGTGGTCCTGCATATTCTTTTTGTACTTGAACATTAAACAGCAGCAACACTGAGGCAAAAAGACACCTAAGAAATCTTATTCTGTAGCTACTGATCTTTCGCAGCATTATTAGGGATGTACCAACACAATGGCTGAACAAAAACTAAACAGTTTATCCACACTTAATTTAAACTGATGGACTCAAATTGACAGAAAAGCCAGCTTTAAAAAGACCCCGGGTAAGTCAAAATTCATCAACAATCAGTGCTTGTTGTTCTCAGCAGAAAACTACAGAACCTAACAGAGTAACATCTCATCTTTCAGAGAATCTATTGTTACAGAGTTACTCAAGCAACTCAAACCAGAGACTACTGACAGGAAGAAAAGTCTTCTGCTCTCAATTTCATGTAATCATTGAGGTTGGAATGGACAGCTCTCTGGAGACCTAGTTCATAGTTCCCACCCCTGTGCCTCACCTGCCTCGAGGATTCTCCCCAGCTCAAGGCAAAGTCATCAAAACCAGATTGCACAGGGCCACAATCACCTCGTTTTTGAGCATCTCTAAAGATATAGGCATCACAACATCATTGGGATACCTGTTCCAGTGGTTGCCCAGTCTCACACACACACACAAAAAGTCTGTTTACGATTAAGTGGAAATTCCTGTATTTCCATTCGTGCAACAATGCCTTGTCACTGGGCCTCACTGAGAAGTACCTGCCTCCATCTTCCTGACTCCTTCCCACAAACTATTTATATACACTGATTGATAGGATTGCCCTGAGCCTTGCATTTTCAAGGCTAAATAGCCCTGGCTCTTCCAGCCTCTCCTCATTTGCAAAACTAGTTTTCAGTGACATCAATTTTTCACAGCTCAGATGCAAACTAACAGACTTCAGCAAAAAGTGCTATTAGCTACAGAAAACGTAAAAATTGACATGCAGAAAAAAAAAAAAAGGAATCTTCAATAGTAAACATTTCATTTAAACTTTGAGGACTTAAAAAAATACCTTGTTGCTCTAGAAAATATTCAGCCAATTTAACTGTAACAATTGCAAAAAAACTCCAGCAACATTTCCATTCTCAAACACCTCAAAACAGCAGGAGTTTTGTAGATCCTGAAAGCTTATAGTCAATAATTTAAATTTAGTAATTTATACAAATCCCCTTTTTATTTCTTATGACCCATTCAGGAAAAAAATTGTCTAAGTTAAACATTTAAGTTCCAGAAAAATGATGCAAAAAACAATCTTTAATGAAGCAACACTCCAATCAATCAAGTTTTTAAGCTGAAATAGGAAGAGTTTAACATCTTATCATCCCCAATACTACTTATGTTCCAGACAGATAAAAAATTTCAAATATCCAACTTTACCTTCTGAGCAGATTCCTTCTTTTTCTTATCCTCTTTCTTCCTTTTCTTGTCTTCCATTAACTGTTCTTCCCTTTCTTGCTCCTTCTCTCTGCCAAAATATGAAAAATAATGGTATGAGCACAATCAACTTGTAGAAGGAGCCCCGTGTACTATTTTCCCTCTTCCCCTCAAGAAAGGGAGTCAAGATACTAGATTCCTCTGATCATCATTTATATTTGAGGCTTTCAGTCTAATTGAAAAAAGCAAAGCACCTTCTAGCTTACTGTGGCCACAATCACAGCAGTTGCTGCATAAAGGAAAATTCCTTTACTTGGATCAGGCTTCTTATAGCAGTACCCTACATAAATGAACTGTATGTCTGATACTAGAAAATATCTTTGAGACGTTTTGGCCAAAGTGTCCTTTTAATTCGGTTGTGCTATTATTTAATGAACAGTCTCATGAATCTTTCCATATGGTAAAAAATGGAAGTTGTAATTTAATATAAGATGGTTTGGCCTGATATGACATTTATCTTCAAAAGGGGAAGAGATTATTCTATTGCCTGTAGCTATGTCATTTGTAAGAGACTAGAAGTGTCATATCAAATCAAACCCATAATTTATTATACAAATCACTAATTTAATTTCTAGCCTATTGTACCCACCCACAGATTTTTTTTGTGATGAAACTGTTAATATACATTACTTTCTAGGCAATCTATTTTTTCCACAGAACATTCTTTCAAAAAAGGAAGAAAAATATGTGCAGCTGCTATTGTTGTCAAGCTATCATCCTGTTGCTATGTTTCATATCAAATATGAAAGCACCAGAAAATGGTTAATTTACTGCATATATGCTATTGGCTGAGCTGTTTCTATGGTGAATCACATTCTCGTTAACCAGTTCTAACCACCTCCTTAAAAGTAAATTTAAGACCAAGTTTTTAGCTCACTTGGAGTAATTTCTTTCTATGGGGAAAGAGTAAAACAAAGACAATTAATGTAAGAAGATGATTTGACAGAAGACGGGTAGGATCAGAGACCAGAGGTGTGTACTTCACAAACAGGAAACAATTAACAAGTGTAATCCATGATCTTTCAGAATAAGATTTTATAAAAAACAGAACAATTTTATAAACAAAACTGGAGTTTATGGTTGTACTGAAATACTTCTTGTATTTATGCCCAAATCAAAGCTCTTTTTTTGACCTTGCCAGCACATCACTCAGACTTTTCCTTCCATTGCATTTGTATGGTCTAGCTAGTATTTTTGTTTGCATTTTCACTAGACACTGCCAAGTCAGTGTACAAAGAAACATTCATGTAAGTAATCAACTCCAAGAAAAATATTTTGACATGTGTTAACAGCTTCCTGATTGACAACTTCAAAGATGTCTCTTAAAGAGAAAAGGTTCTGTGGACAGTAACAAATAGTCTTGTCTCCTCAAGTTTGGCTGTCGCTCTTCATGGATGGAGAAAATGGGTAAGGGCAAGATGAGTCCTTAGAACAACGTACCAAGGTTATTACCAAATGCAATTCACACATAACGGCGAGTTGAATCTGCATATAACAAAGTTTAAGTCTAACATTCCTCATCTCACAGAGCAGAGTTTTATGCACTGTCTGGTATTGCTTAAGCCAGGTCAGTTTTTGCTCTTTTCTGCTCTCTATAAAATGTTGAAGTACACTTTCCAGCTCTAAACTCTGGCAAGAAAAAGCCCAGCAGGTTTTTCAGTTTTAATAGCAGCACAAGAGATAAAGCACTGGGAGAGTTTAGTGTACTAAGCACTGTCTGTCATGGTACTGAGACTAAAATTTTCTGTTTTCTCTTTTCAGATTCTGAATTAATACAAAAACACTCTCCAGTGACACCCTCGTCTTTCAAAGTTACTATACCTCAAATTACATTTACTAGTTTTGTACTGTCAAGCTATGTGTGCCTTTTGGGCTGTAGTGCCAGTTACAAGTATACCATTTCCAAAAAACTTTCTTGCAGCAGGCGAAAGTTGTCTTAAAAGTGCTGCTGAAAAAGGGTAGGATCAAAATACAAAATGACTTCCAGTAACTGCCTGGCACACAGCCAGTCTTCTATTTAAAAGCACCTTCCTTATTTTTGTGAGTGCAAGAGTAGAGAATGGAAAAGAACGAGACACAGGTCATATTCACAATCAAAGCTCAAGCTATGTCTTGCAATGACATGTAGCAATAATAATAGGAGGAGATATGGACAGAACATCCATAGCCTAAAAGTAAACACTAAACCTAAAAGTATATGGTCATCTGTCTTTGCAGTAAGCTCAAGACAGGAAGATTGCTACTGCTGCTCCAGCCTCTCTTTCAGACATATACAGACAAGTATCTGTGGTACTAAGGCTGCAGGGAAGCCCTTTTGTTTTGCACGATGACCTCCTCCTCTTCTGCTCTTTTTGTAGAGATCTGCATTTCATACTCCACTGGGCACATCACTAGCAACTACAATATAGCAATAATCAATACTTAAGTTATTTTTATTTCAATTCATATAAGCACACACCTAAGCTCTACTGAGGTGGAAGGTATCTATCTGAACACCTGGGCTGCATCACATGTACAAGACCATTAAGTTCCTGACAAAGCATAACTGAAATCTTACAAACACACAGAAAAAATGAAGCTATACTCTCCAAATGACAGAACAAGAATTGATGCTGTGGACATGCTAACAAATATCACTGTGTTGAAATTTCACTGAATTAAGAGAGGAAATAGCTTATTGCCATTTTGGGTATCGCATTTGCCATCTTCCCACTTTCACTCTAATGTGTTTTGGTAAGACTTGAAGTTTTACCATCAGTGCTTTCCCACTTCCGTTGCACACAAGAAGCTTGTTAAACACAAGATTAACTTGTAGTGTTAACTGTTATCATAAATGTAACAAACCTTTCAAGCACCTCATTGATTCATTCAGAAGATAATATTGCCTATTAACCTTCTCTCATTAGTTAATTCTTCCTAGCTTGGTAAAGGAAACTGAGAGGTCCATCATGTACACTCCAGCAAGCAGCTGCTTACATTGACAATACAGGGAGAAAATCCATCAACTCGAAATGAGTGAATTTATAGTAGTGGAATGGGGTGTAGTTCCGGTTTTTGTTACCAGCCCACAGTAATGGGAACGCAGGCACATCACAACCCTGAAGAGGAAGTTTGCTAAGCAGCAATCAGCAGCCAGCTTTTTACTCTAGCTTTCTTCAAGAGCACATCTTAAAAAATGACCCAACCGCACTTTTTAACACTTCCCACATAATCTTAGAATCAATGTTATTGGAAAGTATTGAAAAAGCGTAATGCAGACTTTAATTACAAGTATTTGAAGGAAGGCATATTAACAGCTATGAACAAAGAGAAACTATAGGCTGTAATCCAAAATAGCATTTAATCCATAAAAAGAACAAACTCAAACCAAACAAATCCAGTAGCTATGATGCAGTACACTGACCTCTTCTAGCTAAGACAAAAGCAATAATTTCACAGAAAACATTTTTCAGCTTGTTACTTGTGAAGACCAAGTTATTAAAACTGACAGCCATTTCTGGAAAAGATAAAACGGGCATTCAAGAAGTGCTCTCCCCCAAAACAATTTTCCAGTTCTGGAAAATTTTAGTTTCTTGCAAAGTCCAAATTTTCATTTTTCCAGAAAGCTCTATTTTAAAAAGACTTATTGTTGCAGTGCATGTGCTTGAGGCATGGGTATAAGATAGAACACGTCCTCAAAATTCTCCCTATCACAAACCAAACTTTGAGAAAAGATGACGTACTATGTATTACATACTATCTACTGGCAACATGCTTTGACAGGTAAAGATAAAGCCCTACACAGGACAAAAACATCAAAACCCCATAAAGTCACCATTAAACTAAAATTGCACAAAAAAATGCCAAATAAAATGTAAGAAGTGAGAATTCCTAGAAACTCAGGAGTGGCACTGCAATGTATGCAACATCCAGTTCCTTCCACAGGGCTTCAGGACAAGAGTCTAACAGTATTTGGAAGTTCTCATACATTAAGATGCAGATATCAGAAGAGAGATCAGTACTGAGTCATTTTCCTTCTTGACCCTCGCTTTCAGTACAGTTAACTTAGTTTAGTTATAACAAAACACACATCTTCTTCCAGAAGATGGGAGGGATCAGCAGCACTTCAACAGAACAAGCTTTTATCTCTGTAAGCTACAAAGTCACATAAATGACTGTTCCGTTCTCTCTAAAGGCTTCAGTCATAACTAGCCAGAGCTTAAGGTTATCACCTTATGCAAGATAGCGGTTTGCATGCACAGACCAGCCTTACTTAAGAGGCAACACTTGAACAACTAACCCTTTCTTTACAACAGGCCTCTCTAGTGATCCAAAACATCAGACCACAAATACATTTCTCATTGCTTAGACATTAGATGAAAATACACAAAACTTGAGTGACAAAAGCAGAAATTTAATCTACAGTAAGTTATCTAACTTTGGTCAAGATCTGAAGCAAAAAGAACTTCTAGTGAACTCTAACTACAAGCACTCAGCTTCCTCAGCATTTTGAAAAAAATGTATTGCCTGGATACCAGCAGAATTACACATCGCATTTTGGTGTCTCAGATGCATTGCAAAAACACCTTGATAGCAAGCTCAAGGCCAGGTACACCTCCAAGGCAAAAGCTCTTCTCAAACTATATTGAGATGTAATCTCTTAGAGTATAAGCGGTCTTCAGCGGTGCTATTTCATGAACAGCTTGCTGCTGTCACCAAAGAAATACATTTGATTTCCTCCTACCTTATTTCTCTTCATCAAGCTCTGCCCCTGACCTTTGTCTGAGCTTTCTCTGGCAAGCAAATTCAGCTCACAACATGTCACCTGTACCATTCACCCCCATTTCGTAAATGGAATTAGCTAAAGGTATTATCAGGTGAACACCAGAAGTAGCGTACACAAGCAGCAAGGAATCGTTTGCTTTCAAAGGAACATGCTAAATTGGTTCCAATCGAATGAAATCGCACCTTATTCTATCACATCACCTCTCCATAGAGAAACTCCGTAACTCGTATTCTAGAAACATCTACTAGTAAAAGTGAGTGTATTTCCTTTTGAAACAGACTCCTTCCTATGTTGTTCTAATATACTGAGAATGTTTTCTCTGGACTGTATTTAGTCCTTTATCCTATACTCTGCATTTGTGACCTGAGGATTGTCAGTCCTATCTGTGCAAGTCTCCTAACTGTATTGGTAAAATCCTTTAACAGAAAGGTATTGATAGATACATACATTAAAAAAGCATAAGCTGACAGAACTGACAGTCATGAGCAATGAAGAAAAAGCATACTATAAACTCCCAAATGAGTTCTTGCACCTTGAGGTGCAAGTCCTTGCTGCAGGCAAAGAATATTGGTAGTTTACCACTTCAAATGCTCAGGGTGCATGAAAGCTTTCAAATTTTAACAGGAAGCTGGATCTCAAGAGGCTAAAAATGATGCAAAATTAAATGCAGTACTACTAGAGTATAGCAATCTTGACAGTTTTACTTCTACTTTCATTCAACATATTTCACTTAACAGACATGCTCCATTACTTCTACAGCATGAGAAGGGTATGGCGTGTCCACAAACACAAGTGTGCTCCAGTGCATTTAAACAGAACATCAAAAAGATGTTACACGGCATGGTGTAAATCCCAGGGTTCACAGACCCTGAACTCTTAAAGGTAAAATTACTTGCAGTACAATAAGCCATACAAAAAGTTACCACCTTGAAAAGAGATTCAAAATGGGATTGATTTTCTTTTAAAATGTTAAAATGCACCACATCACAACCACCCTTCCTGATAAGCAATGCTTGCATGAACTAGAGAGACCTACAAAAAGCACTTAAATAGATGGCAGCTACATAGAAAGTCACTATTTAGACTGAACTGACACAAACAGAATATGAAATTATTTTAGGCCACATTAATTCCGATGTTTATAAGGAAAAAACCCGATCTTTCAGAATAGCACCTCTGAAGATTTATAGTACAAAAATTTCAAGGAGAAAAAAAAAAAGAAAATTACTTCTTTGCTTGAAATAAGACTTAAGTTTGCAGCATCACTGAACTACTACAGTACTGAAGTAAAGGATAAACTATGCAATTTAAAATTGACCAGTTAGTAAAATGACAATCGTCCCAGCCTTTGTGAATGAAAGTGAAATCAAGAGGTCAGAACTCAGCCCTTCAGCAGAGTATGAAATTACAGCTTTCTTTTTTCTAATGTTTACGTACAGAGTATAACACATGTGAGACAACAGAAGTGTGTCACATCTCATTCCCAGGGCACATGGTGGATTTTATGTACATAAAATGTCCACTTTGCCATGTATTAAAAGAAAGTACTTTAGAAAGTGTGTTCTTAAAAAAGTGTTCTGTAAAGCGTTGTTTTCAAAAGGCGAAAGGAGTTAGAGTAAGCTGCTTTTTTTTCTTCTCTTTGGCTGAAAACCAAAACAGCGTCACAGCAGAATTTTGCTTACTTTAAATAGCGTATCTGGAACAACTGATATGCCTTTATCACAGCAAAACATCAGTAATTTGAAGCTGCTGTAGAACCAACTTTAAAACTCACTTTACTAAAACTACACTTTTTCAAAAAGACTCCTTACAGACTGCTATTAGACTTCCTAATAAGAGTTAGATTAATTCATGGAGGAGTATTCTATATAAATGCACATGAGTTTACATAATAGAAGGAAAACAACTCTGACCGTAAAAGGCTGTTTACTTTAAAAAGAACTGGGCAGTATAAGCCCTACAATACAACAACAAATGCTCATAAAACAAGGAGGTTTGTTCTCAATACTTCAGCAGCTCCTTTGAGGAGGAGGGAGGCAGTTCTAGTTTTCAAGAGCCTCTTGTTAATAACAAAACCTGTGGATGTGAGGGAAAAAAAAAAAAAAAAAGGAATTGAAATGCTTTTAATCTTTTTTTTTTTTTTTTTTTTTTTAAATAATATTTCTTGCTTGCACTCCTTTTGTAGAATTACTCTTTCCAGTTGTATCACATTAGAAGAATGACTTCCAGGTAGGATATAAAGTTTCCAAATTCTACCCACAGCTGATAAAAACGAAAAGGTTTAAGAAAATGAAAAGCTATATTCAAAGTTTGAGAGTAACAGCTGAGCTTTCTCCCCTACTTCAGTCTTCCAATGCTGCAGAGCTCTTACAGATCAGTAATTGTTATTTCATAGCATACACACTCATGCATAAAGACACAGATAAAGTGTGTGTTTACATAATTGTGGTTATCTAGTAAAAGTAGCCCAAGAATGGCAAAACATTCAGTTAGAAACGTGCTTGTAATTAGGATGTCCAGTAATTTACTGTATCAGAACATTCATTCTGCAAGACACAATTCTACTCGGGACTTTAATGTTTTATGTGATAACAAAATAACCTTATTTTCCTCCAAAATCTATTCGCATGTGCAGAAACTACATTATCTACAAATGTTTACCAAGAAAAACATCTCTGGTTCTGAAAGCCATAAAAATAGAGAAACAAATGCTTAACAAACAACATGGAATGGTGAAATGAAAACATCTTTCAAAATAAAAACTGTCCCTGCTACAGAATTAGAGAGAAACGAGTCCATTTGTTGACAAGGGAAGAGTTAGCAATGCTCGAAAAGTACAGTTAAGAAGATCCTTGTTGCACTAGAAGTTGTCTATCCTGGTAATATGTAGCCTTTCAAACCCTAATTCTTGCTAACACCATAATTTTGGCAGACTATCTGGCAAAATATTTCTCTGTGTCTTTCATTCAGTGAAGTCCTTTAACTTCTGCAATCATGGGTGGGAGAGTATGTATGGGGAGTATATCAAAGCTCTGGACAGATGACCATGCTGAAGGAGCCACTGCTCAACTTTCCTTTGCATGCCTGACTTCTTTTCACTACATCATCCAAACTCAGCATCTTACCTACCTTATTGTGCATATAGAAATACCTCAAGAATCCTGTTTTGACATAAAACACAGGGTTTGAAATCAATGCATGCTATCTGGTAAAAGTGTCAGAGGTCAATTAAAGGATTGCTTATTGGTCTACAAGTGCAATATACACAAGAATTTGCCAGTATTGCTCTGCATTGTAAGATTATGGAATGTAAACGCTACCAGTTTTATAAACTCAAATGGTTTGCATGTCAGGGAAAAAAATTCTTTAATTTCAAAATAACAGAAAAACAGTTACAAAGAACCTTTCCCTAAAACAATCTTTTCAGTGGGTTTTTTGGGCTTTTTTTAAAGTTGTTTTAAACCAATTAATCTTTTGGAACCAAGTGACACTTTCTGTGCTGGATACATGATTCTCTTACCGGTTTCATTATCAGAATCACAAATAATTTTGAATAAAGGGACTTCTAGAAGTCACCTTGAGCCTGATCTAACCCCACACTCAAAGCAGAGTCATCATCAAGCAGGTTGCTCAGGGCTTAGTGACATTCTGAGTATCTCCAAGGACATGGACACAGACTCTAGCACCACTGTGGAGAATGTATTTCTTTTTCTCCCAATTTCTAATCAGAATGTCTTTTCTGCAACTTGTGTTCACTGCTTCTTGTTTCATTCTATCACCAACTCTAACAATGCAGCTCTGACAACAAAGCAGTATGAACAAGTACTTCTGTATTTTCTGGTCCAGTGAGTAGGGAACTAATTGTAGATATGTCTTCTGAAGACGATCTGCAGCAGAAACCCCTAAATGAGACATTCTTCTCTTCAGGTGTCTGTATAGCACACCACTGCATTTTACAAACCAGATTCATTCCACAAGTCAAGCTCAAAACTCTAGTGGAAACTCTGTCACGGCCTTACTGGGGCTTTCAGCTGGTTAGAGAATCACAGAATCATGATGGTTGTAAAAGACCTTTAAGATCAAGTCAAATAACCTAACATCGCCAGGCCTATCACTAAATTAAATCGTATCCCTCAGCACTTCATCTATGCGGCTTCTGAGTATCTCCAGGGATGGGGAGTCCATCACCTCCCTGGGCAGCCCATTCCAATGCTTAATCCCTCTTCATAAAACAGTTCTTCCTAATATCCAACCATTCATTACCCTTCAGGTAGTTGTATTAAGTGATCGTATCTCCTCTCAACCTTCTCTTCTCTAGGCTAAACAATCCCAGCTTCTTCAGCTGCTCCTCCTAATACTTGTTCTCTAGAAAAATGTTACAAACTGGGATGCAAATGAAGTTGATGACTACTACTGCCACCTTAATAATGCAATCTTATAGATATGTATGAGAAATGCTATACCCTTCCCCTTTGTTTACTGTTTATCTTCTGATTGAAGTTAAGGAGAAAATATTAACTCTTGACTATGGCACAAACTTAATTTTAACAAAAGCAGCTCTGTACTTTCTTAGATTACAAACTTCTATCTTAAATGCCAAGAATAGAATTATTTTATTAACACTAAAAAGAAGTCCCAAGAAACTAATCTATTTGCTATGGTAACTATGCCACAGTACACACAACAATCATGACATTTGTTTTAATGTCAGAATGTGACATTTCAGAAAGAATACTGAAAAAGTATAATATGGTTTAATTAGATGAAACTCTTTCTGCCAGCGCATCATTTGTGGCACAGCACAGGCCATGAGGACAGTAGAGAAAGCGGACCATACACAAACTTTGACAGCAGAAGTAGTTACATTTAAAACAAACTTTAACATTTCTTGGATTATGACCCACACTTTTGTAATTCTGTTTCTCAGACATTAAAAAACAAGCTCTAAAAGCCAGCCTGGTAAAGATCCAAACTATCTAGAGATACAAGGCAGAATTTTACGGGAAGGTGGAAATAAAGCAAGTGTTAGACCACATATTACAGTGTTACGCTGCAGTTCCAACATACTTTAAAATATTGTAGGTTTTCTTAACTTTCATGGTATGGCACTTCGGGAAAGATCAAGAAAAAATATTTGAATGACTGAAGCAGTTTCTACTTAGTAAGAGTTAAATTACTGAAGAAATACCCCAAAACAAAACCAAGCCAAACCCAGACAGGAGAATGCTGCTTAAAAGTAGCTTCCACTGAATGATGAGGTGTTTGGATTTCTGCCTGCCCGGGATAGTCTAAGGACACCCTCAATGTATCAGAACAGTACAATTTATATTTCATTTTACAAGTGACTGTTGACTTAGTTTCCAAAGAAACACTCTAAATTCACTTGCTATGAAAACCAAAACACTTTATGCAAGTTACTTAATAGTCTGGCAAGCACATTACATACCTGCAGATCTGTATAATACTATGAATTTTTTCATATATACTGCTTCAGGGCACTGTAGTAATGAAAACAACATTTATCAAACTCTAAGTCATTATTTTAATTATACTAAATCAAAATACTAAAGCAAGAATGTATTTAATTTTATCAGTGGGAAGTTGAGAACACGGTTTTCCACACAAAGTTATTATTCATCTGTTGTTGGCCAAGCTGGAAGAACCAGCAAGTTAAGGTTGTTTGAACTTCTAATACATTAAAAAAAACCCAACCCAGCTCTTAGAGCTTGCTCAGATTTTCTTGGCAAAGGTATTTAAGGTTTGTATTTTCTATTCCAGTTATTGCCTGAGGCAATATTTATTTTTAACAGGTAAAAAAACTCATTCACCTACTTACTGTAAATATTCAGTTACAAAGTTTCAGGACTGTAATAATCCATATCAGAAAGTCTGAATTAAAGGTAGAAGAAAAAGTAAGTAACATATTTTTGCAGGCCTGGGAAACACTGTTAAATCTTGCCAAATTACCATCTCTTCAAACAAATCTATCTGTGTATGTTCAGTATATTCACCAGGAGTAGGGCAGGTAAATTCTTTATATTCCATTACTCTTGAGTATGGTCCATAAATTAAGGCTTATATTTAGGGTTATATGAAGAAATATTCTTTATTTCATAATTGCTTTTCTTGAAGACTACAAACCATTATTTATCCTCAATAGAGACAAGCACTATTTTTCTTCATCCTTACACCAGCTGAGCTGAAGCAAGACTAAAGGCAAGTAAAAAGTCCCTGGGAACAAGCTGTACAAGCAGGCTGCAATAAAACGGGACAAAGATGCAGGTGCTTTCAATTTGAATCCACCATAATGCACACACAAAACCCAAAACTTGTGTTCAGCTATGTCTCATGTTGCACTGGGCAAGTTGGTCCCTTATTGAAATATTTTAAGAAACAATTTTGAAGCCTCTAGTTTTAAACCATATTTATGAGTTTTGTGCAATGACTAATACGCAGACGTAGTTTCTTGTATGAAATAAGAAACTGAAACCATGTATTTACATGCACAAAGCATGGCAAATCGCTTAATTTAATGCTACTGTGCCTTATGTAATTAGACAAACGGTTAGCTGGCTAAGTATGAAAAAGATGTATACCTTTCAAAAGTGCACCGGTATCTTACAATTTTAATGATAGTGTTTAATCACAGTCTTCCTCTGTCAGATGAGGGAAAACCACACAAGAGATTGACAGGTATATTGTTATGTAATAACCAAATACTAGATGGTGTAAGAGATTATTATCAATCTTGGCAATCACAAAGCTCAGATACAGATAGTACTCAGTCTGAAGTAAGACCTTGTTTACCAGCTAAATACCGTGGATTAGCAAGCAAGTTCTTGGAATGCAATAAAGATTATATATACACTCACTCCACAATGGAGTTGCAGTTAAGTACAGTGTATATTGAACTTGAAGCAGAAAGAGATACGTAACATACAAAATTAATCTGGTTTGTCACAGGACTCCAAAATGCAACTGTTATATCTACTACCTTCTCACTCTCTGCTTCTTTTCATGATGTATTTCCTTGAGAAATACCAGCTATGCTTTTAGCAGCTCAGTGAAGTTGTATACTTTTTTTTCAAACTTAGAATTGATTTGGGGGAGTGAAGGATGACATTTAATAACATGCTGCACCACACATAGCTTTCCCAGGGTATGTTACAAAACAAGAGATGCATGACCTGCTCAAGGTTACAGAACCACTCCATTGCTCACTCTGAATTAAAAACTGGTATCCACCTGACTCCTCCTCTTCACTAATAAAATATTACCAGTACTGAACACTTGCACATCTCCTTTCATCTCAGGATGTCAAAGGTCTTTATAAATATTAATTATGCATTACAACAACACTAAGTAGTATGTAAAACTTAATGCTGCACATGAGTAAATCCAAGCAAAGAATAAATAACTTATGTTCAAAGTCACAAGACAAGTCAGCAGTATGGAAAAAAAAATGGCTCTTGCCATCAAGGAGCCCTAGAAACACGAATATAATTAATGCTCCAAATGTGATGTGAACTGTACAGCCCTTAATCACGAACACATTGCTACAAAGCCTCTGTCATGCTCAATTCTGCAGAGATCACACTGGATTTCAGGCAGCATACTCATTAAAGCACTAAGTTTGACTTCCTCCAAACACAGAAAACAGTTCTCCAGAGACTTCAGCAAAATTCTGTTTTTCTCGTCCAATAACTTTCCTTAGAGAATACAGGTAATGAGTGTGACATTCATTTGTGCTTTTAAAAAACGAACAATATCAAGCTGAGACACAACTGAAATATGAATTCAGACCTCACAAATTAAAGTAACATTAAACATTCTTAACATTCAAACACATATTTTGTTAATTAAGGAAACAAAATGTCAATTTAAGAACTCAACATCCATTCTCTAAAGAAATAACTTTCTTGAATCCAAAAATAATGTTTTCAGCACACTATACTAGCATCACCACTTAAGTACTTCAGTGATCTTACAATCTAATTAAACCTGTCTACATTTGATCTGCTACAAACATTACTTCCTTACAATTACTTACTCTTTACTATGACCATAACTATCATGAGGCATCAATCTGCAACATACTTCTAGTGTGAAAGACAACCATGCCAAAACATACCAAAGTTAATCTGCTTCTATGTGCTGCCACATTCATAGATTTTAGTGACAGGAGTGAGATGAGTAATTGTTTTTAATTCCTGTTAACCTACCAAAAAGATCCCAAAGGTGACAAGCTCTGAACTCCTGCAAAAATTCCCTTTTGAATTCCATTTGATAACCTGACGTGAATATAATTGCAAAAAAACACTTTTTTTTTTTCTGAAGAAAGACTCCTGGTTTTTTATGTAAGACAAACCAAACGCAGTTGCACTAAGAACATTTGCAGTTTCACTTTGCAGTGAACCCTGTGTTAGAGAAAGGGATTTAGCTGTTACAACATCAATAAAGAAATTAAATTTTAAATGGTGTACATCACATTTCAGCCCAGCAACGTTTTGGGGTTTTGTTAGGTTGTTTTGGTTTAGGTTTTGATTCCTTGGGTTTTATTAAACAACTCAAGCAAAAGTTTTACTTTCTACCAAAACAACAAAATTCAGTGAAGACTGACAAAGAGTTGCTGCATAAAACACCCCACGTTTTGTGTTCTAAACTACAAAATGAATGTCTGGATCTAAAGTTTTGGGGTTTTTTTTCACCCTTTCCAAAGGACATAACCTGGCAGTAGAAACTTACTTTCTGGGTATGTATCAGTATAATTTTATCTCAAGTTCTCTTAGAGCACAAACCCAGAGATCAATGCAGTATTATATTTAATATATGGCTTTCACTGAACAAAGCATTTTTTCTTCCCTCTTACATGGGACAACAGCTATTTAACATGTTATCATTCAAGCATTAGATCTTCAACAGAGGACTGATGAGATTTCACAGATAAGCTTCAATGCACTGTGTTCCACCCCCAACTCCATTAATTCTTGTGAAATCAACAGCCCAAAAGTTGCTGAGTTTTCCTGGGTTAAACAAGTCACCCAACCTTCAACAAAAAGGTCCTGAATATCTTAGTGAAATCATTGCCACTTACAATTATGATCAAGTTCAATACCTAATACTGCTGAGATGTGTCCAAATGTACTTGGAACCAAGGAGAGAGCATCTTTTAGTGTGCAGCTGCGGAAGCTTTATGTGAACAGTAGTAGCAGTGTATGCTCTCCAGACGAACAGACATAACCATTAGGTAAATAATTCTCCAAGTCTGGGAAAGCACAGATATGTGATCATTCTGTTACAACACAGTATTTCCAAGTTTATGCTTTGGTTCTAATGATTAGTCAAAAATATTTTTCTGTGCATTTATTTCTCAACAGTTTTATTATATACACAAAGCTGCCAATCCCTAGCTTTTTGTCTAATATTATGCATAACAGATATCCCATGCAAAATGTGTAACTGTGTTGCAGCATATCCTCACACTTGTAAGAGACAATCCATAAGCCATAGAGGACCACATGTATACAGATAAAGGAACTGGAACTCTACTGTTAGAGACCATGGCTGTACTTAAGGTCATGAAGATTCCACGGCAGGTGACAATACAGTCAGGACTTGCCATGCCATAACCACAGAGACACAGTAAACAATATATGACTAAAAGTCTACTGTTCAATATTTGTTGCTCATAGGGTAAGAACAGATGATGAAAAACTGAAATCCAGTGAAACAGTAGTGCTAAATTTTAAGCCAGATATTTCACAACAGAAAAAGCTTAAATACATCTACCACTTCAAGTGTATAATTGAAATGCTGTCCTATCATACATCAATTTTGATGTGCATTTAAAAATATACTCTTTTACAATATAGGAACTAACACAAACTTCTTCCCTCCCTACTTCTGTATGAAGATTCCAAGATTCTAAGGTATCTTGGTAAATCAAATCAGCCACTTCCTTTAAACAGCTTTTACAATCAGATTCTCACCACCATTCATATAACGGAGGAATATTTGCAAGATGTACACAACACTGAAGTAAGCAATTCCGTTAACAGACCATGCCCTTGTTCTGTGGCTTGCACCTGCTGCCAGGGCAGACAGACAGGGATCAGGTCTCATTAAAGCCTCAGTAAGGATGAAAGACTGCAGACCCTGTTCAAGAAGCTAGATAAATCACAAGTGCATTAAGATCCCTCCCTGCTGCATTACTGCAGACATTCTGAAGGCCACAACATGAGACTTGCAGTCACAAAATGTAAACAAATTAAAGGTGTGGGTTTTACTATGGAATTGGATGCACTCCAAATCAATAAAGAAAACTAAACTCTAGTGCAGTTTGCTCAAAATAAAAGAGATTTGTCTACCTTTAAGGCAGAAAGACCTCAGGGGCACTAAAAAAAACTGTGTTAAGCACACCGATTCTTTGCAGAACCTGGTATGGATGCATTTGCTTGCTAGATGTGTGCTTCTCACCCTGCTGACTGCAACCAGCTGCCCATTCTTTTCATGAGTCATTTTCCATTCAAAAGTGAGATTGACAAATTATTGTGTATCGAAACATCACAACTCAATACTTCATGTCATGACTCATGTGACTTAGATGTGAGCTGAAATTGTTCACTGGCACACACAATCAAAATTTCAGAATTGTAAAGAAACTGTGTGTAGGAAATAGGAAAAAAATGAAAACAATTATGTAAGTGCAAGACGTGACTTGTTTTGAACTACAAGAAACTAATAATCCTTCCTCATGAAGTTACTTAAGCAGACAAAAAATTCAAAGCCTCTCCAAACTTGTCTCCTCGCATTATCACTTGAGCATCACACTAACATACCCTGGAACCTAGTGGTTTGCTATATACACAATATACTGTCAACAGCAATATCCAGACAACCAATGCATAATAGTAAGGAAAAGTTGGAAAAGTCACTTTCCTGAATTTCAAAGACTTACAATTGTTTCTGTGTTTTTGAAGGACAATTAATTGCTTGACATTTGGTAGCATCTCTCTTTCCTTGTGAAGGACATAATAGTTCTAAAGGCCAGCATTAAATTTCTAAGCATATTATATCATAGGTCTACATTTTATATGACTGAATATGTACCAAGGAATATTCCTTTTGTTTAGGAATCTCTGAGGAAAACTTTCTCCTTCAGAAAGCTAATAAAAAAATTGGTTTCCACGTACAGCAAAGAAAAAACCCTATTTTTATCGCATGTCTACAACCATAACGCATTGGCACAAAATGCTTTTACACAAGTTTAGAAGTGTCTTGCTGTTTCGAAGTTTGCAGCATTTCACACCCTTTAATTTCTAACTTCTCACAATTTTAATGACTTGCGTTGACTGGTATGATATATAAAACCAAGAATTTCTACGTAAACACCTCAATACTTGCTTTTTGTTTGTGGGGGAAGGGTTTTGTTGGGGGTGGTGCTGTGTGGTTTTTAATATTTTTCATCTTAGGTCTTGGCAAGCTTTGTTTACAAAGACAAGAGACAGCTACCAGTTGTCCATAAGAAGAGTTGTCAGGAAGGATATCAGGAGTTCAGTCAAGAGTTTTGTAAGGCCTCAGAAAACTCCAACTGCCTAGTGATTAAAAAAAGAACCACTCTGGGGATAAATTAGGTTAACACCATGATTAACACTAAAATTCTACTGTTTATTCACATGGTTTTGGTAAAAGCAAGAAGTAAAGCAGAGATGGACCTGAAACCATGGAACATGAAACCATCACAAGTAGCAGCCATTGCATGACAATAAAGTAGTGTCAGCCCAAATCCCCACCTTCCTGATTTAACTAGGAAAACACAGGACTTGGCTAGGCACTGCAGTACATCTGTGCAGATGACTTGGCACAACCATATAGTATTAAGTTAGAAACTGTAGAAATGACTCCTCTTCATTCCAAAAAGAATGGACAATCCTGGAAAAGAGCATTGTGTAGGCCACACAATCAAACCTGTTTAACAGTCTATTTAAAAGTAACTACCCTAAATAGTTATGAGATAGAAAGAAAACAAAAAAAGCTCCAGGAAACAGTACATTAATTGGTAAAGGCGACTGCCACCTCTAACATTTAATAATCTGATGCACTTTATCCACTTTTATACCACTAACACTGTGTACATTGCTTAGTTACATTAAAAAATGTGATTTCATGCCTTCTGGAAATACAGCCTAGATTAAACCACCTATAGTCTAGACAAGAAACTGTTACTAAATGCAAAGTAAACAACCATTTCCTTATTTCCTAAACAAAGACATAGGAAAGTTCAAGTGAAAAGTGTTCACTGTATCCTCAGGCATTTGTCTAAATCAGGATAAGTCTCCCAACAGGGAAAGAATTTTTTAACTATGCTGTTATTTCTGTGGAACTGGTGTCTGCCCAGTCTCAGCAGTCACTCATCTGAGAGCTTTTCCTAATTGTATTGTGTGCAGAAGACAATATTTTTGAAATCTTGATTGAGGGTTATCATTTCTCCTCTCTTTTCAGGAATGATGGTTTATGGCTTCAGTGATGAATTTTACTTGCTGCTTATGTCACTCACAGATACAGTACCAGATCAATTTCTAATTTCAATCCCATTTAAGTAGCTTTTGATTTTTAATACAGTAGCTTAAGATCTCGGATTTTTTTTTTTTTAAATAGTGACTAATCAATCTGAGGACTGGATATACATCTCGCTTTAAAAATCTAGTGTCAATTCACACTCAAGAAGCAAGGAAATATTTTAAAATTAACTACACATCATGACCAAAGAAGAGCCTGGTCTTTTAAACAAAGTCAGGTCTAAAATTTCTATATTCCAGAAAGCCTATATTCCTTCACAACATGGAAATTCACACGAGAAATTTGCAACAACACACAAAATTCTGAGATGATATGAACTTGCAAACCTCATGAACACAGTTAAGGTTTATCTTCCAGACATACATCACTTTTTTTTTTTTTCTGATAGAGATGAGAGAAAAAGTTGAGGAAATTCAGAAAAGAATCTAAAATGAGGGAATCGCTGAACTGCCACCTATCAGGTTATGAAAGAGCATCACATCACAGTAGTACAGAGAAAATAAAAATGTCAAGTCACAGTGGAAATTAGAAATGGGTTAAATAGTAAAATTCACTTACTACTGCAAAGTTCCAAGACTAAGTCAATTTGTCTTATTAAATTCTCAAGTTGTATTTGTTACTTTTAGGTAATCTTTGCCTTGTTGCATTATGAAAGATTAACAGTTTATTCTTCATGCGAACCACACATTTCTCACTTTCAGCAATTATGTCATAAGACAACAAAATGCATAAAAATTTGAAAGTCTATAATTTTCAGAGTAACAGATATTTGTTACTTCTGAGTGGCCAAAAATGCATACTCTTTTTTCAACATGAGTCTTAACAGAGAAATAGCTACATCAAAACCATTCATTCATCAATCATAACAATTTACTTAAGCTTGGCATGTTCCAAGCCAATTTTTACCTCTGCTGACAGTGGATCTGAAGATTTCTCCTATCCATTATTTAACAGATACCTTTTCCTTTCTATCACAAATGAATCTTCTAGAAGCGTGGAACACAGTAGTTTCATTTTGTTATACACTATGCAAACGCTGTACGATACATAACACAGATATACGTTGTTCCACAAAAGCCTGCATGTTTAATCTATTTGGTTAAACCAGCTCTCTATCCTCTTTAAGAAAGGTGGCTCTGCATAAAGACAGGTTGCTGCTATATAAAGTTGAAGGTTAAAATGCGTAAGCTCATGTGGGAGACTATTTCCTGCTGAAAGAAAAGCCCTTTAAACACCAGAACCTCAAATCTAATTTGTCAGCTTATTGATGCTTCTATGCACTGTCAGTGCAAGGCATCTTTCTATTAAGCCACAGCACTGAAAAAGTAGTCAATGCTACCTAGCAAAAAAGTTACCATGACCTTATAGCAAAAGTGATAAGAGAATTCAACCACTCAAGTGTTTACAATTCCAAAATTTCACATGAAGGGCCAGACCTTTAGCTTTAATCAAATCCAGCTGCTATGCTGGAAGTGACAGTCACTAAGTGTCATTTACATGTGGCCGACTTAAAATGGGGAAGTGTACCAAGTGAGAGTCACCGACCTTTTCTTACGCTCTGAAGGGTGCGTGTGTATATATATATGTGTATACACACACACACAATTTTTATATATATGTATATACACACCTACTTTTTTGTTTTTTTAGTACTTAGGGCATCACTGGAAAGAACATCCTTAGTAAAATCAGCCTTTGACAAGCTTGCTCTTAACCAATGTGTTATTTTAAAAAGAGGAAGAAGAACTTTGTCCTGCCATTGAAGCTCTCCTTACCAGCTTTAATCAGAGGGCAACACAGCTCAGAATGAAACAAACACAGCTGGGTCTCCCACTAATCATCGCAAGAATCTAGTCCATTAACACTGCTTTAAGTGGTGACTGGGTAGCAACTCTAAACTCAGCCACGCATCATGACATGGTTATACAGCACTTCCGGAAGACCTAAATGGGAACAACTATACAACTTAATTACAACATATTACCTGCTGTAATAAGCAAATAAAGCAAGAACTGCCACAACAATGTCAGTCTCTAAAGTGGCCTAGGCTTCTGCAACAAACCTGACAGACATCCGGTTTAAACGTCTCCTGAAGCCACAACCAAAGGGAACTGGGACCTGTAAACACTGAAACACTGCTGAAACTGAAAGGGAAACTCTGAAAGCATTTTCCGTCTGGCTCAATTATCAGGGTGCATTAAAAAAAGAAAGGCAGTGAAAATGTAGACCACTGTAACGTTCAAAGTAATTATTTTAATTTTCATTAATACCAATTAAATTGTTAGACGCAGCCTCAAAGCGCACACCACTCAGTAATAATTCTTTCAGAGTATTGAAAGACAGTCACATTGCACATGCCAGGAGAGCTGGGGTACTGTTACAGAGTCAGGGAGAAAAAGAGGAGAGATAAAAGTGCTTCAACTCCTCAGAAATAAAATATTTTATTGTTAAGCTTTCAATATTCAGATTTTTTTTTTCAACTATCTATCATTTTTGTAATTTCCAACAGACAAAATGAGAATTACTTCCTGGTAAAACGCTCAGGTATGTCTTGTTTGTTTGTTCTGCAGCTTTTTAGTTTTGTTTTCTCTATTTATGTACTACGATGGGACTTCAGGAAAGCACAGAGCCTCAGTTGGCAAGAAATGGTACAAAGACAATGTAAATTTTACCTGAGGAAAAAAAACCTCAACACTCTGCTGCTAGAGCTTGGAACTAATGACATTTTGCCTGGAAAAAGTGTCCCTTTTACAGTGAAAATGGGATTTACTAATGCCTACCAAGATTTTTAACAGTACAGAAAAAAATGCAATGGTGATATTCATTCTGTGATAGCATTTTATATCAAAACCTCCTCTCTAAACTGAACAACTCATATAACCACAACTGTCCATATAGTCAAGAAAAGCTACTCAAAGCCAAATTTTTACTTCAGGAATAAAATATCTGTCAGCAAATCTAAAACAGGTTTGCTGATAACAATGTTTAAAGCCTTATTAAAAACTCCATGGATGTTAAATGTAGAATGTGATTTTCAGTTCAATAAACAGTTTCTTCAGGAACATTGCCTTTGAACTAGGTTCCACCATCAAGAAAATAATGTACTTTTCAGGAATTTTTTTAAAATAACATTAATATTTCTGAAGGTGGTACACAGAGCAGTTTCTAAGCCCTGAATTCCTCTACTCTCAGCAAAAGCCCTTAGTCTGACCTCAAGATACTGCATGACAATTTGTTAGAATTTATGACCCTGCTACATTAACCATACTCCTTGTTAAGTGGAAACCCACAACTGCTGAATACGAGTTTTAACACAGAACTTCCAGCATTTAAAATTCTGAGAAAGGTGAAATACACATTTCCATCTTTTTATCCACGTTATCGTTTTAGTTAAATCAGCTTTGTTCTCATAAATCTGTAAAGGAAAAAGAAAGCATCATTTTATCACAATTCAATACAGCTGTGTAAAACTGGCTTCGGCCCCAGGCCACAAGCCAGGAACTTCTGAGTTCAAGTCTGGCTCTGCCACTGACTTTCTGTGTGGCCTTTGGAGAGCTTCTGCATTTCTCTGCTGCTCCTCTTCAATCTGCATGCTTACCTTACAGAATGGCACTTACTTTTTTATGCAGGCTTTTCCTAAACAAAAAAACCTGAATTGACTTCAACAGAAATTGTTAGTACGGCTTTAACGCCTAAGGCCCACTAAAGAAGCCTCTGCATGTCAACTGATACCTGATAGTTTTTAACCGCAATAACTGCCAACAGGCATATGTTGCCCAAGACGTATATACATACATATCATACTACATCTTTGGATATTTGCGTGAGTTGGAAAACTGATAATCATAGAATCATAGAACGGTAGGGTTGGAAGGGACCCTTTAGAGATTTTTAAGTTTGTTAAAAATTATTCAGGATGACAAAATGAAATCCAAGTTATCTGCTATAATAAAACTTATAATACAGATCATCCTACAATCTTGTTTTTACTAACTCACTGAGCCAGCAATGAAATCTGTTTTTATCAGCTTAACATTAAATGCACAAGGCACATGAAGCTCAAGCTAAAGTGATTACAATAACTAATAGTTTAGAATATTACTTCAACAATAGAAAAACAGCCTAGGAATGTGAAGGGCAAAAAGGACATGGGCTTGACCAAGTTACTTAGCACTAACTAAAAAAAAATCATTCAAAAGTTAAAGTCTTTTTAAGAAAAATATTAAGGGAAGCGACACAAACTTAAAGTGACCATATCATATACCTGCAAGTCGATTGTAAAAGAGTTTCACTTCACTGAAGCTAAATTTAATGGAGACTGACACTAGCTAACCTCAGCTTTCCTGAACTTCAATGATCCAATCACCTCACTACAGCTGATCACCTTTAAACAGTATACAGTGTCTTAATTCCATCCTGGGAAAGAAATAACTTACCATCAGAACTTTATCCAGACAGGCTATTCATGTCTAATCACAGAGGGCATCTCAAAAACTAAGCAACTGGAGCTTTATGGTACGTTAAGCTGCCAATGTAAATCCTAGACTCTCAAAGTTTAACTTTTTGCCTTTTTCATCCTGTTTTACCTAGTGTCTGTTAAGAACACACTTTTGATGTTTTTTTCTGGATCTGGACACAGAATTTATTTGTATAAAGTGGTTAAAGTAGTTAACAACGGGACTAAAAACTGTCACTGAAAGACTTAATCAGAAATAGCTGTTCCAGAAATCCATGCAAAGAGGAGGTGGTTAAATGCAAATTCACATAGCTTTTGCTACAGACAACTAAACTGGTTCAAAGTGATTAAAAATTACCTGCATGTAAGCCTCATGATTCTCCCATCCCACATCATTACTAAAACTTTCCACTGTAATTCAGTGGATTTCTTAACATATTTGCTGATTAGACCCTGGAAAGTTAGAGAAACACCCTGACAAAGAACTACGTCTAAACAATTCATTAGAAAGATTAAATCTTTACCCAAGTGAGTTTTTGTTTTTAGTTTTCTACGTCACCCTGCCATCAGTGTGTTTCCATCAGATGAAAGTGTCACGGATACTACAGCAAAGTCAGTATAGTGGTCAGCACACGTTCCTGCCAGGATAATCTAGATCTGCTCTGAAAAGAATTACAGGACATAAGTAAGCACAAAATAAAACAATAACTGTAACGTCTCATCTTCTTTCTCAACATTGTTCTATCTGGTTGAGATACATCAAACAGATGGTCATAGAATGGTTTGGGCTGCAAGAGACCTTAAAGAATACCTAGTTTCAAACCCCCTGCCATGGGCAGGGACACTTCCCATTAGACCAGGTTGCATTAAGGCCCATCCAACCTGGCCATGACCACTTCCAGGGATGGGGCATCCACCACCTCTCTGGCAACATGTTCCACTGCCTCAACACTCTTGTAGTAAATAACTTCTTCCTGATATCTAATCTAAACCTATTCTCTTTCAGTTTCAACACACCCTTGTAAAAAGTTCCTCTTTGCCTTTCTTGCAGGCCCCTTTTTAGATACTGGAAGGCTGCTCAAAGGCCACTTGAGAGCCTTCTCTTCACCAGGCTGAACAACCCTGCAATAATCTCAACATTATCTACAAAAGAACGGAAAACTTATTTGACTCTGTAACACAAGACTACTTAATATAAAAGTCCCATTAACATTGCTATAACTGACTTCTCTAGCATCAGCTGGAGCCTTCTTTTACAGTAGGCTCAAAAAAAGCTTTTGGGGTTTTATTTCAGGTTAACCAAGTGTTTTTACAGGTAATTTGAGCCTAGTCAATGCTTAGATTTCAACCAGTGCACATGAACTTGTAATGACATCCACAAAGAAAAAAGAGCTAGATATATAATGACATATGTATGACCTAAAAGGTTATCTCCTATTTCCATGTGCTGTATTATTAACCAGTTTGTTTTGTTGGTTTTGATTTAAGAAAAATATAATAATAAAACGTTAAAGCGGTCACCACAGCAGCTCTCTTGAAAAATACAGTGAGGTAATAACACTGATAGTACCCAAACAAAGTCTAACAGATTAGGAAAGGTTTATTTATATCTACTTAACTACAATGTAGATGAACAAGCGGGGATCAAGCTATTTAATCACTGTTTTCTGTTTCACAAGGCAACCACTTTTGATACGTATATGAATAAGTGAGAAAAATATGTTAACTAAGTTTTGGTTCCTTCAGCCCTCTCATCTCCTGCCTATAGAAGGTATCCATTTTATTTTTTTACTGTCCTCAAACTCTCTCTAGTAAGAGACAAAATAGCCTGGGAAAAATCCAGCAAGTCACCAGATTAGAATTCCCAAGCATTAGAATACCAGAAATCACTTATATGTTGTGATCAAATCATCTTCCCTATGAATTGTTCAGCAAAAGGCTGAGCATAAACATGCTGTATATTTAGCTGGCAAAGTCATGTCTCAGAATATATCAGTCTCGCTTTAGTTGAAGTTCTCAGTAGTAGTCACCCTCTTGCCAAAGAAAGCTGTTTTGTAGACAACTATATCTAGAGTATGAACACAGAATTAGAACCATGTGTTTTAAACCAGACCCTGAATCTAGCACGATTGCTTAAATGAAATTACATACAATTAAAAATATAAATGCTAATACCGAAGCTGCAAACAAGAACACGAGTGCTCCTACATTAGGACTCTAACATTATTAAAGCTGCAATGTCTTCTGCTCCAGACAGCAAAATTTAAACCAAGGGGAAAAAAGTGGAAGAAACATGGAAGGCTTATTTTGAGTAAGGTGTAAGTGACACAGCACACCATGTCCTGAAGAACTGCACGGCTCGGGCATAATCGAGTTCACAAATGTAGATTGAACCAAGATGACAACACATCTGTGTATATTTGGCACAGAGCGCATGTAAAATGCGACAATTAAACTGAACTCTAATTAATGGTTAAGTGGCATTAACAGAATATATATTTAACCTTTCCTGTTTTCATATAGGTCAACTAGCCTACAAAGCCCAAAGCCTACAAAAACCATGGTGTGTAAATGCTTAAAAATGTAAATCCAAGCAGTCTCACTGCAGTGGAAGTTTTGCATGTTCTCATGTACACGGAGGATGTGCCCAATGCCACATTACAAAATTACAGTAACATCCGATTGTGGTCTTTAAGAATTGTGTTTAAATAAGGGAAAAAAATACTGAGAATACTGTAAGTAATTTTCCCATTGTTTTATTTTTCTAATAAATACTGCTTCTCTGATTCGGAAATTAACACAATGTTCTGCTCAAGTTCAAACCAGATTTTGGGTTCAGTTATACACCCTTATCTGTACTTCAGGAAACCCTACCTGCGGGTTTACTAAAAACAACACTGGGGAAGATAAGCTCTCTCCCTTTATTTTGTAATTTAATGTTGCACAGTGAGGTTTTGTGTATTCTTATGGAATTAAAAGACTAGCCACTTTAAGTTAACATTATTCATGTCTTTCTGCTTTTTAGTTACTGAAGTAATCACCCCGTTCAAAGCACACTCAAATACAATGAAGCTCAGTGACAAAACAATGCTCTTCTGACACAAATTAAACAACTGCTTGTTCATTTTCACAGAATGTATATATCTAAAATAAATACAAAAAAGCTGAAGGTTTTTTTTGGTTTTTTTTGCTAGACTCCCTTTATTATGTTTTGCTGCTTCTATTTGAGCTACCTCAAAATTTGCGGACCTCCTCTAATGTTCAAAATGCGCTGAAGTAGCGGCCTCACAAGTACCATCTTTAAAAAAAAAGAAAAAAAAAAAAAAGAGAGAAGCACTCCCCTGCTGGCATCAAATAGAACGCAGTTGTATCCTAGAAAAATGTTTTGGTTTTATCGTTGCAGTAAACTCCAAGGCCACATTTCACTTCTACAAGTCTCAATTTAACATAAATTGGTATTACTACATATGACTCTGTACTTTTACACATTTTTCCACCTATTGATATCGAAGTGCTTTTAGGGAATGTTCTCTGCTTAACCTATGCAAGCATCCATTCGGAAGTTGAGATGCAAACTGTAGCACTGAAATGACCAGTACTCAGTTCTCATGCTTACCAGCAGTGGTTTTTAACAAGACTCGCTCCAAGTGTATTACATATAGCACTTATTTTTCCTTGCCATTTAACCCTTGGTTTGACTTACTCTGTCTTTAAAGATCATCTTGTCTTTTATTTCTCTAGCTTGTCGTGGGTATGTGAAAAAACGTCAGGGTTAATATCTTGTTTTATATCCCCTCAACTAAATGAACTAATTTAAAGTAGTCCCAGAACGACAATATTCTGAAAGAGGATCAAGGTTTGTTTTTCAGTTTGCCCACACTATAACACCCAAACATAAAATCAGCCTGTTGTTAAGACACGACTTTCCAGAAATGATTACAAATACAGAATTCTAGTAGCAACAGAACATTTCAGCTCTGAACTGTAATGCCAGCATACTGCATACAGACAGAAAAACCACCTCTAAAATGGCATTATCCATAAAGCCTTAGGAACTCCTTTCAGAAGTGTGTTGATGGTACGACATGTAAAAAATACCACGGTTTGCACGCTGTTGTTCCCAACAGATTTGCTCTGTCTTTACAAAAAGGAAACTGCTGTCTCCTTGGGTTGGAAATCTATGCACAAAGGAGGAAAAGAATTTAAGCAGTGAAAAGTGCTAAACATAACAGCTCTGAAACTGGAATTCACCACAAATACAGAAAGGCATCATTTCCCTTGTGTCTTTCGAAATAATTATGGCACCATCACTAAAACAAAATAGAATTTTTTTCAGTATATAGTATTTCTTATCTCTATGATGCCTCCACATTTCCTCTCAATGCCGCAATGGCCAAAAAGCATTATCTTGACACGCAGTCTGAGATACCTTGTTTGATCAATATTTGAAATATGACACATGAAGTCATACCAACTGAACACCAGTGTTATATGAGAAACTAAGGCTGCTGTTTCTTGAAATAAATACTGAACTTGTCTTGCTTTGAGAAGCAATGCAGCTTTGTAATAACCTAAAATGAATTTTACATCTTCACATGTTTATCAAATTATCGCTGCAGCAGTAATTCTAGCTAAATATTTAAAGTTTAGCCGTGTAAAAACTCACCAGCTTATCAGCAGGATTCTTCTAAGTGAAAAGATGACTTATTTGTGCCCTGACATGACACATCACTCTTCAGAAGATATTAAAAAAGGTTACAAAATTAAAACCCACACATCGATGTCCGAAACCCTTGATAAAAAGTGAAGCAAAGCTTCTGAAAGCTAAACATCCTACATATCTTATTCTCCTGGCTTAAATTTTGAGCTGTTTAAATAGGAAAGCAATATTTGAAAAGCTGAAACAAGTCTTAGGAAGAAGGTAGGTTTCTTTTTAACAATAAACGCAAAAAACCTTCCAACTTTTCAGTTATAAAACTACTGTTGGCTGACGAGAATACCAAATGTACAGAGGTCAACAAATATACAAAATAAACAGTAAATTAAACTTCTCACCTTCCATCCTGGTCACCAAAAGCAAAGTAGATCCATAATGACCAGAATTAAAGAATTCTGCTTCAAGGTGCAAGCCACAAGTTTTTGCAGGGATACAAGGTACAGAAAAATTATCTTCCAGTAATATCCTATTTTTTTTCTTATAGATTTAGATGCTTCCTTCTCTATTCAGCCACCTATATTAGTAAGAGACAGAAGTCTCAAAAAGGTTAAATTTGGCTGAAACTAGTCAGCAAAGACTGAAGTTTCTTTTTTCTTCTTACCAACAGGAGAGAGGCTAAAAAAAGTCAGTGAAAGTTTCAGACATTTGTTTTCCCCATTTTTTTTTCCCCTTAGAAATGAAGACTCCCATATATTGAAGCTCAACCATAATAAGGCATTTCTTGTCAATTATTTCTTAAGAATCTCTTAGATGCAGTGCAAAACACTCCAGGGGCTCTGCTGACTACAGACTTCTCTGTAGTTTTCAACCTACTAAAATAGTCTGCTTTGGAAAGGGACAGATTCCTGTAGATATCAATAACAATTGACATACAAATGCAAATAGAAAAATGAAGTAAAGTTTCTGAAGCCAGTGTCATCGCTGTAAGCTGAACAAAGCAAAAACAGCTCTCTTGCCCCAACACTTCCGCAAGCTTCAAGTTGATCTACAAAATGCAGCTCGAGTCAGGTGCCTCAAAATGATTTTAATTATTTTGTTCCCTTTGTACTGCAGGAACGTACTGAATGCAAATAGCACTGAAAACTGCCCAGACTCGCACTTTTAAAATACTACGATTTCACAGGCTGCAGAATCAACACACCCTGCACTAAGATTTCACCGGTCAAAGACATACTTACATGAGGAATTATTTTAATTGGTCCTTCCCACTCACAGCGTACTGTCTCACAAAGCTATGTAAGTGTTTGACGGCCTCCTTACTTGAAACATTACTATTATTCTCAGTAGTTGCTTTTTGTCTGATCTATGACAGCTTCTATAGCCACGAGCAGCTGCAGTTATTAGAAAATATCCTATACTCCATCTGCCTACCCATCAAGCTACACAAACATTTACGCAGTTTGGAAGCCTATAACCAGACAGGAACGCACGAAGGCAAAACACTGGCAGGAAAGGTGAGTATTCTTCTCAAGCGCAGATTCTGGAAAGGCTGTATCATATAATATTGGTAGTTCTGGACAGAATTTAGATTTTCGTTCCCTCCTCAGTTCAGCCATCCTATGCTACAGCAAGTATCATAAACTAAATACTTGATGTTTTCGTCCAGTAAGTACCAAATCTGAAAATACTAGTATTTCATATTGCATCTGAAAACAGTTCTAATGTCTAATTGTGTCAATCAACAGGTACATTTGACATATTCTGGCTACATCAGTATCTCCACTAAGCCCAAGAAGGCTTTAACAAAAACCATCAAGCTGCGTCAGAACCTTTTCATAAAATTTTTCACACAAATGCATGCAAAAACCACAAAGGTAGAATCTACTGAGTTCATCAACGGGGAGAATGTTTTACTTCATAAGTGAAGTGGGTTACCTATCACTACTAAGCCTTTTAAGATCAAAATTATTAGCACAGTACACTATATTGATTTTGAGGGGACTTCTTTTTTATTGGCTTGCTCTAATTTTATATAACAACATTTCAGTTCCAAGATAAACTTAAAATACTGCAGAATTATTTCAAATGCTTGCTAGACAGAGAAGGAAAAAAACACCTTGATGGATACTATGATGAAACTATAATAATAACAGACATATCTTTTCAGTAAACGTATCCAAAGCTGTTTCCTCCATTTGCATTTAACTGAGTGAACATAAGGCACAAAAAAAATTACAAAATATGACACATCTTACAGGTTTACAAAGTTGATCTACTGATCATAACCGAGAAACACACACACAATGCATTGTGAAAGTACATTCACATGATTATTTGCATAATTATCTGCTGCTTAAATATCCAGCTACAAAAAAAAAAAACACCACGGTATAAGGCCTATTAGGAAGAAGTGAAGACCACCACCTATACCACCACAGAGAATTTTCTTCATTTAACCTCGCAGAAAGGAGCATTACATCACACTCTTACAATGCAGGAGGAGGAGCCTGTCCTCAGAAAGCGAGCTTCAGCTATTTCCCTTTAATTTTCTGCTTGTTTCTGGAGAGATACGCAAAAATAACTTGCATTTAAATTTTCAGTCGCATAGAAGGTGGGGAAAAAAAAAAAAAGTGATAAAGAGCAGCTTTTTAGGCTCCATTTACTAACGTGCTGATCGATACCCGTTTTGTAAAGAACACAGAGCAAAAGTCTGCAAAACATCAGCAACCCCCAGCATCTCGCATTTGCCAGCGCGCCTTCCTGAAAGCTCTGCCCCACATTTTATCAGTCGCCAGACGCGTGAAGCAGAGATGGGGTGCCCATAGTTCTGAGCAACCGGACATGGCGAGAACCTTTCAAAGCCGGCCCTACCTCGCAACGCCTATAGCTCGCTTCACTTCCCGATGCCATGTTGACGGGGCAGCTCCATTTGGTCCCACCGACAGCCGAACGCTGTGTGATCCGGGGGAAGGGGAGCGGCGGCCCGAGCCGCTGCCGTGCGCGCTCAGCTCGGCGGGGCTCCGCCACCGCAGGAATCCTCCAACCCCCACCACCCCCCACACCTACCTCCCCGCGCTGCCTGCACAAACCTGGCGCTGCAAGTGTTTGGGTGCGTGATTCTAGTGGGGGGGTGGGGTGGGGTGGTTTGTTGTTCTCTGTTCCCCCCCCTCCCCAACTCCCCGCTTTCCCTCTGGAAAGACGGCCCGGTGAGAACACTTCCCCATCTGTCCCCCGTCGGACCCAGCAGCAGAAAGAATGCAAACCCATTTTTATATATGCAAATTTTTGCAGCAGATTTAAAGGGCTTCGGGTGCTGTGGGGAAGAAATCGCTGTTTAAGAAGCTTCCATTTAAATAAAACAAGATTTTCAGTACTATCTCGTACTTCGCCAGCTTGGAAAACACAAGACCATCTCCTGTAATTTGCCCGAGTGTTTTAAGATTACGAATCTCTTCCACACTCACAATACACTTGTACGGCGACCTCCCTTTTGAAAAGCCCTAAAAATCCACTAAAAGTGCTCCACGCGTAAAACCAGACGCCGCCTGAATCGAGTGTTTGCGGTGGAAGGAACACGTCTGCAAAAAAAGCACGGGTGAAAACGGGCAGCTCAGGCTCTTCAGAATCTACCGATAGGTCAAACAACAACAACAACAACAAAAAAAAAAGCAATCATCATCATCATAATAATAAAATATAAACGTACCACTAACCTCATAAAGTGCAGCAGTGCTTAAATCCAGCGAGTTGAGGCATACAAGGTAGAAATGGAAATGAGGAAAAGATCCAAAAAAAAATAGGTTCTGTGTTTGTTTTTGTTTTGTTTCGGGTTGGTGTTTTGTTGCTGCTGCTGTTGTTGTTGTTGTTGTTTTTATTTCAAATGTTCAGAAACCAGCAGAGACTCTGTCGGCCATTTTGGCTTGAACTCCCTCCCTCCTTCACTCACTCACACTCTCTCTCCCTCGCGCTCCCTCTTGCTCTCTCTAAAGGAAGAGGCTTTTTTGTGACCTTCAAATAGAGGCTGCTCATGTGACTCCACGGCAGGCTGTCACTCAGCAGGCGGCGCCCGCCTCCCGCCCGCCTTAAAGAGACAGCGCCCAGCGCCCTACCCCGCGCCCGGGGACGGCTTGTGCCCCGCCAAACCGCTCGCTCCTCCGCCCGATCGATCCTTCTCCCGTCCCTCGCGCAAAGGGTAAAAAAAAAAATAAATGGGGAGAATACGGAGAACAACGCAGCCGCAGCTTCCCTCTTTAAAACCAGCCAACAAGAAAGCAGCCGGTTCGACATGAAGGTGGCGGAACCGACACACATGCCATCACTCAGGGTTTAAGCCGCGCTAGCCACACGCAGCCTTCGGCAGTCCCCGAGGGACGCGCGCACTTACCTCGATCTGGCGCTTAGGAACGTGGTTTAGTGGTGGACGTGGCAATGGTTAGGTTAACGGTTGGACTTGAAAGGTCTTTTCGAACCTAAACTATTCCGTGAGGCGAAAGCCCGTTTTAAGAAGTACCCCATCCTTATTCAAGGAGGAGGGGAAGCTCATCTTCACTCCACAGTCCAGGCTGTTACCAGACTTGTCTACACAACACACACCCAGAAACCTGAGATCCAGGTGCAGAGGCCTGAACACCTGCAGGACAGCAAACTCAATCTCTCTCCCACTCCCTTGGCTGCTTTGAGTCTCAGGCTGCAACTCAATCATCAGGCAGACACTTGATAGTCTTTTCCCACTATTTCCATAGATAAACACTCCAATACTTGAAAGACAGAATCCCAGCATCTTACAATGTATAAACAAGCAAACAAATAAAGAAATCTGCAGGATGTTTCCAGACATCACTTTGAATGTGCAAAACCAGTCAAGAATACACACCAGAAACAATATATAGTAATGCTTGCATGACTCTGCTAAGAGGAAACATGTATTGGGCCGGTTCAGGAGCAACTGCTTGAACTGTGGGTGTAACGGAGTTATGCCCGCTGGTGTCACTGACAGCAGCTCAGGAAACAGCAGCACCGTCAGGATCAAACCCTGAAAATACACAAGCCTTTCATTCTGCACTGCTTCTCACTAGAAGTATGTAGAAAGTTCAAAAAGGCCACACTAGCACAGAGAAAACACCACTACATTAACTAACTTGAAAAGTCACAGGAGAGCACTCCATAAAAATGAATGGCGGGGGGGGGGGGGGGGGGACAGCAGCTGCACATCTTATAATAAAAATCATTAGTGTATATTATCGGAGAACATAAGTCACTGGCTACACATTACACTCCAAAAAAATAATCAGGAGGCTCTGAATGGCTAATGTGGCTCGGGTTTTGTTTGACATGCTTTGCTCCTGCTAACCAACACTGCAAGGTACAGAAAGGCTGCAAATGGGGATTCCCCTCTCACGAGGGAATTTCTTCAACAGAACTACAGCCTGCACTGTCACAATCCCTACATCTATCTCTGCCGGCTCATGAAACTCTGGAACTAGCTAATGCCTGTTGCATTTAATGAAAATAAAAGCAGTTGGATGCTCGCTATTCAGGTTGCTCCATCTAAACCAGAGCAGCGAATTGGCATGTAACAGCTTGTGGTGCTTTGCAGCAAGGCTAAACTAAACATGGGGATTGAAGGAATGTGGTGAAATCTCAGGAAATGTGTTCTTATTTCTGGTAAGACCCAAAGAGAACATCACAATTGCTCCGAAAATCTAAAGATGAAATGCAAACCAACTGCTAGGCATCTGATTAACACAAAGTTTCAGAAAAGCAAATATACGTGCATATTTATGAATCAGCTATCTCCCCTTCTGAAAAATTACATTCAGTGTCGCAGCTGCATGTTCATACTGAGTACGACAGTATGCACTAAGCTACAGATAATTTTACTCCCTTCTCCAGAGCCAAGTTGTTTTACTCAGACTTATAAATCCTCTTAACTCCAGTATGGGTTGCCAGCTCACAATTCTGACGTCCTAGAAGCTTTTACTTCAAGAGGCTGATAATATTGTGATGACTTTAAACAGCTCATTTGAGTTGCTGTGTATCAAGTGTAAATCACTCCTATAAAATTTCCCCTTGGCAATGTTCTATTGACAAAGCTTTTTAAATCAGACAACTTTTTTTTTGTTACAAGCAAATAATCAGTGAACAAAACATATTTAGACAGGCCTGGATGTGAAACTCTAACTGTAGCATGGATAAAATATCTGGGCTTAATTAACATGCTGTTATAAACATGTGGACTATGTGCCCCGATTTTACCTTGACTAGTTTATCTTCTCTAAAGAATCGTGGACTCCACTTGACAAAGTTATCCATGTTTTGTCTCCTTTAAAATGGTATTTGGAAGTAACTTCAAACTCATTATTTTAATGTAAAAATACATTCAACAACTGCTGGAATTAAATTTTTTCAGCTAAGCTAATCACTGAAACATACCCCATTCTTTATCTATTCCCGTTGTCAGGTTAAGATAAGAAGTTTTAAAGTTTTTGGGTTTGTTTTGGGATTTTGTTTTTGTTAGGGTGTGGATTTTTTGGTTAGTTTTGGTGTTATTTTTGTGGTGGGTTTCTTTTTAAAGAAAAACAAAAAATGCAGCATTTCCCCAAACAAAACTGTGGAAGAAGCAGCAGCATAGTGCTTCAGAAAACAATGGAGTAGAGCATCAAAATACACAGCACATACAAAATCTGCACGTCCCTTTTCAGAGGGAAATTGCATTTTTAAAGCCTAGCCATTAAGCTTTCTGATGGTAAAGGCACTGTTAATAGCTTGTGTTAATAGGTTATATCCTTGTTATGTGCTACTAACTTAATCTGATTACAAACACTTTGTTTCTAAGAACCTTCCATCTGAGGATCATAAAGCACTTAAACTTTCATGAAGCTTCACAGTGCTCCTATGAGGACAATATCCAGTATGAACAGACATATAAACATACACACACCCGAATTAAGAGATGCTTATAGCCGTGGATTCTCTGTGCTCATCTCTCAGCTGAGATAAGAGAGGAGTGGGTTATTTAATTCACATTAAGCTGCATTGTGGTTCTAGTAGTAACAGCTCATCATTTCTGATGACTTTTTGATAAGAATCAATAAATCATGTTTCAACAGTATGTACACAGACATGCTTCAGTATCTACTAGACAAACCGAGGTATCAACCATACCCTCCAGTTATCACCTCAAAAAGGAGACCTGGTGTGTCTGACCTGTAGATCTTTATGCAGTTTTAAAAGGATTCAAGCTCATCCAGTCCTTATGCAAAACTCCCTGTCTCATGAGCTGGCTTCATTTTGTTCAGGCTCCAGGTCCTAGAGTTTTATGCCATATATTTATTTATGGCACTTATTTAGAAGGCTGTGCTCTTGCCATCCTACCACACTGGACTCCACCCAGTGGGCTTTCAGTATTGCCCATACACACATGGCAATAAATTTAAGGCTTCCTTTTTCCCCATGAAAGTTCTTGATAGTCAATACTACGAAAGTGAGAAAGTAAATTCATCTCCACCCAACAATTCCACAGCAGAAACCTCAAATATTAACAAGTTTCTCATAGCATGAATGCCTTCTCACCAACTGTCCTTTCTCCTGCTGGTAAAGAATTTGCTTTCTGAAGTACAAGAGGCAAAAAGGCAGATTTTTTTTCCCCCCCCCCCAAAGTGAATTGAAGCCTACATGCCCCTCTATCCTACTGCAGGTCACCAGTTACTTCCCTATGCCTCCCTCCCCAAACCTCAGAATGGAGTTAAAGTTAAAAGCACAGCTCTTAGGGTAGAAACACATATGTGATGGCTGGGTCATGATTGCACAATTTGTAATAATAAAAAGCCAGCAGAGAACTCCTTACATAAAGGAATAGAATGAGGAGTCTTAACTGTTCCTTGTGTGCCCTACCAACTGCTGAATGATTTATTTCAAGAGAACAATTAAAAGCATTAAGGTTAAATCTAGAGTTCAAAACATCTCGCTTCCTAGACTTGGTGACAATTGTGAACTTGACAAACGCATCTCAGTCCTAGATAATGGATAGTTCCGATCACTTTGAGAGATGCTGAATGCCTAACACTTCTGAAAAGTGAAGACGGTAACTGTGTCTGTATTAACAGTCTATTGCTACTTAAGTAGTCATAGCAATTGCACATAAGCCAAGGACAAGAGACATGACCTCTCCCTCTGCAGCAGTGCAAAACTAAAACGTTCAAGCATTCTCCAAGCACAAAATAGACATTTTGAACAAAAATCAGGGTTTTGTTTTGGCGTTCCTCTCCCGCCATGCTTTAGTGAGTATTTTATGCTGCAGAATTGTGAAAGGAGAGCTGGAAGGGCTTTTTAACTATAGTAGTCAAAAAAAATAATGCACATTCCTTCTTCAAAAAAAAACCCACCATGACTAAAAGTGTCTGACAAAGGAAAGGCTTGCTCGGTTTCCAAAAAGGTTACAACTTCTTTTGCATCCATTACACAAAGGCACCTATTAACACATTTTAAGAATGGAGCACACCATCATTATTATTCAAAACTTATACTACAATAGTCCTTTGGAGCAATACTAAACCTCATATGTTATTCCTGTCTTGGCAGGGACAAATGAAAGACCACAAACAGTGTATGAAGTTTAAGAACGATATATGACTTGAAGGCCAAGCCAAAGTTCTGACCCTATACATTAATGATGTGCTCCCAGAAAGACAACAAGTCACAAGGAAAACTTCATTCACCAAACCTTGCAAACACCCAATCTTCCACCTATTTTTTCCTCTATCTGCTGCAATACTTTCCCTGACTCCCCAGCCTACAAATAATCCATCACTATGCCCCTACTTCTTCAATCTCATGATTTCCAGACTGGAAAAGATGATGCCTTCTAGCTGTCTTTTAACAAAGTCGTTCCATGAACAACAGAACTCAAAGCTCATTTCCTATGAATCTCCGTCATGCAGCACCAAACCTTTACCTCACTAATCCCAGCTCCTTGCACAGCCAGTTCTCCTTCCATGCTGAGGCCCTACCAGTACATCCAGCCCTATGTAGATCTCTTCCCAAAACTTTTTTTCATCCTTTTCAGTATCTTAGCAAAAATAGCATGTGCTGCAGCTAATCCCAAAAGACATAGGATGATTAGCTATTAAAGCATAACCAGGAAAGACAGTATTTTGTTTTGTTCTGAAGCCCTTCTTTTAGTGGGGAAATTAATTTTGGTCTCTCCTCCAGGCAGTTAAGTTTAACATATTGGTAATTACAACTATATTATAATTGCTTACTCTTCTGCCTAACTTGACCAAAACTGGACAGGACACTCCAAATGTCCTCAGGAAAGATATAGACATAGAAAGTAACTGCATGAGACTTAAGTACTCTAGGAACTAAAAGAATTACCCCCAAAGATCATCTCTCACTCAATCAAGTCCCCCTCTAAATGCTGGATGAGTTTTTATACTCATATCGTTAGAAATTCAACCTTCCAGTAATGTAACACACAAGGGAACTTGTGCATATCAGTATTCTTAGAATTTGGCTAACCTGCTCCTTAACTATCATCACAGAAGCTTCTTGATTTTGAAGACTATAATCCCATCCTAACAGGTGTCCTTCAGTTTCTAAAATCCTATAAACTTCCAAAATATCAATGAAATAGAAAAAGTTTATTTCCTTCATGTGAGTCTATCTATGCCAGTGAAAAGATAATACTTCTTTCAAATAAACATATACTCAGGGAAAGGGTATAGGGTGTCACTCCACCCATACATACAACTTTCTAATTGTAATTTACAGCCTTTAAATTACCATGCCAGTTAGATCATTGATTTGACTGACCATCCATCAACCATAGCTGTTACTATGCATTTCAAAAGCAGTAATAATCTCATTGGTTTAACCTTTTCTTCCCTCAGTTTTGAGTTTCAAACCTTGAAACATTTTAAAACAAATAGCAGCTAGTACTTCCATCTGACTAGAATGAAAGACTTACTGAAAAACCTATCTTTACTATCTATAAACACTTTACCACAACAGGACCCCTTTCTTTATATGGAGTGTTTAGACATGCTCCTACTGAAATGCAGCATACTCTATTCAGTTTAGTCTGCTCATGTAAAGTGTATTTCTTACAAACACTTATGGGAGATTTTACTAGAGACAATGAAGATCTTTCATTAGTCTTATTGTAGTTCCTTTTTTTTTTTTTTTTCCACCTAGAAGGAAGCTATACTGCACTTAGGTTTTTAGGGGGAGTTTGGGTTTTTCTGTGTTTTATTTTTGTAATGGTGAGATAGACCAGTACCTCTCTACAAATTGTTCAGACTTGCCTTTAGTTTTAGTACGGGGCATTCAATCACTGGCCCGGAAACCTCTGAGCGAAGGAATTTCTGGCATCTTGGTTGGAGCTGGCACCAACCCATTTTCCTTTGTTCTCATTAAAGGAACCATAATATGCCAAGTTAAATAAATAAATTAAAAGGAAAAAAAAGGAGTAAAAGCAGAATACAAAGTGAATGCATATTCAGTGGATTACTGCAAGAGAAGACTTCCCTAATTCGAATATCTTTTCTAATAAAAGTGCTATTTATTGCTGAAAAAAAATCTGTAAACTGATCTTTCCAAGTGACTTGAATGTCTTCCCTAAGTAATTTGCCTTCATGTACAGCCCTGCAAGTTTAAAATGTCAGGAAAGGAACAGCTAGCTATCCACGCAGAAAATTCTACAAGCTGTAGCTGTCACAAATATTCAAATGCATGCACTAACTTAAAAACAGTATGATCCCCAAATACGATCAACTTCGACGAAGGGCAAAGAGTTCAGCAAATTCCATCTATTTAGGTAGGAGTAAGAGAAACCATACCAGCTCTCTCCAGATCACAGTGTGCCAGAGGAGCAATGCAGCTTAAGAGCTCCAAAATATCTCTGTAAACAAGTTTTTAATTCATACCATGTTGACCACAGAGCACAGTATTTTTAGTCATATGAAGTAAGTCGTATCTTCTACATGGAATAAAGAGTTTGGGTTTTTTTCTTCCCTCCCCTTCTTTAACCAATAATGGTCACTCCCTGAACAGTCTAGATAGGATCTCCAACTTAGAACCAAGTTCTTGCAACTTTAAAATCATTTAACTTTTAATTCCTTTAACTCCTGGTATGTCTAAGTCAATTATATATCTCTAATAATAACAACAATAATATATCTAATATAGAATACAGCCATTAAACTTTTTTCCCCTTCCCCTCTTCATCTCCTTGTACAGAAGATTCAGTCATTTGAGTGTACATACAAAAAAATACAAAGGCCTTAATGAATGCATAAATTCTTTGGAGAAAATTAAGCAGGGAAAAAGGCATCAAGCAACTTAAATTGGATGCAAAAGGCAAAAAAAAATTTTAATACTGTAATTCACACACATTTATGACGCCACTGATTTTTGTTGACAGTCCAAAATGAGAGTAAAATATGTAGCACTAACTTAGTGTAGATACCATTGAAATTTGGCTAAATTATATTTTTAAATTAACAACATAGACAAAACACTCTCAAAATTCGTAACATTCCTTAAATGATTTTGCTTGCGATTCTTTAAGTCTGTTACCTCACTCTCATCTAAGGTGTCATCCAACAGCTGCCATCTAAATAACAATGAAATGCTGAAAAGAGAGCAATGCCCTTCCATTTATACAAATCAGAAGACAGTTAACCTCCAGCAGCTCCAAAGGAAGTGGCAACTTGCAAGAGCGAGGGGCCACTAATCAACCAGACCCCAAAAAAAGACTTCTTGGACAATGAACTTGAGATGTCAATGGAGTGTTCAGTCATTTGCTTACTGGAATGAGACTAGAAGGCAGGAGGTGGACATGGCAGTGGTGTCCAAAATAAAGAAGCTCAGGGATTTTAGGAATTTGATCTGTATGCAAATGCTCTCCCTTGTGAAGTACAGTAAGCTCTTTTAAGACAGTGGTAAATCAGAAGATCCTAATTTTTGCCAGCACTCAGAATTACTACTAACTGTAATAAATAGAGAAAACAAAGGTATCAAAGATAATAAGTGACACTACTCTAAGTATTTTCCAATATTCTATTTATAAATCAAGCAAGCTGGAACAGAAAACAATTTTCTCATGTTTTGGAGAGACGACAAATGTAAAGAAGTCTCTTGATCAGATGAGACTGAAAACTCAGAAGCAGGTTCTGCGCATTTTCTATGCAGGACAAATACAGATTTTGGGGGCGTGGCAGGGAGAGGAACCCAAACAAATTAGTCTGTTCTTACCACAAGGCATCTGGAAGAAAGCACTATAAAATCCTAAAGAAGAGCCAGACTATTCACACATAGAATGTACAACCTCCACAAATCTTTTTCTCTCTCAAAACTTTAGGATAGTGTGAACTTAACTTCCAAAGTTGACTTTTTTTCCTGTATGATCTGCCTTAGCTTTTTTTGTTTTTCTCAAGCTGGCTTAAGGGTTTTTTAATGTGTTCAGAAAATGTGTAAAATAACAGTACACTAATCATATAGGTACATGGAAAGACTTTACATAATAGTGACAAAATAAAGAAGACAGTGCTTATATGCTTCACTAGCTCCTAGTTTATGGTTTGAAAGGAAAGATAAATAAAAATCATTGAAGAAGTGAAATGGGGAACTTTAAAAACCATGAAATGACAACTGAAAATATTTTCAAGACCAACCTGCAGAAATGACTGCCTAGTCTGAAATTGTTTTTGCTTAGAATACTCAGACTAGAGTTTTCCAGTGGGTATACCTCTAATTTTAGGTACAAAAACTTAAAAAGATTTAAGCATAACAATAAAGTGATAAAATACGGAAGACAATTGATGCAACTTTTGGCATCTTGAAATGCTCAGGTACAAATTCTGCATGTATTTTTCACATTGTTCAGAAGTACTCTATTGTAAAGGGTGCAAGCCACCTTTTGCAACATAATCGACTTACCAGTCTTATGGCTAAAACACAACTGCCTCCACAGATACAGAATTCACTGCTGTCTCATCTATTTCTGCCCACTCAATTGCACAACACAGGGCAATTCTTTTTTCTGTGCCTCAGGGTCCCCTTATGTGCACAGGTAGAGCTGCCTTCAAATGCAAACTTGTCCTGCTGCTCACTCTACTGCAAGGAATGAAAGGACTTCTACAATACATTCCTTACACCTTAGCTGGATCAGTTTTCATCTTTTAATCTGGTGTCCTTAGGTCCTCAATTTTTCTTTCAAATCTCCAAGGACAGAAAGAAAAAATTTAAGTTACAACATTCTCACTCAGATGCCAATACTAGAGCTATGCTTAACTGTCACAAGGACTGAAACATTTTCTGATATGCTAATAGAATCACAGTAGTCTGTGACAGAAGTGTCTGGTAAGACCACTACAGATCTAGCACTTGTCTCTGTTTGTTTGTTAGGATGTTGGATGGAGGACGTCACTATTTGGAGGAATTTCTCTAATGGGCTACCTGTGCTGGGACAGAGTTAATTTTCTTTATAATATCTGCTACAGAGTTTTGTTTTGGTTTGGTTTTGTGCTGGAAACTGTGCTGGTAACACAAGAGTGGTTTTGTTACTGCTGAGAAGTGCTTGCACAGAGTCAAGGCCTTTTCTGGTTCTCACACCACTCTGACAGTGACTGGGCTGGGGGTACACAAGAAATTATGAGGGGATACAGCGGGACAACTGACCCTAGCTGACTGAAAGGATATCCCAGACCACGTGACATCATGCTCAGCATAAAGAGCTGGGAGAAGAGGGAGGAGGGACACACATGTTCAGAGTGGTGGCATTTGTCTTTTCAAGTCACTTTTGGGCATGATGGAGCACTGCTTTCCTGGGGATGGCTGAACACCTATCTGGGAAGAGGTGAATGAATCCCTTGTTTCCCTTTTCTTGTGTATGTAGTTTTTGCTTAATCTATTAATCTGTCCTTATCTCAACTCAGGAGTTTCCTCACTTTCACCTTTCCAATTCTCTCTCCCATCCCACCGTGGAGGGAGGGAGTGAGCTGTGTGGGGCTTAGTCACCAGCTGTGGCTAAATTACAACAGCTACTTATTCTATACTTGCAGAATAAATCAGCAATAAATACTAAGTTACAGCTTTGCCTTTGAACATGATTGTTGATGTTTTCAAGGAAAGACATAACTTGCCATGAGTTTCAATAGAATTTGAGGTGACACTAAAATTAATGCACCCCAAACATGAGTTGATACTCTGAATTAGGATTTAGTGGCTACTTTGAAAATCCCAGCATGAATCTTCTGGAAAACTTCTGCTCAGGTTAGTACTATCAGTAAATTTTAAAAGTGCAATGGTACTGAAGACAAATCTCAATACCTTCTTGTAATATGGAATGTCCTTAAAACATCTTATGCAAGCACTTATTTTGGTAAGAACAGTGTTTCATGCTACAGGAACAATCTATGGCCTGGGTCCTTCAGGGGATTTTATCATTAAAGAAACCCTTTAAAAGAATACTGTAGCACTTCGTAACAATGTCTGTCATTAGCAACAACCAAGCAGACAGCTGTAGGACAGTTTGCAGCAACACTGTGCAAGAATAAGTTGCTTGTTTTATGCCACTGTGGCAGTGATATTGAAACATAAATCCAATATTGGCAGGCTGCTGAAAGGAAGACTGGCCTATTAATTGGCTCTTTAATTTGAAGTAATATGGAAAGTTTGATAAGACCTTTCACTTACTTTGTTTTAAAATGACAAACTAACCAAGAGTATGGGAGGGGGAGACTATAATTCTCCTGTGTAAGGAAACACATGAGTAACGTTTGATGATTTTCAGACATGTGCACTGGAAAATGAAATACAATGGACATAAATTGCAACAAGGGACACTCTTACTGAATACATGGAAATTTTCTTCATCGTGAGGGTGATTAACATTGCAACAAATTGCCCAAAAAAGCTCTAGAACAATCCTGATAATTGTGATCTAACTAAGAAGTTAGATTCAACCTGCAAATCTGATCCTCCTTTGAACACAGGACTGGACAGAATGACTTTCAGAGGTCCTTTCCAGCTCAAATTATTTTATTAGTCTATGACTGTTGTTTCCATCTTAAACCATTTCAGTTACTGCTTTCTTTTAATTGTAGTGTCACACAAATCCAGGAAGACATAGAATATTCCTGCAGAAATGTCAAAGAATAAATGCAAGAGAACATTACCAAATTTAAACCAATTTTGTGATCCTCGCTGGTTGCAGTCTCTTCCTGGCATTACTGCCATTTTGGAGGGACTCACTGAAAACTTTCACCTCAGGATCTATACACTAAACTGTCAAGCCTGGGAAAAGGCTATCCAGCAGCTCTAAGCAATGACACTTTGTAAATTATGGAAATGATCTTTTGTTTTGCTATCTTTCTTACAATATGAATAATTTCCAGATGTACAATTTGCCAAGAGAGTTAAAGACTCTTCTCTCACATTACTACAGAACAGCAGGTAAGGAGTAGCCAGCTGATTTACCTTGGTTTACCTTGCTAGTAAACATGAATATGAACTTGGCTCACCTTTTGTCCAAACTGCTACTGTCAAGCAGATTTCTCCATGCATGAGTCAAGAATAGTAAAACATTCACATCTTTCTTATGAAAGAAATAGTTCTTCATTATACGATTTCTTTCACTACATTTCTGATGGTGACAGCAGAGGACAATTTATTAGCACAGGCAGACTTGCTAATTAATACTGCTAGGAGCACAACCTCAATTTAAGGACATGAGTACATTACTTTTTTCCTGCTCCAATGAAGGTACAGAAAGATGCCTCGCTCTGCTCATCAACAGAAGTTTGACTGGTTTGGAAAGATGTTTCTGAAACAAAATTTTCTGTTTATCTTTGATCTAACCGTGAAAAAGTAAAAGCCCTATTACAATTGGTAAGGCAGCAAGAAGCTATTGCCATGTAAAATGTAAGTATTTTGGGAGGAGACAATATTTACTCCTTAAGCATGACAATTCAGGTCAGCTTATTCATAATTGAAGAAAATATAAGAGAAAGGCTCTAACAAAATGCCCACCTGCAATTAAACATAATTATACTGTTTTTTCTCAAAATTTTTCCTTTAGGAAAGAAAGAGGTTTCTTACCAAACATATCAGCAACACATTTACAGAGTATATAAAAATTGAGGAGTAACGATTTCTAAAGAAGTCCATTGCTCCTCTGCCAGAATAGAAGCATGGTTGGAGATAGCCATTAACAACTCCACTAGTCCAGGCAGCCATGCTTCTTTTGAAGAGTCAGTTTTAAATAAGTGGGAGACCTCACTGCTGCACAACTGTGACAGTTTCTATGACACAGGCAGCCTGCATAAACTGTAAATCTTTCACACCATTTGAGATGGGTATGCCTATTCCGTATTTCACTTGTACTGATGATTTTGAATGGGTAACCCCTCTCCATTAATTAACTTCATTTAAAAATAAATTACATTCACATTGTAAGAGATCAGCTGAAGATTTCTAAAGACCTTGTATACAGTCTTAACAGGATTACTCCTCTCCATAAAGATGACACATATCAGCAGACAACAGTTCTCAGGTATTGTCTACAGTTCAATCAAAAAATCTTCAAATGCAGCAACTTCATTACACTAAGTCTACCCAAACAAACTGTTCAGTACAGCAAAAGAAAGGTTTGCAAGACGGAAGTAAGAAGGGATTTTTAAGTCTAGAAGGTACTCTTGCAATGCCAAGTCTTTATGCCCCAGTCAAACTGTTTCTGAAATGCAACAAAGTATTTTGACTCAAAGTTCCAGAAATCATCCACGGATGCTGGCTCCTTATAGTCTCCCTCAGGAAGCTGTACTTTAGCAAAGGAAACTTTACGTGAAACTGAGACTAGGTAAGAGCTACTGCTTCCATTCAAAAGTCTCTCAAGAAGGATCTCTTTATTTCTGTTCTTTCATTGTCCACTCAAAGTTTGAGTCCCTTGGAATGCAGTTAAATACTAAGAAATTGCTGGACTTACCTAGGAGGTTAACACTTGAAGATTGCTCCAGCACCCTGGTGCAAGTTAGCTCCTTCACAGGTTAGTTGCTGAAACCTTATCTCCTGAATACTTACTTCCTCAACAATCTCAGTACAGAGTTAGCCAGAACAGGCTGCCTATGAGAGGCAACTAAATTAACGAAAAACCCTCAAAACCCCATCTGCATAGCTGTAGAGGCACTAAAGGTTTGACAAACTACTAGAAAGCGAAGGAAGCATCTTCAGCTAGTGCAGCTATTTCTGTAGTAAATGTATGATTCCATACTCAAACTTAATTCACTTCTCACTAATAAGCTTCAATTTTATTTCAAGCCAACTAGGAGGACAACAGTAAACACAGGTACACAGAACCACAGAATCACTGCAGTTGAAAAGAATCTCTGAGATGAATCCCACCCTTGTGCTCAAAGTATAGTTGACTACAACAGGCAGACTGGAGTTGCATCCTAGATGGGTTTTGAGTATATTTAAGGATGAAGGAAGGCACAACACTCTAGGCAAGGTGTTCCAAAGGTCTGACCACATTTCACAGTTTAAAACAAAGTATTTTTTTCCTCCTTACATTTCAGTGGAGTTTCCTGGATTTCAGTTTATGCCCACAGCTTCTTGTCTCTTCACTATTGTGAGGAGTTTGGCTCAGTCTTCCTTAGTCCTCTCATAACTGTATGCCTGGATAAGATCCTTCCTGAAGTCTTTTCATCTCAAGGCTAAACAGTCCCAGTTCTCTCATCTTCTCCAGCTCTCTCAGCTTCTCCTCTTAAGTCAGATGCTCCAACCCTTCTCTGTGGCCTTTCACTAGATCCACTTTCACTATACCCAACTAATTCTTCATGCAAGTAATAACACAAAGAAGTGATTTCAGAATTTATTTCTTTTGAGATCTACAGCAAAAGATTTGTAATCAAATGCAGCTTTTTGTAGTCACTTATGAATACAAATTACTGATCTTTTGTGTGATTACCTTTTGTTTATCTTGAATGACAGATCAATGTCACACACATCAAAAGGTAAGCTCTACCAAGGCAGACAATTACAGTTTTGCTAGGTAGCTGAAAATTTAAGACTGTGAGCAGAAAGAGATTTGAGTGACTGCTTTAAAATTTAAGAGCAATACCCACAATTGCATTTTGCTGTCATTATGCTACAGTTGCAAAACCAATTATCTTCATTTCATAGCTGCATTACTAGATTTGCACCTTTGGACTTTCATAAAAAATATTAACAACAACACTTTTAGGAATGATACTCCTTAGGGCAGGATCTGTATGACAAGATCCCAGATGCCACCTGAACACAAATTGTTAGCTAAAGAAAACCCAATCCCACCTATCATTAATCTCATATTCTCTTTCTAATAATCACAGTTTTAGAGAAGAGAGAGATAAAGTTCTAAGACACTTTAAAATGTCTAATTAGAAATCAAGTCAACTGTAAAGTAATTCTAGCTTCCACTTCCACCTAAAATAAGACCACAAATCACAAGGCTATGATAAATCCAATACAACATCCTTCATATTGTTCACTACAATAACGTGTTTCAATAAACTACTAGGTATCTAAAGAGACAATTTAGTAGAGCAGAAAGCAAACTCCTACTTTTGATTTCTGCACTGATTTTTCTTCTGGAATTTTCTGAAAGTCTGCACTTCAACAAGCTTTGTACCTCTCAGTACCACAGTAAGTTAAGCAGTCTAAATAGAAAGAAATAGCAGCAATTACTTTGAGAAGTTTGGCTTACTTCCATGATGGAAAGAATGTGCACGCTCAGCACTACAACTTCCCTGAACTCATCTTGGCTACCTCAGAAACGGTTTTTCACTGTCACAGAGGCAGTAGACTTACTGTTGCTAGATTATCTAGTAGGCAAGAAAGACCTTCACCCCAAGTCAAAACCCAGCCTTCCTGTAACAAGTGTACCGCTAATGAATGAGAACTTCCTCCTCCTTATGAGAACTCATCCAATTAGGCATAGGAAAACAAGAGTTCTGCGCTGTGAATTTCCCAGAAACCATCTTGCTTTCTCCAAAATTCAGGTCAGGAAAAATCAATTACGATATAAAAATTGATTTACCATTGCATTAACTAAAGAAAAGAATATATGGAAGGCAACTATCACTGCAATACTTCTAGGACAAGGCTCTTCTTTCCACCTGAACAAAAACCCAGGAAAAAAAAACATGCAAGCATTACTGGATTTCAGTTTGAAATCATATGAAAAAGCCTTTTGCTAATGGAAATCTGTCATTTTCTTCTCTGATCAAGCTTTTTTTCCCCTAAAGCACTGTGTACTAGCATCTTAAATTGTTCATCCTTGAAAAAGCACTTTGTTTACAACTTTTATTCCCTTATTAAAATACATTCTAAAGAGGTAATGCTCGTATTTCAAAGAGGACCAATCTATCACATGCACACCATAAGGAAGACCCTGGTTCTATCATATTTCACATTATTTCAGTGAAGAAGTGCTGTGTAAAAAATTCATATACAAACTCACTACCTCAATGCCAAGCTTCCAGAATGATTTTATCTTTTAAAAAATCTTCTGATCTACCTTCTGAAATTGCAATGCATATTTCTATGCTTTAAAATTTAGGGCAGTGAACATCCTGCTTTTTTTTTTTCAGCCACAATCCACCATGATATATGGATAATTAAAGGAAGCAAAAAGGTGAACACCAAACAAACTAACCAATGCTCCCAGCACATTTAAACAAGAGTGCTTCACACCATTTACTATGGTAAGGCCCTTTTTAAATAAACGTGTGACTCACTGTTTGTTTTCTTCACCAGGAGGTGGAGTCTTGCCATGCCCTTCCATTACAAAATCCTCATGTTCCATCTGCAAAGGCAAGCATTGCAGGTCAGAAATCGGTGGAGCAAAACGCACATCACCTAAAGTGGCCCTTTGCCATGCGCAACAACTTAAAACAGCCACTTTATCACAGTGGCTGGTCCAGAACAGATCATGTAGTTTCTTAGCAACATATGTACATCTCCAAACCCACTGCTATGGCATCATTTTATAGTACAATTTTCAGAAAATCTTACAAAGGAAAAAGGATGATTTAATGGCTATAGCAGGAGACTATCAGTTAGGGCATCTAGGTTTTAATTTTTGTTCTGTTATCTACTTCCTTTGTCATTCTGAATGAGTACAGCTTCTACCACTTCTTCCTTACATATAAAGCAGGGATTTAAAAAAAGATATTTCTATCAACACCTCTGGAGAAAAAAATCAGAATTTTCAAAGAAACTTACTAACCACGGACAGAAACTGCTGTGAAGGCAGAGTATTTCTTGTGAAAAATAACTTTCGTATGAAAAAAGAAACTTTCACTGCACACGCATAGTTTAGTTAGCAGAGTAAAAAAGAGGCCTAAGGGAACCTCAAATAGATGCTGTTCCAATGACAACATAAGGTAGGCATTTCCTTTGGCTCACATGTTAAAAGATTCCAAGGGCACTAAGGAAGTTTTCTGTTTAATTGTTTGCTTTTAAAATACAGTTTTAACATATATTTTCAGCAACTTCTTGGGCCAGAAAAAAACTATATTTGATCATTAATTAATTATGCACTTTTTATTTAGTTACTTCATTGGGCCAGAATGTCTTGCACAGGTAGCAAAAGAATCTTCTCTTTATAGAAAAATTCAAACTCATGCACTCAGTTTTTTATATAAGCATCCAGGTAATAGTTAGCAATGCTCTACTTCATGTGAAGCCAAACAGGTCACATTGCCATACTCAATAAGCCATACAACAAAGCGACTAAATCATAGTCACACACGTAACCACGATCCACTACATTAAACTGGAAAGAGAAGCACTATTCAGTCAATAAAGATAGCATGGTTTAGTCAGTCTTTGAAGGAGCTAGAAAAGCCAAAACCAAAGCAACCCAAAATCCAGCAATCACTTTCTACTGTGCTCCTATCTTCCCCCCAAAAGAGTCAAGTTCTCTTTGGTAGTTTGATCCTGTTGACAGGTTAAAAATACTGACAAAACCATCATCTATATATTGACATCTAACAAGGATAACAGAAATTAGGTTATTTGCCTGCACAGACACAGTCCTAAGCAAAACCACAGATGAAACTGACAAAGTACAAGGTGGTAACACCATCCAGAAGAAAGATAGTCAATAAAAAATGTGTAAGCTAATTTCCCATTTGTAAACATGTAACCATGCTACCCACAGTCAAAGCAGTATTTTCATTTAAAAGAAATGTTTGACAGCAAGAAAATTTTGCATCGAGTATTTGTAAAATAGGTTGGAGTTTAATTCATGTATTCCCACCGTATCAGACACACTGACACTAATCTGTACCTCACCCGATATCTGATTCTCAAGAGCTCTAACATGTGGACTCAAAGCAGTCTAGCTGGAGAGAAAAGTACTCATCCCACTAATTCTGTTGTTGCAGATGTTAAAACACAAGCATGACAACTGGTAAAATAGCTGCAGATTTGTGGCCACACCCCAAAACAGCATGATTCTGTGAGTGATAGTAAATGTTTAAGTTACTCTTAAACAACCTGGAATCAGCTTGTGGCTGGTATGAGACAAGTACAATTCATATGAATAGTAAGCAAGGGAACACTTTGTGGCTGGCACTGCAAAGAAAGTCGAAATACAGACTTTGGGAAACAAGCAGCACTACATACAACATACACAGTGCTACACTAACAAGATTCCCATATAAAAGAGAAATTCAATTTAATGAAGCTTTAGAAAAGGAGTGGTCATAAAACCTGAACTATAGAAGATGAATGATTTTAAACCCAACAAAAACTTAGAAAGTAATAAGTTATTTCATTAAATCATAACCAAGAAATTTGAATGAGAACTAGAAAATCTAGGAGACCACCACCAGGAAAAGGCAATTGCTGAAGTATTGCCAATAAAACTGTTGTTTTGAGGTGTATTTTATATGAAGAATGCTAGTAACATAGCTGTTCCAGACACATTTTTATTCAGTATGCATAACTTTCAAACTTACCATTACAAGGCGAAGAGGGAAAATAATAAATAACAAATCACCTGAGCTAGAAAGAAGGTTGTAGGTCTGCACACAATCTGTCTTAAAGCAAATCCCATCTACTTTAATAAATTGTTATCAGCTTGCTGTAATTCATACAGTAGCAAGACGTATCTAAAGTATCTGACAGAACCTAGAGAGTGGTGATCAATGTCATAGAACCAAGTCGGAGGCCTGTGGCCAGTGGAGTTGCACAGGGATTGGTTCTGGGGCCAGTCTTATTCAACATCTTCATCAATGACCTGGGTGAGGGGACAGAGTGTACCCTCAGCAAGTTCACTGATGACACCAAAATGGGAGGACTGCTTGATTCACCAGAAGGCTGTGCTGCCATTCAGTGGGATCTCGACCTCCTTGAGAGTTGGGCAGAGAGGTTCAACAAGGACAAATGCAGAGTCCTGCACCTGGGGAGGGACAACCCCATGCACCAGTACAGGCTGGGGACTGACCCGCTGTAGAGCAGCTCTGCAGAGAGAGACCTGGGAGTCCTGGTTGATAATAAACTAACCATGAGCCAGCAACATGCCCTCGTGGCCAAGAAGGCCAATGGCATCCTGGGATGCATCAAGAAGAGTATGGCCAGTAGAAAGAGTAGTAGAGGGAAGTTCTCCTTCCCCTCTACTCTGCCTCAGTGTCATGGTTTAGCAAGGAGCTGCTTTTGCTTGGTAACAGGGGGAGTAGGGTGCAGTGAAGACCCGGTAAAGAGTTTTTGGACTCTCCCTCGACTCCTGGGTTCAGACCCACCCCGTGGCCTGGCTGGGCCAATCTGGCACCTCTGCTGTCACTATTTGGAGATGGGAATTTGAAGTGTTTGCAGGAGGTGTAAGGGTGGTACAAGATGGAGGCGACCATGCGGACCCCACAGTCAGAGAAAGAGGAAGGATGGAGCATTAGACCAGAGACCCCTCTGCGAGCCGTGGTGAAAACGCAGGCGGTACCCCTGCACCCTATGGATAGCAATGGCAGAACTGAGAGCCAGCAGCAGCAGCAGCTCCGTGTGAGTGCGCCCGGATGGGCTAGAGACTGTGTGAGAAGGCGGCCACAGCACAGGCCATGCTGGAGAGTCTGAGCCACAGAGCAGACCCACACAAGAGGCAGAAAGGAGCTGCAACTTTTGGGATAAATGCACGTCAAGAGCAGCCCGTGCAGGGCTGCCGTGTGTGTGTGAGGTACCCCACGGACTTGCAAGGAGGACTGGTGTGGAGCCCACCAGCCCTGAGGAGAGACTAACAGCAGAAGCTATCAGGAAGAGATTGACTGAAACACCTACTCCGTGCCCCCCTGGGCTGTTCAGGGTGGGAGGAGGTAAAAACACCAGGATCAGGGCTCTGAGCCAGGGAAGAGGGGAGGAGTGGGGAGCAGGTGGTCTTAAAGGGCTGGTCGGACTCTTCATCTTTGTACCAATCTGTGTTTATTTTGGTTCTGTTTTGGGTTTTTTTTTTATGCTTTAGTTGGTATTAAATTATTTTCTGTTTTCTTCCTCAAGCCGAGTAGCCTGCTCTGTTTTGTTCCTGCCCTTTAGCAACCCTCAAGTCTTTGGTACTTCAGGCTAACTGTGGTCTTTTGTTCCCTGATGGGCCTAAACCATGACACTTGGTAAGGCTTCATCTGGAGTGTGTCCAGTTTTGGACTCCTCAGCTCAAGAAGGACAGAGAACTGGACAGTGCCCAGCGCAGGGCCACCAAGATGATCAGGGCTGTTCAGACTGGAGGAGATGGAGGGGGGATCTCATTAATATTTACAATATCTAAATGGTAGGTGTCAGGAGGTTGGGGTATCACTTTTTTTCTATTGTATCTAGCAACAGGACAACGGGTAATGGAAAGAAACTGGAACACAAAAAATTCCCTTTAAACATAAGGAAAAACTATTTTCCTGTTCAGGTGAGGGAGCCCTGGCACAGGCTGCCCAGGGAGGGTGTGGAGTCTCCTGTTCTGGAGGTCTTTAAAACATGTCTGGATGTGTTTGTGTGTGGCCCGATCTAGGTGAATGTGCTTTAGCAGGGGATTGGGCTGAATGATCTCTAAAAGTCCCTTCGAACTCCTACCATTCTATGAAATGACTAAAATCTACTCGATAAAAACCTGAAGAAGATACAGTACTATTATGTCAGTGCTATAAAAACAAACAAACAAAAAAACACACAAAAAATCCCAGAAAACCAAAACTTTAAGAAAAGCAATGACGAAATTTCTCATGAGAAGTTCACTGAGAACATTAGTCACAGGGTGAGAAAGAACTCATGACCACAGAACTGTTCAATACACATAATAAAGATTAATTAGTCAGTCTTCACTGATAAAAAGGTTTAACAAATGCTTCATGACACTAAAAGAGGACATGGGAACATCAAGAAAATGAGTATTAGTGAACTAGGAAAAATACATCTTTTTAGCATGGATGAACAACCAGATTCAGGAAACAGTTGGCTGGTTGGGCTCAGAGGATAATGGTTACTGTGTTGTGTGCTACCTGGAGGCTGGTATCAAATGGGATGCTGCAGGGGCCTATCCCTAGGACAAGTCCATTCAACAACTTTATCACTTTGAAAGGCTGTTAGAGTGTACTCTAACCAGAATTTTAAGATCATACTTAACTGGGGCGTCAACATGTACAAGGGCAGGGCTACCATTCAGATGGCTCTAGATAGGCTGGAGGAAGAGAGCCTATAGGAACTATATTGATTCAGACAGGACAAATACAAAGTCCTGCACCTGAGAGGCCCTGGCAACGCTACAGGCTGGACAGTGACAGAGGAGCAGTTCTGTGGAAAAGGTCTTGGCAGATAGCAAGTTGATCATGAGCCAGCAGTGCGTCCTGGCAGGAAAGGTCAACAGTATCCCAGGCTTTATTACGAAGAACCTTGCCAACAGATGAGGGAACTGATTATATTGCCTCTACTCAATTATTACCGATATAGTCTAACACAACTCACGTTGTGATCCTAAATACAAGAAATACATTCATAAAGAGGATGTAGTAGGCCACCAAGATGCCCAGGTTGCTAGAGCACTGGCTCCATGAGGAGAGGCTGAGGGAGCTGGGCTTGCTCCATCTGGAGACAAAACAGCTTTGGGAAGACCTAACAGCGGTCTGTCTGTTAGGTCTAATCTACAATTAGGTCACCAAGAAGTCAGGCTCATGACAGCAGTGCACTGTGACAGGATGAGAAGCAATGAGCTTAAGTTGAAACAAGAGAAGTCCAGACTGAATATAAGATGACTCATTTTCACCATGAGGACAGTCAAGCAATAGAAGGATAACCCAGGGAAGTTTTGTAGTCTCCTTGTTTCAAAGGTTTAAAGCCAGATGGAATAAAATCCTTGTAACCTGGTCTGACCTTCACAGTTGACTCTGCTTTGAGCAAGGGGGTCAGACTACAGACCTCATGAGGACCCTTCCAACCTGAATTTTCCAGGAATTATACAAACATAAGAATGTTAAGAGGTAACATATATAGGAGAAAAAAAAATCCTACTAAATTCTCAACCCAGTGAGAACCTCCACTTCGGTGTGGAAAGGTCTAAGAAAAATATGTAATCAAAAAGCCAAAAATAAAACAACCATCAAGAAAAACTAAACTATGCTGAATAGTAATACAGAAAGAAATGTAATGACAGTAGCAGACGTTATGTCGTCTTTTAGAACACCATCTATGAATACAGAGTGAAGGCTCAAAACCCCTCCATAACACTCTAAAAATGTGAGAGCTCAGAATAAAGAAAGGTTTCAGGCAGAGTGAAGATTCTACATTCATAAAATCCAACATTTGGATTGCAGATCTCCCTCAATGCAAGACGAGACACGACTGAAGCACACATAAAAAAAGGCAGTTTGACAGTATTGTAACTACTATCACTCCTCTGCTATCACAATATAAACAGCACATAACGCACTCCCCAAAAAAAAAACACCACTCCAACATAAGAGGATATACTATTATTTGGAAAATATACTATTGAGCAGACAAAAAATTAGCTTACTGAACATACAAAGTGCAATACCAAATTTCACAAGTCCTTGTGATTTTATGTTTTATATATCTATATGTATGAAGGTTTATATGTGCATTATAGGATTGCACACCAATAGCAATACAAGATTTTCTGTTTCTGACAATGAGATAATTTTCATAAAGTGAAAGGTGAAGTGGATTTTATATATACACACACAAACATACATATATATATTATTATTCCACAGGCCTGATGCAGTGCAGCAGTTTTTGCATTCTACTTTTTGCAGAGCCTTGTCTCTAATTTTCTTTTGCTTGCCCGCATCTGTTAAACAATTTAATGAGCAGTGGCTTACATTTTTCACTTTGAAATTGCAGGTTTTCTGTTATTTTTTTTCTAGAAAAGGCTACACAGTTCATTTAGTGTTACCAAAAAAATTCTAAAGTAAACTTATAGGGCAATATAAATTTCCAGCTTTTCCTGACATTTAAAAGTCACTTCACTGGGTAGTCTATCTTAATTCAGAGATATATTTGACAAAGAGCCTTCTGAAAACAATAAGCAAACTGTCCCAGTAAAATTCCAGTGACATTATTTACCTTTTCCTGAAATTATTTCTCAGGTCCAACTATCCATTAGAGATTTGAGATCTAAAAAAACATTAAAATATTTATGCCTTATTTTCTCAGTGACAATAGTAATACTCTATTGCTGAAAGGATGATAACATGATGTTTTAAGTTTTTGATTGACTACCTAAGGATGAACTGAAGAGAACAGTACGTACTAGCCCCCGTTAGCTGAAAATACTCTTCTTTTTCTCCTCCATCCACATGTCCTCCATCTAGAATTCCTATACATATTTCTTCCTCCCAAGTCTCTCAGTTTCTCTTCACTCTTATCTGAACCATATCCTGTAGCCTTTTACTTTTCTTATAAGGAGAGACATTGCAATCCAGAGTCTCATGAACTTTCAGCCATACATAGCACAGAGCAACCACAACAGATCTGGCTAACTGCAAGCATCGATATTCTAAGTCTTTATTCTCTCTTGACTGACATCACACTAGGAAATGCAGTTGTTCTGAGTATGCAGAAAAAGATTGCAAGGTGGAAGTGACACAAAACTCTTGGACCTATTGTATTCCTCCCAAGGAAAGAAGAAAAGCTGAAACGGCAGAGCATCTGAGACACTTTATTTTAAAAAGACTGCAGAGGGAGCTGTTGATTCCAAGAGCAGGAATCAAAGGAAGCCCACTCCACACCTGTTTCTTCTGGCAAGCCATGGAGAAAGCTTCAAGACTCTGGCAGCTGGAAGCAGAAACCAGAAATAGACTCTTAAACAGCAGGGTGGAAGGCAATACAAAACTTGTATTTTAAAAAAAAAAAAAAAAAAAAAAGGAACCACAAGTTGTTTTCTCATTTCAAAGCTTCTTTCCCTTAACGATACAGGCATCTGTGAACATCTAAATTTTGACAAAAGTTTATGCATTGAGTGTTCTAAGTAATAAAAGCAAATTGTTTTATGTAAGTTTAAAAAGCTACTGGTGATTAAACACTCAACACTCAGTTTTCAGAGAATGAAACATACCAGGAGTTTAGATATAATGTAAACTGTTACTTTTTTTTTTTCCCCTAGAAGTGCAACACCTGTTACTACAGTTTTGTACTACTCTTTCTAAAAACATATTCAATTAGACACTAATGGATTTGATTAATGAGTAAACACAACTTGGAGTTAATAGATAAAGTCAGCCATACTTTGAACGGCCCGAAAGTTTCAAAGACAAAAGCCTCAGCTTTCCTGAACTCTGATGTTGAAAAGCACAATTTCCTAACAAGATTCATTAGATGTTCTAGCTCACCAAAACTGAGCTGAGCATAAAAGAAACCAATCCTTTTATCAGGAAAAAAACCCCACCCAAATGGCATAGATGATTGGATGAAATCCTATACTAACTACAAGAAGCTATTAATTTTAGACAGTACTTTTTGTCTTCATCAGTTAGAGAAATATACTAAAACAGCTTCACCAGAGAGCTACTACCAACTACCTTTTCCCACCCATTCCATAGTTCCTTTTCACAGCTGTGATTTTGAGTTTTTTCTTCTCTGTTTTATGAAACATACTGCAACCAGCCACCTGAGTGAACAGGAGCTGAAGTCTCTTTAAAGATTTTTAATTTGCCAGCATCTCAAGCACACATGAAACTGAAAACTTCACCAAGTGCACAACTAGACTCTGTGGAGGACCATCAAAACCTGCTATCTGCAGGCTGTACCAATTTATTTCCATTGCTTTATGTTACCTGCTAATTTTAACACAACATAATACAGGCCCTGTTTAAGACCGGTAAATTTGGTGTTTTGTCACAACTGCAGCTTTAACACTAGTGAACCTTCACAATCATCAGCAGCAACACTGAACCTATAAAGAAGCCATTAGCATTTCTTTTGTCTCATTAATACTTGTTTTAATTAGAATTACACAACCTGATCAACCTGAGTGTGATGCAAGCCCTTTAAAAGCCTTACAGTTAGAAGAACTTGTTAGAAATCTCAGCGACAATTTGAGGTCTAACATGTTATCACTACTACAAATGAAAGCTCTCTGCCTCAGTCTAGTATGAGCACTTTGGACATAGGGAAAATTTTCCTCATTAGCAAATGATTAATTAATTTTTTAATTTAACTTATGAAAATAAAAGTCAACGCAATTTAGCTGCAAACACTTTAATAAATTAGTGTTAAGATAGCATCTCAAAATATACTCAAATTGGTCAGCAAAATTGCTCCCAAAATGTACTTTTTAGATTACAACTTAATTTCGGCACAAAGATGAAAGCATTAAAAACCCCACACCTTAAAATTAGTGATTTAATCTTAAAAGAAATTTAAAAATACAAATAATAGCTCCTGAAATGAGAAAGAGCAAAATACTTTTCTGAATCACACAGAGGGAAGTCTTAAGAGACAAAATATGCATGAACAGTCATCCAAATTTTTGTACTCTTTCAAGAAATTGTTGTATTACACAGCATTGTGATGTTACTAAATCTTCATTTGAACTTTCCTCTCATTTTTTTTCCCTCTCAGTTTTGCCAAAGCAGTCTCTATATATAAACAATATTAATACAAGGTGTGAACCATCTCTTAGCCTACTCACTAATTTTCTTGAAATTTCTCATCACTATCTAGACTGAGGGTGTCAGTGCTACTACCATCATGCAGCCCGTCCTAATCAGTTTTCCTGTTAGTAAAAAGAGAAGTGAAAACTTACTAATGTAATCCTACTGCTAAATCACATACCACATTCAGTACTCCCTGCTAACCATTTTAAATGCTAACACACTTAAACCACATATAATTACTTTACAAAATCACTAATCTAATATCAGTGTTTGGTATATGCAGCCTAAAGGTACTTTAATTTTTGACCCAATGAAATGTTTAGAACATTAACTACAAATGCCAAGATGTTAAGGTAATTAAATTGTGCATCATCCATATACAACAAAAGGAGACATTATCAATGGCAGCTCAACTAATGATTACCTAACTCAGAATATGTAATTTCTGTTTCACCTAAATAAGCACCGAACCTGCAGCAGTGGCTAAATACTAGAAGTTTTGTTTCTACCTCCAACTGTCGCTAATTAATCACCTGAACTTGCAGATATAAGCTGTGGCCCATTTTCTATGTAATTTTTTAAAAGATTGTGTTACCTTGCTCTATGAAATATCCAGCAGCCTAACATGAATTCCTTGCTAAGTTTAAACCAAACAATTTTAGTAACACCATGAAAACAACAGCCACACTTTCAAGATAATAAAAAGATCAAGACCTCAGCCACATTTCATACAGCATAGATAATAAAGCTTACTTAACAAATTGTTTTTGAAAATGCATTAATTGGCTGCAAAATATTTAAAATATAAAAGCTCATCTATCTACATATAAATAAAAAACGAATGTTCTGAATCTTGCTCAGAAAGCATTTTGAACTATCTAGTTGTTTACAGCAAGATACTGTTTTGCCAATAACACCTTTAACCACCCAAAATGTTTAAGTTTTGGTATGACAGGTTATCTAGAAATGCCACTTGGCAACTTAAACTCTGAAGCTGCCAAGCCAACTTTTAATAGCAGTTCAGCAATCCAAGACACAAAACAAAGTAAGCAAAAGTGCCCTCTTTTTCCTGCTCCAGAGTTGATGATGCGCTCCACCTATTTCTTTGTGTGTTCTGTATATACATAGTATATATTCCAGAAAAATCTGAATTTTGTGAGACACAAGTAATTCCCATTTTTAATTTAACTAACTTTTTCTATTATTTTTCAGCTAAAGAACATCAGCATTTCGCATGCTATGGATTTTCCTGACACTCCGAAAAAAAACCTTTTACACTTCCATTAAAAAGAAAAAAAAAAATCCCACGTTCTATTTAGGGGAAAAATCTGACCCAAAAGCCCTTTGAACAGTTCACACACACACCACTCCATCACCACCCCCCCACCACTTTGAACAGCTACTTGTATGCAGCCCAATGACTTATTTAGCCAACTCATTTTACAGTTAATTTACTATTTATGGTGCAGACACACATGAACAAGTTTTAGCAGTTTAAACTGACAATTGAAGCGTCTGATGTTTTGATAGACACAACTGTTAACCATCATGACAGAGAGAAAACATGTTTACTGCTCTCTTTCACTTAGTTTTTAAAAGCTAGATGATTCATTACCACAAAAGGACAACCAGCACAAACAACAAAAAGAATTTTTAATGGCTCAAGGAAATAGATGATAATCACAATTACTGAAAACTAAATTGCACTACACATTTAATCACCTCCACTGCCACAAATACTGTTTTCTGCTGTTTGTTACAAGTGACTGAAAATGATATGAACTGGGCACACAAAAAGAGATGCTATAATTATTCACCCTTAAGAGATCTCATCAGACAGGCATGGAAGAGAACTAAGAACTGACTTTCATTTCTGTGTTTACAGAAATCTAGCGTGTGGATTCTAATCGCATAGAAACTGCCAGTGGCCCAGAAAGTTCCTGATCAACAAATAGCTGGAAGCTGACAGCCCTTCTAAGTTAGGAATTAACTCTGCTTTAAGCTTGTGTTAGGAATCCACTTTTGACCAATGTCAAAAAGAAATACAGACTATTCACACTGATAGTGTACAGCTACTTGTCAGTTTCACCAGTTAACAGAATGTAAATCCAAACCTATTTTAGTCACAAGGGAGTTGTGGTCAATGCTGCTTGCTCCTATATTTTTTTCCCAAGTTTTTCAGGATTATTAAAATTGTTATACATTTGACAGACCATCAAACTATTATAACACTGACTCATCTCTGAGGCAGAACCTGGGCTTTTCTTGGTTGCATACGTTACAACTTGTCCTCAAACAAAAAATGGCACAGGAATAAGTTATTTCTTTAGGAAACAAAGTGAAAACTCTGTGTCTGTTGAAGCCTACTGATATGGTTTCGAAGTACTTCTGTAACACTTCTTAGCAACCTAATTCCACACGGGCATATCGCATCTTTAGAAAACTATTATATTCTCTCTTCTTCATCATACACTGTCTTGTCTATTATCCAAATATCTCAGTGAACAGACTTTAAATAAGTGACAGGAAATGTTGATGTGCTTTTAATGTTGTTTTTACTCTCAGAGGAACTGATATGGCACAATATCTTTTTTGCAGAGTTCAAATGTCTTTAGTTGTCCATACACTCTCATATCTATTATAACAATGAAGACTATAATTACTATTTTTAGCATCAATAATTTAAAAAAGAGGCTTTCTCTGCAAGCCCCATACCCACTTCTTCCACAACTAACAAGAGAAATAAAGAGTTTGAGGAACTGAAACAAATTCATACTCATACAGTTCACAAACTAAAACCAAAATTGTCCTTGTAGGGTCATGCAACTGCATGAAGCCTTGCAAATGTATGAAGTCAACAAAAGTAGTGACACCTTAAAATGAATCAGCCAAACTAACTGGATAACGAAAGATTTGGGAGGGTAAAGTGAGCTTTTACTGTTTGTAGCTCAAATTCCTCCTCATGTACCAATCCTCTGTGTCTGCCACAAGACAGTAAGATTGAAAATATTTATCAATACTTTCACATCTAAAAAATTTTCATTTAGGTGACTAATTACACATAACTGTCACAATGACATAGACTACAACCACTGGTAACAACTCTGCAAAGCCAATACTGAATTGCAAGAGGCAACATTCTGAAAACACAGCCTTCAAATTATGTGCCAATAGTTCAGCTGCATGAGAACAGATACTTTGCAAGCAAAGTCACAAAGCAACGTCTCTGTCTCTGAAATCATAGCAGGTCAATATCTGTTAGCTCTGAAACGCAGAACTGCTTTTTTTAAAGCAAATATTTGGGGTTTTGCCTGTTTTGCAAACTGTTACTACTGTTGCAATCAACTGAAAAAGAGATACTACTAATAGGGGGAAAAAAAAAACAGAGAAAACATTTACCAAAAAAACCCACAACTTTTTAAAAATGGAAAAGGTCAGTTCAAACTGAGTTTTATTTGAGATTGGTATTTTTTTTCTTCAGAAATCAGAGACGCAGACTTGTTCACTGCAATGGCATTTCCATACCATTACATGAACTATACCTCAACCTCTGCATCTATTACCTCTACATGAACTATACATAGGAAAAGACTAGTTCAAAGGACTTACAGATATCAAAATCAGTTTGGGAGATGATGTGGTATTTTCGAAGGGAAAGAAAATACAACACTTCATTAACTTTTTTTGTTGTGCTTCAAAAGCACTCAGGGTATTCCGAGATTAGAAAACAGGAGGAGTCATCTTTCAGTTTGGTATCTAGCAGTATTTACTACAGATAAGTAGGTTTCAAAAGAGTAATACTTCTTGCCTCTGTAGAAAACAATACACCCAACTGGCAAAATCTTGTGCTTGACTTCAAATTCCTTTAAAAATGGCCAAGCCGCTAAGCTATCAACAGCATCCCTTTGCAGCAGTTCAAGCTGCACTGCCTGTTTAAATTCCACATTTTTTTCCGCAAAGCCCTCGGCAGTTTTACCTTGTTTATAACTGATGTTTTATAAAGCCAGCAGATGCTGATAACATAGTGTACTGGTTTTTGATGGGATAGAGTTAAATTTCTACAGGGTAGCTACTATGGGACCATGTTTTTGATCTGTGCTGCTGAAAACAGTGCTGAGAACATAGGGATGTTTTCATTATTGCTGAGCAGCGCTTACACAGCATCAAGGCCTTTTCTGCTTCTCACTCTGCCCTGCCAGCAAGCAGGCTGAGGGTGCACCAGAAACTGTGAGGGGACACAGCTGGGACAGTTGACCTCAACAGACAAACAGGATATTCCACACCATACAACATTGTGCTTATTAAATAAAAGCTGAGGTGGGGGGTGTGTGGAGGTTGGCAGGGGCTGCCATTGCTCAGTGACTGGCTGGGATTTGGTTGGTCAGTGGTATGCAACTGGTTTTCGTTTACATCTTATGTTCTTACTTTGTTGGGGTTTTTTTCTCTTTTTTTTTTTTGTTGTTGTTTGTTTTGGTGGATGGTGGTTTGTTTTGTTTTTTTTAAAAGATCACATAGTCTTTATCTCTACCCACAAGTTTTCTTACTTTGACCCTTCTGATTCTCCTCCCATCTCACTGAAGGGTGAATGAGTGAGCAACTGTGTGGTGCTTAGCTGCCTGGTAAGGTTAAAAACTACATACCACAATTAGAGCCTTTTGCTATAATGCCTTGAAATTTTGAAATTCGAAGTTATAAACTCATGAGTAGGTGTTGGGTTTTTTTCCCATGTAGAAAGGTCCAACCTTGTATGTTTTGTAGGAACATGTTAATAGGTCCCTTTGTTAACCACTGCATTAAAAATCAAGAGAAAAACTAACCCAAAATTTCTGCTCCTCTTCTTAACGGACTATATTTAACTCATTTTTAAAACAAGAGGCTATGCCATAACATTTTTAGAAGCTTTAATAATCATTAAAAGGGAGGACTACTTTATTCACTTAAGTGTTAAAGTTATTCTATTCTTTACTGTGCAATTAATAGATGTTTTTTTCTTTAATACAAATCATGGAAAGATTTTTTTTTTGAAATTACTCTTCTAAGGAAGTGTAACATTTTGGAGATAGAAAAATGAAAGTAGCAGAGCATGATGAAGATTACATCAGCCTCTGCTGTGAAAAATTGTCTTTGTGCTCAGAGCAGTTCCTCATTTCAGTAGAAGTGTAAATTGTCTCGTTAGGCAGACTACTTCTCTACCTCTAAAAGACTTCACAACATACTTAAAACAAAGAGTCTAAGAACTTACTATAGTTCCATGTCAGCATTAGAAAGACTAGCTGCTCCTACATGTCAATTTCAAGAAAAATGACAGAAACATACCCTGTACATTAGGGAACAGAGATGTTGGAAGCTCCACAAGTAACCCACTGGCAGTCATAAAACAAATGAATAAAAGAATACCTTCCGAAAATCTGGTGATTAAAAATACTCCAAAACTATTTTCCTGGACTCAGTGGAGAGGCAACAGCCACATGAGTAAACTGAAACCTACTTTGACTTGTCAGGTATTCACAAGAAAGTATACTGAGGGTGAAAGTTCACCTCTTCGTACAAGCCAAATTAAGAGTAGCAGGGATTCATACTGAGGAGAAAAGTTGAAAAGGAGAAAAGGCTGAAAGCTCAACGTATCAGACCAGTATTAGACTGGAAAATAGCTTCTTTTAATTACAATGACAAAACATTTTGTTTCTTTCATTACTGTATAGGCCTTCAACTTGAATGTTTTCAATTATTTAGTGCCATCCAGATAGAAACCCTGTTCTGTATCACTACTAAAAGCCCCAGAGACATCAAGGCTGTGGTTGCCGTGTTAACTACCTACGATTTTCTTTTTACTATATTAATTCTAAATCCCACACGATGAAAGCCTCAGCCTAACTTTTGTACTGTTGTCATCATCCACTCTCAAAAACAGAGCATAACTTACCCACAAACGCAGTCAGTAGAACAGTTGTGCTTTAAAAAAGAAACCTCCTGATTGGCAACACTCACTTTGGAATTTTAAGCTTATATTTTAAAAAACATAACCTAGTACATCAAACATAAATACTGCTTATGCTTCTTTGTTCTCAACACATATGAAATGTAAGTAAGAGCTTAGATACTTGAGCATCGTATTTTTTAACCTTTTCATTACCTCTCTGTGTGTTCTTCAGGATTTAAACAAAAAGCAGCCAACTGAGTTCTGAAGAGTAATTTAAACAGAAGGCTAATGCTAGTTCACAACTAAGACATCAGGAGGCAAGACAAATAATTAACTAGGATGAGAATAGGTAGGCAATAATGCAAAGGAAAGATTCATGCTGACAGGTAAGAACAGGACAGAAACTTGAAATAAGGATTAACAAGGTAACCTCAAGACAGAACGATAAGTGCCACTGGATAGTTGGTCTAAACAACAGGACAAGCCTCAACGTTTGTGTCACTGGTTTCGAAAAAGCCACCAGAGTATGGAAAAGTAGACTAATTTCCAGAATACCTATTCAGTACAATAATTATTTCTATATATGCTAATGAAAACTTTGAATAAACATACAATTCTCTAACACTGTACAGTACAAAATCTTTTCCCTTTTCCTGTACTTATCCGGAGTTGACCATTATTATAAATGCCATGCAGCCACATTTTTCATCAAAGTTTTGTGTACCTAGATTTTTATAATTCAAAGCATTAATAGAGCAGAAATAGTTATTTTTCCTCCTTCTACGATACTGAATCAAAGCCATGAATCATTAATATCCTTCCATAAATTACTTAGGTCAAAGCCACTCCCTCCCTACAAATTCATAGGTTTTTCCTTTGAAAGATGAAGGAACAACAAGGAAGAGGAAATTTTAAATTTCACATGAAAATTTTAATAGCATTTTTTGAGAAGAAAGTTTGCAACGTAAGCTCAAAACTCTTGCCAATATTGAAAGAAATCTAAATATACTTCAAATTAAACATAAAAATTTCAGCCTTCTCCTGCAATATTTTACAGCAAAGTGACAACTGAGAAACAAAGTTTAAATGTTGTCTGTGCAGTAATCCTTAACAGATGGATGAAAACAGCTGAAAAGAAATCAGACGCAAACAAGAAGCTCAGTGCTTGTTGATGTTTTCAGAGCATCCAGGCTGTTAATGGAAAAGGCTAGTAATCATTAGTAGTAAATTAACTATCGTTTAGAAAAATCATAATCCAAAGGAAAGCAGAGAATGTGGGGTTCCAACAAGAAATGTGGTTTTTTTGGTGTTTTGGTTGTTGTGGTTTTTTTTATGAAGGGGGGAAAAAAAAGAGACCCTGAAAAACCAGACAACAAACAGTCTGTCCCTCAACTATTTTAATAAAGTGGGAGGATACTTTGCTGTATGGTAGTCACCAGCAGATGATATGGATAAAATAGACCCAATATTCCTAACTAAAAAGACTTCTTCATCTGTCAAAAATAATTACATTTTAAAAACCACTACGCTCATTTGAAAAAGATTGCTTCTGCACAGGTTGTTTCCCCTCTTTGTGGCACTAATACCAGACAATTATTGAAATCAAGAGAGTGCTATTGACAGGTGTCAGCTGTCTTTACCATGTTTATGCCACTTTAACAGAAAGAGTATTTTCCAACAATCTGACAATGAAGAAGAAACTGTGAGATCAAACAATGGAACCAGTTAAGATGAAAAGCCCTGGCAACAGAACTACCAAGACAGAAAGCTTCTCTGAAAGCAGCGTAGGAGAAAGGGGAAGAAGAGCATGTACAAAAAACAATCTTTGCTGGAAAACAATGCAACGAATGATAAAAGGATATGCTGCAAAAAAAAACTTGAGGGAAGAACTGTAGCTACTTCCCAAGTATTGGCAATTGAGAATGAGAGCACAACTCAACAACCACAATAAAAAAAAATTCTAGCAAAGGCAAAAAAAAACCAGGTAAATTATGGGATTTCTGGGAATAGCATGCAAAGTGAGGGAGGTCCAAAAGGATTGCTGGCATATAAATATGGGTATTAAAAAAAAACACTTAGAAAAAACACAGAAGAAAAGATCCACTCATCTGAAAAATAAGCACAACAATAATAATATATTTACCGACTAGCATTTTGGAATGGGTAAAAGGGGAGATATGAAAGGTCCAAATAGAATATAAATGAATAGATAGTTATATTAGTGTCTTTGAAGGACAAAACTAACTTCTTCCAAAAAACCTCATGTCACTTGTCTGGAGGAGAGTCCCAACAAAAGGAAAAAACATGAACTGTATTAGTGAAATCTTAAAAAACTACTTCTAAGAAAAACATGGCTCACTAGATCATGTCAACATTTGTAAATTAAGGACATAATTTTAATGACACAAGATGATGCAGTGGAATATACTTTGCCTAAATTTTTCTAGGACAAATAATTTTTGCAGCTCAAAAACTCTCCCAAAATGAGGAAAGAGAAGGTAATCATTTATAGACCAATGAAATGCTGAAAAATATTCTTCAGTGAGTAGTCTTGTATATTGCAGGATAGGGAGAAGGACTAGATGTAGTCATGAAGCATTTTTGTTTCATATATACCAATACTATATTGCACTTTAATTAATAACTCTGAATATCACAGAATCAAAGAAGGGTAGGGGTTGGAAGGGACCTTTAGAGATCATTCAGTCCAACATCCACCATTTAGATATTTGTAAATATTAATGAGATCCCCCTGCAGTCTTCTCCAGACTAAACAGCCCCAGTTCCCGCAGTCTTTCATCATAAGAGAGATGCTCCAGTCCCCTGATCATCTTGGTGGCCCTGTGCTGGACTCTATCCAGCAGTTCCCTGTCCCTCTTGAGCTGAGGATTCCAGAACTGGACACAGGACTCCAGATGAGGCCTCAGCAGGGCAGAGTAGAGGGAGAAGAAAACCTCCCTTGACCTGCTGGCCACACTCTTCTTGTTGCATCCCAGGATGCCATTGGCCTTCTTGGAGTATAATTCCACGTTTCTCACGTTCTCCAAATGACAATTGTTTCAAAGCAGTACTTCATACACACTTCGGTATTCCAAGCCAGTCTAAGACATTAATTTGAAATTTCAGCTCACTGACTTTAATGCTAGAATACAGATATAGCATCTTTGCCATTACACCTGGAATGTTGCAGGAAAGTCTACTTTTCATGGGAGGAATAAATTAAGTCACAAGACAGTTATTTCAATCCACTTCCTGACACACAAACATAAAAAAATGAATGCTATTTATCCATATATGTACCCTGACAAATGCAGGCACTTGTGTGTATATACATAGATGTGTACACACACAGAGATTCTATCTGCTTAGTGAAGAGTAAGCACCAGTAACCACACTAATAAAAATCACTAATCAATTGCACCATGATTGCTTCTCTCACATAGTCAGCCCCCACTGAATCTTGTAATCATATCCTTGCCAAGAGACATATTCAATACTCTGGATGCCTGCAGGTACATTCCACTGACTTGTTTTCATTTGTCAGGTCTTAATCTAGTCAGCCTTCTTTCAAAACTATATAAAATTAATACAATTTGTAAAGAACATACAGGACAATTGCCAAATTCTTTCTCTAATAATTAATCACCTCCTACTACTTAAAAGATGTTTTGTGCTGTTAGAACATAAACTGATGAGAACACATCTCTAAATAAAGCTACAGCTAGGAAAACAACAAATTTTAATTTTAGTCTTCTAGTTTTTCAATTTTTCAACTAGTCTCTTACACAAAACTACAAGCAAGTCAACAATGATTCAGATTTTCGTGAGGAGCCATATTGTAAACAGTAATTGGTTGCAAAGTTAACACTAACTCACTGAGATTGACAGGGCTATAAATTTATAAACATATTGAAAAAGATGATAATCACTACATCACTATGCAAACAAAAAACCTGTAGCTTAACATCTGCAAGTAAGGAAAAAGCAGAACACACCAACATTATTTTTGACAGTACACTTTATAGCCCCTTGATCCAACAAAGTAAGTTAAGAATCATAAAAGCAACATACTACTCAGTCTCACAACAAAGCACATGCTAGCAAGTACACAGAAACAAGCAGCGGAACACCTTGAATACAGACCAGTTAGTAATCCACAAACACTGACACCTGCACCTAAGAGCTCACATACCTAATTCTTTAGATCAATTGAGAGGGTGTGTGGGTAGTACAGAAATGTTGACAAGTTTGATGGAATACCATCAAGGTTAGTATTTCTTTAGATCAGTTTCCTCTTTCCTTCCTGTGAGTGCCCAAAGACAAGTTTCCAATCCTTATTAGACAGCATAAAACCCATTGATTTTTCTGAAGGCTTTTAAAAACCTGATTTTTCAAACATCTCCAGGACAATAAATACTATTTACTTGCATGCAGGTATTTATTAAAAATACCACCATCAGTCCATGCTCACATCATCTATCCCCCATTTCAGCCAAACAAGCTCTTGTTCCTCCACAACACAATGGTATTTACCTTACTGACCTTGGGACTGCCTTCCTCCAGTATTTCTCCCTCATCAGTTTGCATGGGAACAGGATCTGTGCAAAGCTCTGCAGAAATGCAAAATACTGCCTGAAAGATAAAAATAGATATAATTTAAAAACAATGATTTTTCTGCTTTTAATAGTGTTATGTGAGATTGTGATACACCTAAATAACTAGTCTGTAACCATTACTGTTCCCATTCAGCACATACTGAATGTATGTTTTACACAAACAAGAAAGACAACTGTTATTGAGGGTAAGTCATAACTCTAAGACAAAAAAAGCACCTAACAGGAATATACTTTTTAAAAAAACATTTAAAAACATGTAATTGTTGAGTATTTAACATATTCATTGTGTCTACTCATTAAAGCTACAGCCAGTAAGGAATAACCACATGGACTAGAGCTGAGCAATTCTTACTTACTAGGAATTAGCTGTTGTGCAAATATAAGCTTCACAGATTTGGCTCACAGAAAACCTAGTTTGAAACATTGGTACTCAACTTCTAGTGATCTCACAGTACCTCTGAATTCTTACTTTAAGGATTTTTTCCTTAACTTCATTTTAGAAATAAATACGCTTTAGGATCTAAATGGTTCAGGGAACTGATATGTCATCTTTAGGTCAATGCTTCTCATCGAACATAGGTCAACAGCTCCCAGTGTTTCCAATATTCAACACCACTGGGTAATTTAGTTTTTAAGTTTGACGGTGTCAGCACAGCTCCAACTAAACAAAATCTACACTCCAAGCTCCATTCTTTGAATTGTGAAATGACTTGCGGAAGAATGCAATAGACTTAGGGAGACTTTGGTTACAAAGGTTAAAATGTTTTCTACTCCAAAGAATGAGCTACCTTTGAGAGGTAGCAGATCATATTAGTTCATTCAGGCCATCAATTGAATTAGCATAAATTCAGCAGTCATCTCTCACTCTCAAAACTAAAGATTTAAGTAATCGACAAATTTATAGCTTTCAAGGTATGTGAAAAGTAAAGGCTCACACTGGCTTGTTGGCCTTTAACAGCTGCTGTCCCTCTCAAGTCTATTTAGTCTCCATTTTTTGCACCTCAGCTGCAGATGTACTGACTACTGTCACCTTCATAGCAGCAATTCCAAACCTGGAAACTGCCAAATTTGGGATTGCAAATAGTAATAAGGTAAAAAAGAGAAAGCTTAGAAATTATTCATCTTAATTTTAAGGTTAAAGCCAATTCATAAGGTAAGGCTGTCTGCACTGCCAAAGTCTTATGTGTGTTCTATAGAACATGCCTATTAAGTTGACATAAGGAATAAAAAATACGTTCTCAAAACAAAGGGCCTGAAGCTACAAAATCTTACATACAGCTTATTAAATCTTATAATCATGTGCTGGTTTTGGCAGGGATAAAGTTAATTTTCTTCACAGTAGTTGCTACGGGACTATGTTTTGGATTTGTGCTGAAAACAGTGCTGATAGTACATGGGTGTTTTGGTTACTGCTGAACAGTGCTTACACAGCACGATGGCCTTCTCTGTCTCTCATTCCACCCCACCAACAAGCCAGCTCAGGGTGTACAAGCTGGGAGAGGACACAGCTGACCCCAACTGAGCAAAGGGATATTCCATACCATATGACCCCATGCTCAGCATATAAAGCAGAAGGAAGGAGAAGAAAAGGAGGACGATGCTCAGAGTGATGACGTTTGTCTTTCCAAGAAATGGTTACATGTGATGGAGCCCTGCTATCCTGGAGATGGCTGAGCACCTGCCTGCCCATAGGAAGTAGTGAATGAATTCCTTGTTTTGTTTGTGTGTGTAGTTTTTGCTTTACTTATTAAACCTTCTTTATCTCAACCAATGAGTTTTTTCACTTTTACTCTTCTGATTTTCTCCTTCGTCTCACTGGGGAGGAGTAAGCAAGCAGCCATGTGGGGCTTAGTTGCCAGCTAAGGTTAAAGCATGACAGTATTTTTTGGCACAAAACACGGAGTTGTGTTTCCTTATTACTACTCAGTGGAGACAAAGCTGCGATTTTGTTGATCGCATCCATTGGGATGTGACGACTTCCATCCTGCCATTTTATTCCTAAAAACTGGGCACCCTATGCAGAGACTTGGACTTGACTTTCACAGCAGACCAGCCTTCAGAAGAATTTGGATTCTTTCCTTCTCTTTCTCCAAAACTTCCACTCTGTTGCCCACCCTAATCCACTGCAGCCTGGATCCATGGCCNCCTCTTGGGACAGTTTCTTGGCTACCACATCTGGCAATTTCTCCAAAGTCAAGATGCGGAAAGAGGAGAGATTTTCTTTGTATAGCCAGAGTTGGCAAACCATATCATCCAATGTCAGTGCCTCTTCACCTTTCCANGGCTGTGTTTCCACCCTTGGGGTAGCCAGTTCCAGGTGTACTGGACATGCCTACAAGTGAAAGCAAACTGTGTTGTGCACTCTGCTGCCAAAGAGATTGAGAAAAACACATTAGCAATCATCAGTTGCGGCCAACCACTTGGCTGCCTTTGATGCCAGCTCATATTGAAGATCCAGCATGTCTGGCACAGCAGGACTCAGTGATGCCATGACTTCATTCAGGCCACAGAAATTTACTGTTAGTAGATTACTATTAATTACAGTAAATATGTTACTGTTAGCCTCCACTCTCCATTAGACTCTCGCACGGGCCATATGGGACTGTTAAAAGGATGTGCAAGTCCTTAGCTTTCCAGTTGAAAAATCAGCTTATGGATGGGAATCTGAGAGTCTTGGTTTGTGCAATATTGCTGCCAGTGCACCTCTGCGGTACTGACTGGCACTTGTTTTCAACCCTCAGCAACTTCACAATAGAAGGGTCCTTCAAGACCTGGCAAGACAGACAGCTGTTCAATTGCCTCCATCTCCAAGGCAGCAACACCAAAGGCCCACTGGTAACCTTTTGGGTCATTGAAATACTCTCACCTGAGATAGTCTGTGCCCAGGATACACTGAGCCTCTAGGCTGCTTTTGTCATTCATTCACCCTTAGACTTATTTTAGCCTTCAATGCATTTAGCTGTTGGGATGCCTTCACCCCACCATGACAGCATTACAGCGTGATAGTAATGGAATACACTCTACACTAGTGTCCACTAGTGCTTTATACTCCTTTGGGTCTGATGTACCAGCCCATCAGACCCACACAGTCCAGTAAACCCAGCTGTCCCTCTTCTCCATCTGGATGGACATTGGGCATAAGATTCTCCACTCACTACTTGTAAAAATGGCTTAGAATTCCTTTCCATAGGACCAAGAGTAAGATCAGCCCTTCCATTCTGCCTGGGAAGGCACCCATTGGAGACTGGAACAGCAATTTTCCTGGAGAAAAACCCATCTGTGGTTGTTCCTCCTTGCAATTCACACATCCATGCATCTAGGATAGAGGTAGGTTCTCCATCTCACTTCACATTCTTTCCATGATCCTGTAGGCAAAAATACAGGGTACCCTGTAGTGTATATCTTCTGTATTCTCTCTTGAGCAGGGGCATGCTTACTCCTAATAGCTGAGATACTGGTTTGTACAGATGGGGGGCAGGACTTGTCTTCAAATTGCTGGACCTCTTGGGACAGTTTCTTGGCTACCACATCTGGCAATTTCTCCAAAGTCAAGATGCGGAAAGAGGAGAGATTTTCTTTGTATAGCCAGAGTTGGCAAACCATATCATCCAATGTCAGTGCCTCTTCACCTTTCCAATCCATTTTTGCAAATGTATTGGTACATTGTGCTCCATACAAACTTCTGCTACAGGGGTTGCATGCACTAGACTTCACCTGGATTTGTGGATAACTGCGCATTTTCTGGGTCACAATAATAAACTATCTCCTGCATGGCTAATTACCCCAAGTATTGGCTATCTCTCTCCACTTGCCTGGCTGAAATACACCACCTTCCTTGAAGGGATACCTTTCCCTCACTCTGACTCAAGTTCNAAAAATCAGCTTATGGATGGGAATCTGAGAGTCTTGGTTTGTGCAATATTGCTGCCAGTGCACCTCTGCGGTACTGACTGGCACTTGTTTTCAACCCTCAGCAACTTCACAATAGAAGGGTCCTTCAAGACCTGGCAAGACAGACAGCTGTTCAATTGCCTCCATCTCCAAGGCAGCAACACCAAAGGCCCACTGGTAACCTTTTGGGTCATTGAAATACTCTCACCTGAGATAGTCTGTGCCCAGGATACACTGAGCCTCTAGGCTGCTTTTGTCATTCATTCACCCTTAGACTTATTTTAGCCTTCAATGCATTTAGCTGTTGGGATGCCTTCACCCCACCATGACAGCATTACAGCGTGATAGTAATGGAATACACTCTACACTAGTGTCCACTAGTGCTTTATACTCCTTTGGGTCTGATGTACCAGCCCATCAGACCCACACAGTCCAGTAAACCCAGCTGTCCCTCTTCTCCATCTGGATGGACATTGGGCATAAGATTCTCCACTCACTACTTGTAAAAATGGCTTAGAATTCCTTTCCATAGGACCAAGAGTAAGATCAGCCCTTCCATTCTGCCTGGGAAGGCACCCATTGGAGACTGGAACAGCAATTTTCCTGGAGAAAAACCCATCTGTGGTTGTTCCTCCTTGCAATTCACACATCCATGCATCTAGGATAGAGGTAGGTTCTCCATCTCACTTCACATTCTTTCCATGATCCTGTAGGCAAAAATACAGGGTACCCTGTAGTGTATATCTTCTGTATTCTCTCTTGAGCAGGGGCATGCTTACTCCTAATAGCTGAGATACTGGTTTGTACAGATGGGGGGCAGGACTTGTCTTCAAATTGCTGGACCTCTTGGGACAGTTTCTTGGCTACCACATCTGGCAATTTCTCCAAAGTCAAGATGCGGAAAGAGGAGAGATTTTCTTTGTATAGCCAGAGTTGGCAAACCATATCATCCAATGTCAGTGCCTCTTCACCTTTCCAATCCATTTTTGCAAATGTATTGGTACATTGTGCTCCATACAAACTTCTGCTACAGGGGTTGCATGCACTAGACTTCACCTGGATTTGTGGATAACTGCGCATTTTCTGGGTCACAATAATAAACTATCTCCTGCATGGCTAATTACCCCAAGTATTGGCTATCTCTCTCCACTTGCCTGGCTGAAATACACCACCTTCCTTGAAGGGATACCTTTCCCTCACTCTGACTCAAGTTCCCTCCAGAGGCTGAGGGCTTGTGTCTTTTGCCCAACTGCTTCGTCAATGCCCCTTTTCCCTAGTCGTCTGTCTAGCTTCTTTACCTTCTAGTTCCAAGCTGCTGGTCCCATTAGCCCAGCTTCAGAGTAGCCAAGTGATAATGTGTTCACTTGAATACCACTGAAATCTACTTTTCCTATCTCACAGCTCACTTAGGAATATGAATCTGGCGATTACCTCTGGTGCTACTTCTTCCTCACGTTCTCATGATGATCCTGGTTCGTCTTCATTCTGCTCTAAGTGAACAGACATTTTATATTCTTTCTTCTATTCCCAGGCAACCGATACGGGCCCTGGTTGATTTTTTTTTGTTCAACTGCAGTGTCTATTGCTTTCTTGTCAGATTTTGAGATCTTCTTTTCCCTGTAAAAGTACTGACTAGCGTTGAGCTTGGTAGGCGTGGGCCAGTCTGCAGCATGTTGCAGTGATTTATGTCTCTGTGAAACTGCCAGGCTGATAGCATTCTTTTCCCACATATTTGACTAGTTTTTCCACTGGAGGTCCAAAACACTGTCCTAGGTACTTGCCAAACTATCCCTCACAACCTGCCATTCAATTATCCAACCTTAGGGTAGATCTCTGGGTTAACAGTGGTTTAACAAGACATCAAACACATGCAGGAACATCCTGGTTTCAATATTCCAAGGTTATAAAAAATTCAAGAGCTATTGTAACTAAGCTAAAGGAGAAAGGGAAAGGGAAGGAAGGTGTCTCCTCCACAGACTGTCTCTCCAAGGAGAAAAGGTAAATATAGCAATTATCAATGGCTTCTCACAAAANTCCACTCACTACTTGTAAAAATGGCTTAGAATTCCTTTCCATAGGACCAAGAGTAAGATCAGCCCTTCCATTCTGCCTGGGAAGGCACCCATTGGAGACTGGAACAGCAATTTTCCTGGAGAAAAACCCATCTGTGGTTGTTCCTCCTTGCAATTCACACATCCATGCATCTAGGATAGAGGTAGGTTCTCCATCTCACTTCACATTCTTTCCATGATCCTGTAGGCAAAAATACAGGGTACCCTGTAGTGTATATCTTCTGTATTCTCTCTTGAGCAGGGGCNGAGGTGATGGCAATGCTGAGTACAGAGACTGGATTAGTCTCACAACCAATCATTTCATCATACAATCAACCAGTATGACATAACAGAGCAAAGCAATAACCTTAGTGCACCTGCTATGTATGCAATATTTATGGCACATAAGGGGTTACATAGCACAACTCTAAGCACAAACAGTAGAACTCTAAGACCCAATAATTCAACATTGTGAACAGTGACTACTAAACTAGTATAATGACTACTTATAATCATTTTGTTTTAACACACTTTGGTCAGATTTGCTGCTCAACCCTTCAAGCCCANTGCTTACTCCTAATAGCTGAGATACTGGTTTGTACAGATGGGGGGCAGGACTTGTCTTCAAATTGCTGGACNTGCCAAAAAGGACTGTTGTGGTTTGACTCCAGTCCCACACAGGCACTTGCTCGCTCCCTGCCCCCAGATGGGAAGGGAGAGGAAATCAGAAGACTAAAAATGATAAAATCTTGTGGGTTGAGATGAAGACAGATTAATAAGTAAAGCAAAATCTGTGCACACAAGCAAAGCAAGGAATTCATTCACAACTTCCCATGGGCGGGCAGGTGTTCAGCCATCTCCAGGAAAGCAGGACTCTATCATGTGTAACGTTTACTTGAGAAGACAGACATTGTCACTCCAAAGGTCCCCCACACCTTCCTCCTCCTTCCCCTACCTTTATATGCTGAGCATTATGTCGAATGGTGTGGGATATCCCTTTGGTTGTTTGACGTCAACTGTTCCAGCCGTGTCCTTTCCCAGCTTTTTGTACACTCCCAGCCTACTTGTTAGTAGAGTGGTGAAAGAATCAGGAAAAGCCTAGACTTTGTCTTTATAAAGGACTGCTCAGTAGTAAGAAAAATACAAATCCCAAAACAGCCCCCTAACAGCTACTGTAAAGAAAATTAACTCTATCCCAGCCAAAGCCAGCACTAACCAACAAGTTATGTTCAGTATATCATATATTTCTCATGGAAAGCATGAGAGCTGCAAAGATTACAGCTTAGTCATTTCCTTTTCTGGAGAAAGAGAAATGAGGGTAAAGCAGAACTCTTACTCAAATCCTGACCAAATATTTTGCTTGCAGTATATAACTCAAAAACCGTAGGACTCAAATGCTAAGGGAGGCTTGTATCACGGATCTATGCCAAGCTCCTCCCGCATATAATGAGCATTTCTTAGTGCCAGGCTACCCCCTGCTCTGCAGCAGGAGGGGGGGCAGCCAGGCCGAGCAGTCCCTGTCCATGGTACTTCACCACGCTGCGCATCTGAACCCCACCCCAGAGCTCACAGAGCCGGGAGTTCACGTGACACGGTTTTGCAATATCAGATTCAAGTAGTTGGGAAGCTCCACAGATGGACAGTGGGATGGCTAACGGCCAAAACAGCTTTGTCCAGAAGGACTGTTGTGGCAATGAACTGGCTTCAAATCAGAGAAACAAAAAAGATTGGACTTGATCTACAGAAGTCTTAAAAAAAAAAAAAAAGCTTATAAAATAAAACAGGTCAGGACAAGCTCATTGCAAGGACAGGCCAGGCCATTGTTCATTCAAAGTGTGAGAAGAACTCAAATATGAACCTCAGAAAAACTGACCTGTTTATTTTCTGAGACATCCCTCACTACCAGAAGAATGGAAAGGGTCAATATTTGACACCAGTTTTTATACATTATTCCTGGAATAAGACAAAACCCACCAACGGGTGCATCTCAAAGAAAAAGCCAATAGAACCAGGAAATTAAAAAATTAATGAAAAAGCTACAAGAACAAAATAAGCAAGCTTTACAAAAAAGGGCAATTTCAATACACCAGAACTATCCATAGCTCAGAGATCCAAGTAGGAAATAGGAAGACAGAGATAAAACTGTAAGAAAGTAAATGTAATGGGAAAGGAAAAAGAGTTTATTCACACACTCTTTATTCGTCCCACCATCTTTAGTGTTCAAAACATGTATCATACTAGTTCATACAGCATTCAGTTACGGTGAACTCACATGGGATGGCAAGAAAGTGGAGGTTTTTAAAAACTCTAATTTACTGGAAAAAGTCACAGGGGAAAATAAAAATTGACCAAAAAAAAAGTTGCAGTAGGTGTAGGAAGACCCAAAGCCACAGATTGCAAGAGGAAGTTTTGCAGAACGTTACCCTTCTATTGTATTTTTCCCCTGTTGCATTTGCTTCTGGCTTCACGTGACAAAATATCAGGCAATAAACTGTGAGTCTAATTCAATACTATCACTTTTACATTCTTTCTGCATACATAAATCCACGATTCCCATGGCCGCTGGCACAAAAGTGTCGCATTTCAAGTTCATTTATTGCCAAAAGCACACATTTGGGGATTCCTGAATCCATGGGAAACAACCTTTGTGGCAGACTTCAGTTGCAAATGAATGCTACAGATGGCTACTCAGACAACAAAGTGACTCCTTAGTGCCAGCATGCGAAGAAATAGCATAATTATTTCACGCTGTTGATACCACCTCTTCAATTTGCTAGCTTCAGAGAAGACGGACAAAGGGCATACATGGGGTAATTTTGTACAGAGATTAGACAAGGAATCAGAATTTTTACCAGCATCCTATAGGATTGGAAAAAAGGTCAAATGCCAAGAGGAATTTATTTACTTCTTTCCAGTATTTATGTGAGATGCTAGGTTCCCAGGGGATAAAAATACATGTAGTTTATAGACAATGCATTCCAATTTTCAGATGCAACATCTATCAATAAAGTCACTCTTGGAAAAGGTCAAAAGTAAGGTAATCCTGTTTTTCCATTCTTGCATATACCCACCAAAACTACCTCAAGATGGAACTGAAATCTCTCAATCTTCTTATTCATCTAGTATCTTCTAGAGAAATTAACTAATTTTGGCTTCAGTGAAGACTTCTAGAAAGGTCTGACAAATAGCAACGCACAATTATGTCCACATAAGATGTAGCAGATGCCATGTCTGAAGTTAGTAACAGTTTTCATCTAACTCCCTAAAATATCGTACAGCAATAAGAATCTATCCTTAAAGGTAAAAACACTCACTAATATTAACTAGCTGCAGTTCTTACAAACTTTAATGTCTACTATAATATTATCCTATCATAAAACGATATGAAAACAGCTTGATATTTAGTCCAATTTATGTGCCATCTGTCTCTGCAGCAAAGATGCATCCATTTCATTCAGTGGTATCAGGATGATGGATGCAGCTACCAGTCACAAATTCAGTGTGAGCAGAACAGTGCACAGCACCTTATGGATACTATCTCTTCTCTACTGCATTCTAGCACACTCTAGGCAAGTAAAATCTGAATCAAATTTCCATAAACTTATAAATTCCTGGAAAATCAATACCAGTGAACAAGATACTTCCTCGTTTTCCCCCTGGCAGAAAGGTTCACCATTCAGAAACACAAGGTGCTCATTAGCAAGAGCGAGCTGCAATCTAAATGTCTTCAAATTTACTGTTTATTAAACAAGTTCACTGAAACTAAGCACCTTATGTAATACACAGGTCTTTTAATCAGCAGCAATCAAATATTGACTAAAGAGGAACACTGTTCTCCATTTGATATAGAAGAAAAAGTTATTTCAAGCTTCTGAAGAGTACAACTGCCAGAGAAGTACTGATTAATGTAAAATCAATTGTGGTTCCTGTGAATTTCAAAGTCTAAATTGGATATAGCCCACTGGAAAACCTTTGAAGGGCAGTCAGGCTATGCAAACCATCAGCATTACAGACACTAAGCAGAAATTGAAGGTAGGTTCCAAACTCTCTCACAAGAGCACAAAGCAAAACAGGCAGACAAGTGCTTTTTAAAGATGGTGATCTTGTAATACATGGCATAACTGAAAAAAAGCAGTTAGAACATGGCAGTACTGTACCAAACTATGCCTTAAATGAAATTGTGCTTATTTGACACAATTGTATCGAGACAGAATTGCAGTCATTAAGTCTCTGTATAGATAGACAAAAAAAGCATTAACTTTTAACAGATGGTCTAGCTATATTATAACTAATTGCTAAAGCTTTACATTATATTGAGCTTAAGAATATACAAAAGTAGCATAAAATTTAACATATGGAAAAAGAACAGAGTATTTCTGTCACTTTAAATGTGAGTTAAGAAGTATTGACAGAAAAGCAGGAGCATCCAGAAGAAAAACAAAACTTGAACGTAACTTCATTTACTTGTAAGTAGAGATTCCAGTGACTTTAAAATTTCATCATAAATTAACTAACAACTTCAGCTGACAAAACCAAACTGCATCAGGCAACTAAAGAAAAAAAAAAAATCACACCAAAACCCACAGGAAATAACGACTTGAAAGTATATGAAAATAGCAATATATCAAATAGTTGGTTAAGAACTAGTATTAAGGTAATGTTCTTCTGAACTTGTAAAAATGAAACATTAAGTTTTGATTGTTTTTTACCTTTGACAGTTTCCAAGGGCTGCCAAAGCCCACAAGGATCCGTCCTGGCTACATTCAGTGCAAAAATGAAACCCTAACAAGAGACATACACAAAAAAAAAAAGTGGCATTAGTAAGTTAAAAAAAAACCATTAAAACAACAGTCAATTGTCTCTAAAGCTCATCAACCCTGACACCCAAAACATTTAGAAAAAGACACATTCATCCTAAAAATCATGTGTCATGAACAAAAAACTGCCACCTCAATCTAGGAAATTATTCTTCAAATGCAAGAAATTTACATATTGCAGAAACTATTTACTTGTGTGATGGAGCCCTGCTTTCCTAGAGATGGCCAAACACCTGCCTGCCCATGGGAAGCAGAGAACTAATTCCTTGTTTTGCTTTTATTGTGTGTGCAGCTTTTCCTCTACATACTAAACCGTCTTTACCTCAATTCACAGGTTTTCTCACTTTTACCCTTCCAATTCTCTCCTCCATCCTGCAGGGTGGGGAGGAGTGAGCAAGCAGCTGTGTGGTGCTTAGCTGTCTGAGGTTAAACCACAAAACAATGTACCTTGCATACTGTTGCATGACAGAAACCTCAAACTGATATTGAGCAGGATATTGTCCTTCCAGGGATTTACTATCAGAGTTTCTGCAAAACTTTTCCACAGGAACCACTTGAAAAACAAAACCAAACCAAGCCAAACCAGTTAACATTTCCTAAAAGGTATAACTTCCTAAAATGAATGGCACCATTTAGACCAGGCATTGCCATCTTTTATGTGCTGAAAATGTTATTTGTTCGGCACCAACTTAAACTTTTCTCATCATTAATCATCATATTACACTTTTCACAACAGTTTTTAATTGTTTACTTACTACGTACAAAACTGAAATGTTTATCTGTCATCCAGAATTGAACATGCAGTCAAAGGACTATCAAATCAGACGTGCAACATGCTCAGTCTTCTCAATCATCCTGAGGCAGTTTTCCAAGTGAAAAAATCTACATAAAGTACATTGCCACCTTAGTATTATGGTGTCTCAAAAATACTAGCAACCTTAGAAACCACACCTAAATTGAGAATCTTTTTACTAAGCCATTGTAAATCATTGTTGGAAACCAAAGCTCTGGAGACAAAATAAATACAGCTTTAGTAAAAGTAAAACCTGTGATTATATCTACAATAAGTGAATGTATATGCTGAGGCCACAACATTTAACACTTTTTAATATTTCCTTCATTGAAAAAAATAGTTCCCTAAGATGAAAGCACCCCTAAGCAAAGCATATTGCATCTACCTGGCTTCACTAAACAGTAAGAAATTAAACAAACACTTTGACTAACGAAATACATTGAAAATAATATGCAGAGTTAAGAGTAAGTGACTTTGTTGACTGTAAGTCTTTAATTTTTTCCTATTAATTTCCAAAAAATCTAAAAAAAAAAAATAGAGACAGAACTCCTCAACTGAATGATAAAATATCATCCATCTCCTTGTAACTTCTCAGAAATATCTAGCCAGGCCGTTTAATACACTACTACTGATTTCTGCAGTTAAGTACACAGTACTTTATAGGTGGAGTCAAAGGCTGTTGACTCAGCAGTTTTATCATGCATTTTGGACACACACCTCCACCCAATAAGGGCATCAGCCAAACAGCAAGGCTAGGGAAGCGCCTGTGCAGATTTTGACAATAGAGGATCTGAAGTTGGAGAATAAGAAATATTCCAGAAGCTAGCAAAAAAACAGCTTTTCCCAGAAAGGGGTTGTTGCAGGCTGGATACTGAAATACCATAGCATTACTATCCAGCAAAAGCATTCAAAGCTCCAGCCAAACCACCACATGCTTATGGACCACTAATGCCTCGCTGGGAAAAAGAGAGCACTGCTACTAATTATGCCAATAATCTGTCTTATCTCATTACAGAATCTTATTCATAAAGAGGAGTGCAGATTTCTATCCCTAATTGAAAAAAAACCTCTCGTCAGTAGCTATCTAACTTTTAATAGATACAAGACAAGAAAAGACTGATAGTCCTCCTACTCTTACTCTGACAAATTTAGGCCCATGTTTCTAGAGCAATAACATTGTTAATTAGCAAAGTCAAAGTGGCACAAGAGAGTGGATTCAGTAAAACAGTTTAAGACAGAATGTAATGCGTAGCTTAGCAGGATCACAAAGACGTTACAAGACCAATCTCAGTGTCTCCCACAGTCAGAATGGAATTTCAATATGCAGACTCGTCCCAATTCAATGGCAGACGGGGCTTTAGGAGGTATCAACCCGTTCACCTGGAGTGCACAGGAAAAATGTTAGCCAGGAAAGCAGATACAGTTGGATTAGGTAGCCAGAAGGGAGGAAAAGGAAAAACAAACAAAATACATTGGTCTGGCAGAACAAAGAGGGGATCTTCCCCTTAGCTCCAAGAACTGTGACAATTCATAAACAAGAACTGATTACCTAAAATAGTTACTTATAAATTCGGGCAGCCAGGCACACTGAAAGATCAGATTCTGTTTCTATTATCTTGCTATAGCAAAACCAATTCATTATATCTACATACTCCTAGCTTACACATATTAAGTTATTCTCTGACAAGCTACAACTGTATTTATACACAGTGTAATCCCCCAAATATTCTATATTTATTTCTGGTTCAAATATAAAGTGCAGCAATTTGCTTAGCTGGGTTAGGGAGTCCATGAAGCAGCAGAATATCCTATATAGCCGGGACTCAGAGACTAGGGTTTTTTTCCTCAAGTATATTTTAGAGTGCTGCACATTTTCCCACATTTGTGCACCAAGATCTTTACACTTACAGCAAATACATCCTTTCTGGTCACCCCACATAAGCTGTCTCTGTAGGAACACTAAGATATTCCAGGTGCACAGAACGGAAGAGAACAGACTGCATCAGGAAAATATTTGCTTCAAATTCCTCCTTATAACCTCCTATCCAAATCTGGATAAAGAATAAACACTGATAGCATGTGTGACAATTTCCTACTGACTACAAGATACAACAAAACAGTAGGAAGCTCTGAAATGTCAAGTTCAACTGGGGAAAAAAAAACATAGGGTGAAACTGGTTTCTTGTGTATAGAATGGAGAGAAGACACACACAAGTGTGTTCAAGGGAAGTGGTTACATAATCCTGCAATAACTCCTGAATAAAGTTATATGTAAAAATGAATTGCATTGCCTACCAAACGCTGAGTTATTTAATCCCACTTTGAAAGAATAACACAGTAGCAGCACTGAACTGGCTAATACTTAAATCCATTTCAAATCATTCAGGATCCACCACCATGTCGTAACCACAGTTAGAATTAAATACTTCAATTTTGGTTTTGCAAAACATAACCAACTTTCAGGAATGAAAACAGGTCCAGAACTACTGGTTTACCACTATAACATCCTGGTTAAAATCTATATTATTCCAGATTCAGAAGCCATAAAAGAGAGGTTTCTTGTGAAGTTAAGCAACAGGTAGCACGTTTCTAAGGTTATTGTGATGTCTTGTTGGCTACTGCTCACACTTATTGTAGAGCATTATCTAGTGACAAATTGTTGGACTAGCTGCCACAAATTGAATATTTTTTTCCTTAATTTCTAGTATTAATCAAGAGCTTCGTGGGAATGGTTTCCATTCAAACAATTTTTGACCAGAAATAGTACATTTGGAGACAAAAGGCACCCTTGCCTGCCGCTATGGTTTAACTGTCCCTTCACTAAGTGGGTAAATGTTTGATGGCAACAAATTTTAGTATTACACTTGGTTCTGACTTTGTGGAATGATTCTGATAAAGCAACCAAGAGCACGCGCTCTTTACAAGAGGCCTCAAGCTGCCTAAAAACATCGCCTCACAAAAACCAGATGCTGACATAACTACTCAAAACCATCACATACCCATTCAGGATATTGGGAAGTTGGTTTAAAGTCACTCATGACTTAAAAACATTGCAGAAATGTTTCATGTTTTTTTCACTTAGAGCACACTGAAAAAGTAATACTCATGATTTACTACAAAAATAATCCAGGACAATCCAAGTCTCACTGCTCTTCTCCACCTCACTCTTCGACTGAAGAGGGAATAGTAACTTGTAATCAATTAGAAACAATACATTAGAACAACGTGGTGTTCTACAGCAAAACCAGACACAAGATAAAATGTTTATTATGTTTCATTTGGTTTTGGCTGCAGAAGTTCCTATTTGAGTCAATATTAACTTTTCTGCCTTTATGATTTCATTGCTATATTGAAAATGGTTTAGTTCAATGTAGATACAACACAGACACTTTCAATGACAAGATAAATAACTTGGAATAAATACCATGTACATGAGTCTGTACTGCTCTAAGAGAGCAAAAGAACGATTATATAGAAGTTATGTCATTAAACTAGATGTAGGTTAACAAGGGGAGACCTTATTGCTCTCTACAACTACCTGAAAGGAGGTTGTAACAAGGCGAGGGTCAGTCTCTTCTCCCAAGTAACAATCAACACGACAGAGGAGGAGGTTTAGATTGGAGATTAAGAAATTTTTTTTTTTTTTCACTGAAAGAGTTACCAAGCATTGGAACAGGCTGTCCAGGGAAGTGGTGGAGTCTCAGTCTCTGGAGGTATTTGAAAGAAGTGTAAACGTGGCACTTAGGGACATGGTTTAATGCTAGAGGTGGCAGTGCTGGGTTAATGGTTGGATTCAATGATATTCAAGGTCCTTTGCAACCTAAACAATTCTATGATTCTGCACAAAGCACAGGCTGCAACTCATAGCACTGAAGTCTCTACACATCAACAGCCCAAATATAAACTAGCAAACCATTCTTTAAGATGACAGGGTTGGTTTTTTTTTTTTTGCTAACCAGACAATTACGACCTGCTCAAGAAAACACAGTTATTTGTCAGCTTGGGTTTTGGGTTTGGGTTTTTTTTTCATTAAAGAATGTCTGGTTTTTTGACTGCATAGGTTATGGAGGACATGAGCAACAAATGTAAAAGGAAGCATCTCAAATCTCATTCATGGGGCTTTTTCTGAGCAAAGTAGCAATATTTCTTACCTTGTATCTACATAATCTTTAAAAAAGAAAAAAATTATCACCTGGCTATGCTCTGGACAGCACAAAAAATGGTCCTAAATCAGACTTTCAATTTAGAAAATCCTATTTCTACCTCTTGAATCTGAAAACTGCCATGACACATGAGCTAAAGATGGAACATTGCATTGTCACCTTCCCAGCTTTGCAAAACATTTACATAAACAACATTCAAGGCGGTAAATGTTTCTCCTCCCACTAAAGAAAAAACAAATTGAAAGGTGTATTTTTTAAAAAAAATGTTTTGCTTACACCTTTTTGCCACTTCCTACTGCACTAAACAGTATAAATACTCTCTTCTTTCCTGCTCCTACTGAGTTTGCTAAAGAATCTGTTAACGGTTACAGTGAGCATAAAAGGTATTTGCCTCTACTTTGCCTCAGTTGTCTATAGTACGCTACATATCAATTCTGAACCGTAGTCAAGGTTACATCCCAACCATAATCAGCCTAAGGCTGTCAACCGGTTAAGTTTTCCAAAGCCTTTTGAGCTTTGTCCCATTCTATCTTTTCAGCATGTCTGAAGCACAGGTATACACACAGACATTTATATACATATGCAAGTATGTGTGTGTACCTACCAATATATATGCAATAAATATCCTCAAAACTATTTCTACTTTTCCTCGAGTCCTTCAACATTCTATCACAATGTTTATGGAAGCTATCGAAACTGACTGGGATATCTAGGAATTAAAACACAACGAGTTCAGAATAACAGCTACTTTTCCCACTCTGTATCAAAGTTTTACTCAGACGACACAATGAAAGGCATTTTTTATCAAAGCTGGAAACAGTAATTATAAAAAAAGAAAATCTTCATTCTTTTAAACTGTTGATTTTCTATTGGCCTAGGTCTTGCAAACTAATGTTTTTTTGGGCACAAATAAAAGGAACCATTTCACACTGCTAATACTGCTCCTACTGGATAATGGTAGCAACCCTCAGAATCCTAATGATGCAACAAGCAGCCATTACCACAAGTATTACAACTAAGGTATAAATTAATGGTGCCCCAGTGGCAAAAATGGAGATGCACTCAGTATGTTCAAAGTGCCAGCAATCCACATATACTAGCAGTCCTAATGACTCAGCACCACTGAACCAAAACCAGCGCAACAGTAGGAAATCTTTTCCCAGAACATTTGCAAAACGACAGAAGTCTTCAAAACACAGAGGACTTGAGTTTCCTGGAAGACAGGTGAAGAGGAGGAGAGAAGATGTTATATTAGACCAGAGACTTTAAACATTTTCCCCCACTCCATTTATGATGGGAGGGAAACCTACTTCTCAATAACTCAACTTCAAACCCAAAAGCTATAAATAATTCCTTTACTGCTGATAATCCCAACAGAATTATCCCATCATATTGTTCATACCATGAAAGACAACTTGGGATCAAAGGCTTCTTGTTGAGCAACAAGTAATAGGCACCAAGTCCTATATAACAGTGCATTTATCAAAACCAGCAGTAGTAACTGAATTAAAACTGATAAGGTAGTCAGCAGGCATGTGCATGGGAAAGGGGGAGGGGAGGTTTATACACTGATGTTTAAGTGGCAACCTCAGTAGTTACGTGAGTTAAAGACAACAGCAATGAAAATCACTCAAATATATCACAGGACTGGAAAGTATAGCATCTTGCAAACTCTTTAGTTTGTACTATGTTTCTGTGCTGTAATTAGAAAAGCATCAAAATTTCCTCTGTTAAACTATCCTTTTGTTCCATAACCTTTTGCAATAAGACCTGCATTGTTAAGAAATTCACACCAGTGCGGCAATACTGGCGCCAACTCCTACAGCAGCCACGACACACAGACACATTCCCTGCCTCACACTTGGAAGTTCTGGATCAGAGCCTGACACCCTGTAACACAGCTTTGGGTAGCGGTTTCTAGCCAGACTGAGCCAAAGCAGAGCCAGGAGGGAGGGTACGGTGCAGAATGAAGCTTCAAACATAATTTGCCCTTTTTATTTCACTCTTTGCTAGTTTACATACCCAAAATTTCCCAAATCAAGTTCAATATTTATCACATTTCTAATCATTAATAACTGAGTTTATTATATACAAGGACATTTTGACTTCCTACTAACATGACTGTATACGCAGAGAAGTCCAAGATATTAACACTATTATTCTCAAAGAAAACAAATACTGAGTTGTTAAGTAAATAATTCTAAACTACAATTGCAAGCACCAACTTTCAACAGAACCAGCTGCCAAGTTCAGCTTCATCAATATTTATAGCTTGACATCAGTCTGAATTGTACTTTTCAGCTATTTAGGCACCTAAGAAATGACCAGGAAGCTAATTTTCAAAAATCTGCTCTATATTCAACAACATTTTTTCTACCTTCTTCAGAAAAATGAGGCACCACAGTCATTTTTCATGGCGCTTTTTTTAAAAAACAAAATTAACATTATTAGCGATACAATCCTGGTCTTCAACACTGCCACCTCTGATAAACACACTCAGTTTGAACTACTGGATGTGGAGCTACTTGCAAGAAGAGTTTTGGACCTGCTCAAGCACGTATGAAGTCAGAGCCCTAAATTTTCAGTCCTTTGGGCTTAGCACAAAACAGTTCTTCAGCATTCACATCTCATTTCCTATGCAAATGGCATTTAAAAGACACGTAACCAATCTTCACTATTTCTGCCAATAATGTATGTCTGCCTTTAAGCTACTTATTTGCAATACATAAAGATTTTCACAGTCAAGCTCTCCCACCGTATTGAAAAGCTTTTAAATTTGCTCCTATGTCTGACAGTTTTTCACTTTCGTGTGTTAGGTTTTTTTCATCCTTTACTCAACCCAAAACTATAGGAATAAAAATTCCCAGTTTATTGAGTTCAAACTTCATAAGATTGAAGTTAGTTTTAGTTTCTTTACATACCCAGCTAAAGCAGAGGCAAGTTATGTTGATATACATTAACCATCCCCAAGATAGTACCAGTTTATCTAGTTACCTAAACTAGTGAAAGTAACATCCAGCATTGGGCAATACAGGGTTAGAGCTTGGGACTGAACAGACCAATTATGTCACTGTATTCTTGCCCTGAGGCCACCACTATGTTAACCTGTCAGAAGCATTTTCCATTGCTTATTAGCACACATCAAAAGTATTTGATACAATGGGACTAAGACTTCTTTCCCCAGAGACACTTCTCCACAAGCTAATTTACTTTTCAATCAACAGGAAGTCTTTCTCAATTTGAATCCATTTTCTGCAATACATGAATTGCCAAGGACAGGGGAAAGTAAGTTGGCCTTTGACTATGAAAAAACCAGAAGAGTTAAATTCCAATAAGAGAGAAGACTATTGGCCAGTTCTGGTTGCTTCTCCTCATACTCTAAAAATAGAAGAGGCCAAACAAAGAAAGTTATAGATAGTTAATTTACTGCAACTACATAATTCCAGAAGTGAAGAAGCCTAGCTGTGCTGCAAAAACCATGTCTTCAACTTTCAAGTACCACTTAGCAAAGTGAGTGCCATCAGAAACATAGGCTAATGTTCCCTTAACCTGCTATTAAATTAATATAAACATTGAAAATCAACTGAAAACCTGCACATGTTCTTCAGGCTGTCACCACACAAGCCACAGAAAGTGGATGAGTAGATCCTGAAGCACTCAAACATTTGTCCAAACAAAAAGCAGAGCTATATTCAAAACAAAACCAAACCACAGAAAAAAAAATCCCAATTCAAGCTTTAGCATCCTGCTTTGTTTAGAAGTGCTAGGAAAAACATGAGCTGTATCTATATAAAAACACCACAAAAACGACACTAAATAGAAGATGCAGGATAATACCAGTGTAAGGACAGCATCCATCTTGAAAAACATGCCAACGTGAGGGGGGGAAAAAAAAAATCACAAATAATTAAATTTTTATTCAATGTCAGTGAGAAGTGATCTGTATCTTGACGAACAGTCCCAAATAATCCCTGTAGCTTGATTCTTTCATTCTTGCTCTACTTAAAAAAAAGAGACCGGCCTGCATTTTTAATTACAAGAACAGACATCTGGTACAACGCAATCAGAATCTGACTAGGCAGAATCTCAGCCACTTGACAAACAGAAAAAGACAAAAAGCTAATTTGAAAAAAATCGGAACCAGAATACTACAGAAGGATAGGAATTTCAATTACAATGGTTGTAGCAGTAAAACTCCCTGTGTGGACACTTTCTGCTAAAGTCCTCCTTATTAGCTGCTTACTTAAAAGCAGTTGAACTTAAAAACAAAACAAAACACAAACAAACAAACAAAAACCAAACAAGTTGCAGAACAAGCATGTTCCAAACATGAAGTTAAACTGCTATATTTACAGAAATATATGAATATCGTTGCTCACATAAACATATCCAGGAAAAATCTTAACACATAGAAATCCTCAAAAGAGTCACGTAAAACGACACTAAAAAAAAAATCATAAAAGAAACCGGTAATGTTGTAAAGCAACTATTTCATGCAACACGTACTGCAACTTTCTTTCTTAAAGGGATTTTCAACTGCTTCAGGTCAAGGATGGATCACTCTAAAATGATTTATGAAGTATATTCTGGTTTCTGCAAGAAGCTGGAGTGAGGAGACACACTCCCTTCCCCTGTCTCAGAGACAAAAAGTTTTAAATAAATAAATAAAAAATACTAATACTTGCTCTAAGTTTGTATGAAAGACATCATTCCTCAAGCTACTTGAACCCACTGATATTATTAATTTACGGTTTCTAAAGTCATAATGTGCAAGCAACGGTAGCCTCTGACATCAGCAATAATGTTTCAGTGTATTAGTAAAGAAAGTGAACATACAGGTCACTTAATCTTCTACAAAATCTAACTTCTAGGAAAAAAAAATTATGCTACTGCTGTATAAAAAGCAGAATCTATTGTTGGCTGCAGTGAGAAAATAAAACATACTCTACGGCATTTTTATCATCTCTAGAAAGAGTCATTAGATTTTTTTTCTGAAGTATCAAAAATACGTCCCAGGATGAAAGTAAAAAGTCTTCAAACGTATGAGCAAAGAGCTGGACAACCTGTGTCTCTTCAGTCATGCACAGCTCATAAGACATCCAAGTTTATAACCAGACCATGCTGACACAGGGTTGCTGGGTAATTTATATCTCTTTTGGCTGTCAGAAGCAGCAAGAAAAGAGGGTCTACTCCTATTAAGACCAGTGGCTTGCTCTAGGGCCAAAGCACGTTTAGTCCACAGCAGACCAGCAAATTCCTGGAGGTACTTCTACCTCCTGAAGGTGAACCCCTTTCTTTCCACACCTACAATACAGCCATGAGATTTTTGCAGAGGTCACAGGGCTAAGAAAGTTGGTAACAACATCCTTAAAGCAGCCCAAACACTTCTCAATTCTGATCACGTGCAGACTTAATGGACAAGTCTTAAAACAAAAATGCCAGCATAGAACTTTTCAAACATTTACCTTCTTGATTTAAAACCATACTTTCAAGGTAACTTGTGAAATTTTCTCACAAAGTCTACTTTTGCCACACGCGGAACCCAGCAGAAAACTGCAAGGCACAACCAATGTTTGCTCTGATAAAAAAAAAAAAAAAGAGAGATGCAAGAAGGAAAAAAACCATGCAACCCTAGGATAGGAGATGATCAGAGGAACAGAAAGAAGCATTTTTAACTAGTAAAATAGAGGCTAAAATCTGAAAAAAAAATCTCTAAACTTAACAGAAGAGAATTAATAGCATTCATAAAAAACTATGTTCTTTGTAGCTGCTACCAAATCAAACAGCACAAAAGAATACATTTCTCCTAATATAGAGCAGACCTCACTACAAAAAAAATGAACACACTGTTAAAAGAAACACTTTATCGAGTTGTTTTTCACTAAGGTACCTTTTACAATGCTGCCAAGAACTGTGATGAAACTATAAAAATTAAATGCAAATAAAAACATTAATAAGTCTTACTTCATTACTCACGTAGATGTCTCAGAGGGCTTCCCCTCAGACAGGCAACATGATATTATTGTATCACCTTTTGCCTAATCCTCTGTCAGGCTATCTAAAATTATCAACTCTTCGTTTTGCAACTTTGCTTCTTATCCTTTCATCCGCTAATTAGCTTTTCAGCCTTCAATCTTCTGCCCAAGATAGTCAAACTCTATTGAGCACCAGTTTACGTTTTACACATTTCTTTTGACCAGTGTCCCATAGCACACAGCAAGACTGCTGCCTTACAGGACCTCCCAGAACAGTTCTGCACAGACATAAAAGCTTAACTGGGTAAGAGCAACTTTCAGATCCATTTTAGCCTTTTAAACAGTGGAAGTCTCACATAAGAACATCAGTTTTCATCCCAGATTTTTTCACAAACGAACATCTGTGTTCTTTTCTAATCCACGGACATTAAATCAGGAAATACACGCAAGATATCTGATTTCAGAACTACTAAAGCTGGCAAGGCCCAGAAACACAATCCGAACTGAGTAGCTGAAACTGGAAAAGGTCATCTCCATAGCTCACTACATGGTAAACACAGTGAACATCCAAACTGCAACCACAACCCTTACACTGATGAGAACTTATAAACCTCAGAACATTCCCCTACAACATGATGCAAACCATAATAAGTGCAAATACACCCATTCCCTCTTACCGCTATAAGAAGGCAAGGGGAAATATTACTTAAAATACTCACTGCCTACTACTGTAAAGGAGAAAAAAATAAGTAAACCAACTATTTGCAGCAAAGCAATCTTACTTCCCTGAAGAAAAAATAAATAAGACTGCAATGCAAAGAAGGTATGAAGGGTAAAGTGGAGAAATGTGACAGAGTTTTAATATCTGCTCAAACTGACAGGGAACAGCACTCAGAATATCCCAATTACTATCACCCCAGTCACCTCACAAGCAGAAATACCAACCAGCAACTACTTGTCTGACAGTGACAGCTGGCTCAAGTACCAAAAAGCGCCCCTATTTTTATTAGCAGGCATAGCACAAAGTTCTCTTTGGATGCTTAAGAAATTAAACCGAATTCTACAGTCCCTGTGCACCTCATTGCTGAAATAATAAGCAAACTCAGCATATATACTCTATCTAAAATGGGAGAAAGACGGTACATGTTAAGCTAAAGAAGACTATCAGCAAGAATCCATGTCTTCTTCTAGCACACCTGGCCAAGCAATTAGAAATACATGCTACTGTTTGCTCAGCATCTCTGTGCTAAGTTCTTGTCATCAGAACTGAAGAGTGACATCTTACGATTTTTCTTCCCAAAAATAGTGTAACGTTTCAGAAGTACAATTTATGAAGTCGTACCAAATAGATCATTAAAGCAACTCCAAGGATAATTCAGGCAAACGTATTTTGTAAGCAGTGAGGTGACAGAAAGCTTTTAACTTGAAAGAAAACTGCTGGTATTTATTTGCTACTGTCAGGCACTTTCCCCCTCATCTATGTGCTAACTATGCTTAATTTATCGTATCAAGACAAACGTTGCCAGTTCTTCACAATGACATATTCGTTGATCCAGAAATTATACACAGAAAAACGGTAAGTGAAAAATAAAATCTAATAATACAAACTGAATAGCTGTAAGCTACAATGTAAGCAGAAGTACTGCAGAACTTGTATATCTTAAGTACTGACAGAATTTGTGAATCTAATCGCAGAACTAGAGAGCAGCTCTGATAAAAAGCCGTTGCAAGAAGGTTGTAAAATGACTGTTAATCGTTATTATTACTACTATTGCACAAACCAGACAACTTTTATGTACAAAAGACATTCTAAGAAAATAAACATGATAATGGCAATAAATGACTAAGACGAGAGACGCTGCATCCAAGCACTCTGCAGAAAATGGAGCATAAAGTAACTGAACCATTAAGCAGGCTATTAATAAACTCATTCAAGTCAATAACTAAGCTCCTTAGACTTATTCTCTGATTTCCAGTTCATAGTGCTTAATTGTAAATTCCACCTATTCTGTGAGCAAAAATACACCAGCATTACTGAAGGAACCCCTCTCCCCCCCCAACAAAAACACTCACTCAAAAAAAAAACCTCAACCCCACTTGAACTTACTTCAAATCATTTACTCGACAGCAGTCCTTGAATTCTTCCCATCATTCTGGATGCATCTATTCCATCCCACTGATGTAAATACAGCCGTTTCTATATATGATGTATATTACGCATTACTTTTGCAAAACAAATTTATTTCCAATTCCCTATGACAGCAGGCAGATCCAAGACAAAATTTACTACCTCAGAACTCATAACATTCTCTCCTGAAGCTCTCTCCTCAACAAGCTATCCTCCAACAAGTTTTAATGATCACTCATCACCAGGCAAAGCCATGACACATACTCTACCTGAATGTTTCATTGCACTACTTGACCACACAAACTCTGGGAGACAAAGCGTTTTTTTATTCACAGTTTCAAGATTTTTATTTCCAAACCTTTGAGCTGATTCTTTAGAGTTCCAGCTACATTTGCAGTTATAAAGAAAATGCAGTAACACGCCAATTCATAAGGCTGCCCAATCAAGAGACACTGTTTTCTAATTAAGTTGAGGGTTTTTTTTCCTCAGTGCTTCCATGTTACAGGATTGAAGTGATTCACTTTACTAAGCATCCTGGTAACAACATAAACAAGAAAAACAGAAATCAAGACCAAACTCACAAGAGAAGTACAAACATTAGAATCTTACCAGTTAGCACTGAAACTTCTGAGCTAATTCTATACTCACGTACAGTTTCACATAAAATTGTATATTAACAAAACATTTATATGAAGTATAGCTGAGATGAAAGTAAAGAGCATAATGATAATCTCACCTATTTTTTTTTACAAAGACAGATGTGCCTGTGTGCTCTTGCCCCCAGAACTTCACAGCAGAAAAGCTAACGCACACTTTGCTACTGCTCTGGGCTCCATTCCCAGGCCCCTTCCCCCCAGCCTCAAGTTTTTGCAGGGCGATTTCTTCACTGCAGAATTGAAGTTTTACCTGCAACTTAGTCAAACACAGGTGAGAAGTCACCCTGACAAACCCCATTCCCTGAGATACATCTAAATGGCCGTCCCTGTACAGAATATTTAGAACAACTTGGCCTTATCTTTAAACGCAGCAGTAATGCACCAGATGAGAGCATTAATCTCACTTTCCCACTCCACCTATGTTCCAAGGAACCTGCACCATCAAGAGTCACCAAGGAGAAGAGGGATTTGTTGAGCAACTTCAGTCTAACTACAAAGCTGTGTGAATTTGTGCACATATTTAACAACCCTGTGAATCTATGCTATTACCTCTACAACGCTTTTAGCAGAAACTAAAATCCAGTTCATCTGGATAGCAGTATTACTAGAAAATATTTAGTAAAATAGATATTTCAATTATGGAGCTACACAACCTCCAAATATCTACCTACTGTTTCTCAGGAGGATTCGGGTTTTTGTAGAAGATGAAGCTGCAAAACTGAAATCTAAGGACTCACGATTGAAAAATACAAAATTACGGATTGAGTAAAAAAAAAAACCAAAACAAAAAGTAATAGGTTTTATGGAGAGACATCTTAACAAATATTCTTAAGGTTTGTGAAACATTACACTTGGAAGAATGAAGCACTGTTTGCAGTAGTAAGCACGTCTACATGGGCTAGGAAAGCATTTTGTTGAAACAGGGTTCTATTCAACAAGCCTCAGCTCTGCACGGTAGTAGACACTCCTACATGTATTTTTTCATAGAGCAGATTTGAGCTCGCAGTAATACCATGCCACGAGCAGCGTTATCCACAGCCGCTGAAGCGCCTTCAGAAACAAACATTCGCTCGGTTCTGCTCAAAACAGCTCGGGAAACTTTTTTTGTTTCCTTCTCTTTTTTTTTTTCCCGCCTGGGACACACCTCTGAGCCCGGTCACTCCTCCCACCCACAGACACACGATTTTTTAACTAGCATCACGTTCAACACATCCAGCGCGCTTTGTGGTGCCATCAGCGTAACCTCAGGACTGTCCCCTCGCCACACTTTTCTCCCCAAGTAAAAACACACACACACACACACAAAAAAAAAAAAAGGCTCCTCGGGGGACTTTCCACCTCTGTTAAGATTTTTTTTTTACCCGGCCTGTGTGGGTAAAAGCAGGCGGGCGGCTTTTCCCTGGCCTCAGCAGCCGGTGGAGCGTAAAAGCGCTGCGCACCACGGCGCCGGGCAAGCGGCCTTGGGGCCTTCCCGCACGTCCTGTCGGGATAAACCGGAGGGGCGGGGAGGGGGGGGGAGGAACAGGTACCCGGGGCGGCGGGGCGCAGCCGCAGCTGGGGACGGGGGAGGGCCGCAC